>OW203989.1:29663476-30263476 GCA_934047225.1 Ypsolopha sequella
CAATATTTGTTGGAAATTATCCCTAGTATAACCAATTTAAAGGAATAGGTCGAATCACCAAGCACACTGTATATTGCAGGCTGCATTTTTTACAAATCCGAACAATTAGAGACACCACAAATCCAGTTAATAAAAAGTGGTTCTAAAGTGATCATTTTAAAAAGGTTCAGCCAGTAATAAAACTAATCACATTTCCTATTGTCCCAGGATAATCGCGGCTAGTTGGATAGGAGTGACGTAGCGGCGAGGTTTTGATTACGATGTACAAGAACCTTAACGAGGTTACGAGCAGACATGCGGGTGAGGATGGAACTTAATTACCGCCTTCACACAATCACTAAAGTGCTCCAGAATACATACTTTTATGTCCATAACACTTTCATTTTTCTGTTTCACTGTTGAGGTTTCTGTACTGTGGGTGCTTCTGTTGTCTATCTAGCTAGAGATTCGAACGTATCTACCACTAATAAACTCAAGAGTTCAAATTCTGTAGGGTCACATTTGTGTTTGATCTACATGCGTCGGAAGAGTGGGTTCATATTTGTGGCTGAAGTACGACGATAGTAAGCAGATAGTGGAATTGGGCAGAAAATCTTTCACCAAAGGTGCGACGATGAGCGGAGCAAAGAGAAGCAAAGAGAGGAGGAGCGTGTTAGGTTTACATGTAAATACATTTGGTGAGGCGACCCTCCTAATTTTAACAGAAATATGATACGCCAATGACATTCATATTCAATTTTTCAGTAAATTACATCGTCAAGATTACAAAACTAAATCTATAGATGTGGAAGGGGCGCAACGCTTTCTTATCAAAGTGATATATTTTAAACCTTATACAATTAATAATGTATTAACAGTGGGAAAGTTAAACATCTTACATATAGTTATGAGACTGCATAAATGTCTAAAATAAAACCACACTATTTTTACCAAGAGACGACGGCACGCTGTGACTCCAGCTCCTCCAACCAACACTGTGTTTGCTGCCCAGTGCTCCCATTTACACAATCAACTAGCGACCCGCCCCGGCTTCGGACGGGTGCAATGCTAATATTAAATATACCACAAAGGCTTAAAAACATAATTTAAATATACTACAGAAATTTATAGGCTTGTCCCTGAAACTATTCATTTAAATTACATGCTGTAAAGGGCCATATTGATCTATATTAAATGCACAATGTATTTAAGGTACTTAATTGGATAAGGATTAATGCTGCATTGCTTAAAATCGCTTCGTAATTATTTCTCGTAAAAAGTAAAGGATAAAAAAATGGTTATTGTGGGTTATCCCTTAGAGATAGACATTATACCATTCTTGGTTTTTTTTTTAGACCTTTTTAAGGTGTCCAATACTGTGTTACATTATTTTGATCTATCTCGTAGGGTTCAGCTAGCGTTTGCAATGTAAGTGAAAAAAATGTGTTTATTTACGACATCACATTAGAAACCTCTAAAAAATCAGTGTTTCGCTACTATATTATGCATGTATTATACATATAAACCTTCCTCTTGAATCATTCTATCTATTAAAAAAACAGCATCAAAATCCGTTGCGTAGTTTTAAAGATCTAAGCATACATAAGGACAGACAGACAGCGGGAAGCGACTTTGTTTTATACTATGTAATGTAGTGATAGTAAAGCCAATTCTGAAGGCTTTAATTTTAGTTTTAGTGTTGTCAAAGCTTAAAATTTTCCAAAGAAATTTAGCTTCTATTCCTAACTCTTAAGCACTATTTTGTATCGAAGAAAATTTAGTTTTGACAGCACTAAAACTAAAATTAAAGCCTTTAGAATCGGCTTTAATGATAGTGATTAAATAAAATACTACATATACCCTAAAATATTATATGAAAAACAGCTTGACTTTGAACAATATTTTCATACTGTTTCTTAAACGCATGAATAATTTCCTTAAATGAAGTTGTTCTTTATTATTTTAACTAACAATATTTTTTTTTTATAATTTTCTAACATACCATGTTAGAGAAATAACTTTATCAATAGAGTAATTTTTGGATGACGCTGACGGTGGGAAGAAGCCCCTTAAGGCTTCTCCCAACGCCAACGACCTTGAACTAAGTAACTTTGTAACCATTTTATACGGCAACTATGGCATTCTTCAACAGAAGAAAAATACATAGTAATCTACATGATACAAATAGTGATGTGGTTTTTCCTAAATTTCATTATAATATAATGTACAGAAGTGAAGCAAGAAAATTATAAGTTTACCCTTATTTCTCGATTTTTTGTTCACTTGTAACAACATAACTGCTGCAATTTTCATCGAAACAGTATGAAAATTTATAAACTTCTAGGCAAAATAATATAAGATGATTTGGTTTTCTCAGTTCTTGGAAATTAATTTTATTTTAGATAAAATAAATTAAAAACACACTATTTTCGCACTTGTCAGCCGCAACGACTGATGTAACAGCCACGTTGCAGTGCGAGCTGAGAAAGACTTTACTTTAATATGATTTTGTTCGAAATTTCAACCACCACGAATTGAGTTGCTAATTAATCCGACGGGGCCACCTTAAATAAAAACGCCGTTTTTTGTGAGCGTGTGTTTCTTGGTAGTAGTAACAGCCACGGCTGATAGCGCGCTATTTGAAACTAAAAGTAAACGTTCTGAAAAACTAAAAGTCTTAGTTCTGAATGATTAAAAATGAGATGCTCAATCTAATTTTATATGCAGCCTTAAATAGTTATTTCATTTCTGACGTCTGAAAACTGTTAACGTGGTATAAATATACGTGTGAAAAAAAAATTTATTAATATCTTATGCTATCATCAGGTGATAATGAGATAACGTTCAAGCCGATAAAGGACACATACAAGAAGTTCACCCTAGCGATGGCGATGTGCATGTTGTACCCTAACCGCTCCAAGAAGAAGCAAAGAATAATCGGCGTCAGTAAGTATAAACTAGCTCACTTGGCGTCAGTAAGTATAAACTCACTCACTCACTTGGCCCAATAGCAAAACTTAAAAACCAGTCAAGTAAGTTTGGGCCCTGAGAGTTTGCAGTTAGGTGAGTCCAACTTAACTGTCTAATTAAAGTGGACCTCATTAAATAATTACAGAAAGGTAATTTTCAGATTGTTTATATTCTCATGCTATAAGCCCTACCACCCTAGAAGTGCGCTATAAGTTTTAATGGCGACCAAATTTTTATGAAGTTGATTATGTAGCCTTATCTATCACCATGCGTCAAGCAAACATATTCACTTTTTAGGCGGTTATTTTTATTTGCACATCAAAGATACTATTTTGCACATAAAATTTGCCATCAGAACTCTCTCAGCGCATCAGAGCAGCCGTTAGGTTAGGTATGAGTGGCGTGCACAGAACTTTTTGCTGGAAAAGCAAACAATTGGTCAAGAACAACAATAAAAAAAATATGAAAAAATTTAAATATCACTTTGAAAAAAAAAAATTGTATGACGCCAGGGTAGACAATGTCTACCCTAGAGTGAAAATTTCCTATACAAACTTTTTTTTTTCAAAGTAATATTGAAATTTTTTTATATTTTTTTTATTGTTGTTCTTGACCAATTGTTTGCTTTTCCAGCAAAAAGTTCTGTGCACGCCACTGACGTGTATGATAATGATGATGAGTTACAGTTGCCACAAAATAAGAGGCCCGTTTTGACAGATAAGAACGACCATAGAATATAACTTTACATGTAATAAATGAAACCGTTAACAAATAATTATTAACTTATTGGGTTTAAAGAAAATAAATAAACGTTTTTTAATTATCACGGAACATATTTCAAGTACTATTTTCACGCATATTCCAAAATAAAATGCAATTTTGAATAACTACACAATGTTTAAAAAACAGTTACATTCTCAGTCAATTTTTTCTTAATAATAGTGTTGTCACCAGATAATCGCCTAATTTCACGGACTCAATTCGATTCCACTTGAAAATAGTTAACTTGTTTTAATATTGATAAAAATAATTGTAATGATCTGTAATTAGCTTTTGTGAGACCAGTACACAAAAAGCCAAGTTTAAATTTCCTTTTTGTTTTGCAAATATAAACTTTTTAGATTTGAACATTTGCATGTATTTGTAACGGTGTCGCGTATACCGAAAAATATAATATAATAATTGTGCTAAATAATGTTACATACCACTTGGCTTTTAAACTTATAGTTTACAAAAACAAAAAATCTATATATAAAAAACATGCATTTATTGCTTAAAGTCCCATTTTTTTTATTAATGAATTGGTTTACAGGCAGTTTTCCATAAATCATCCTATCAATAGACAGATTGGCTGGTAAGAAATATGGCAGTATTTTTTTTTATAAGGCATCGAGCAATTTTTTCATCTTGAAGCCTACATATTTTTCTTACTGGCCAGTGTTTTATATCTATCAACGCTCAGACCTCTATCTAATTCGAGGTCAGTGAAGTACAACATTACAAAATATTACTGGCACGTAAGAATTTCCATTTCAGATTCTTTTCGTAGAGAAAAAAAATTAAAAGCTGGTTTTAGCACCCGAAATATCTTTCTATCACCATATTGGAAGTCGTTGTGCTCCCGTTTGTTTTTAGTGTTTTTTTCTTGTGACTTTAGGCTTTACTTTTGAACTGTTTATATTTTCTTTCACGTTGACTTTGGCAATTATGTTTATTCCGGAAATTATAACCAATAAACTTGAAAATATTTCAAACGATAACAAACTCATAATATTTTGAATCGATTTCTCGTGAGAATCGGTTGACATAGTTACCGGTTTGCATGGTTCACATCCATAAATACGTTGCGATGACATATGTCAAAACGGACCTATTACATTGTGACTACTTTAGTTACCTTCGTCGTTTATTTTTTCATGACAACCCACAAATCCTTTAAGAGCAAAGTTAGTATTTTAGTGTACAAGTCAGTAATTTTTTGATGTGCAGTTAGTATTTTTGACAGAACACTGTAGTAGCATTTTAGTATTTTCTGTTGTGCGTTTAAATCATAGACCTAGGATATACTGCGTATCCTAAGTCTATGGTTTAAATACATGCCTTTTTTAAGGTATGCAGGTATACCAAGTGGTTAGTAAACAAAATACTTTGCGCATGAACTCCGGGATGCATGCACGATCAGCAGAATTCGAACGCGGCGCTCGATATTATGAGTCCAACGTCCGACTGACTGAGCTACCACTGTAAATTACTTGTTCGTCAATTTTTATATTATATAAACAATGATAGAATGAAGTCAACAAGTTGAAGGTTTCTCTGATACGGTTTGTTGTCCACAGCGCTTCTATTATTTTCATTTTTTCCGGCGTACATAATGTGGTTCTTCGACGTCTACTTCTGTATCCTGAACTCGGACTTGGACAACTTGACGAGACAGCTGTCTCTCGGAATACCCATGATGTTCTGTCAGTTTAAGGTAGTGTAATCGTACCGTCCTAGAGTGTGCGCCACCACTCATGGCCGATAACCGTTGCGATGCAAACGCATACGAGGGTGACACTGAAAGTTCTTAGAAAATCAAAAACTGAACAAACTAGCAAGTTATTAGTTTTATTATAGCTTTTCAAAATAGTGTCCATTCACATCAATACATCGCTGCATCCGATGGAACCACTGAGAATAGCACTTTGCCCACTCGTCCTTAGGGGTCTCTTCAACGGCCTTTTGAAACGCAGCCACTGCTTCCTCGGCGTCTATAAAACGTTTTCCTCGAAGTTTTTCTTTTATTTTCATGAATAAATAAAAATCGCAAGGTGCGAGGTCGGGGCTATACGGTGGGTGAACCAGTGATTCCACGTCTGGCGTCGCCAAATAGTCGATCGTTTGCTTGGCAGTGTGCGAGGAGGCGTTGTCGTGGTGAAGGAGGATCCTACTGCGAGGTCGTTTCTCCTGAACTTTTTCCAAGACAATTAGTGGCAAACAATTGTTAGTCTACTACTCTGCAGTTACTGTTTTTCAATCCTCTAAAATAATTGTTGCGTAATAACCAGTCCTTCTGAAGAACGAGGCCACCATCTTTTTTCCAACGCTTCGACCTCTCTTCACTTCAGTTGGCAACTCCTCGGAAGGAAACACTCACACAGCAGACTGTCTTTTAGTTTCAGGATCATAACAGTAAATCCAGCTTTCGTCACATGTTGAACACAGCATTTGAGTTACCCCCGTCAAATCTTTGAACCATTTCCCAGCACCAATCAACGACGGAGTTTTTGGGCCTCTGTCAAATTATGAGCTATCCACCGGGCACAAAGCTTCCTGACCGCCAAATGTTCATGGAGGATTTTGTGCACTTGACTCATACCGATACCTAAGCTAGTCCAAATCTGCTGATAGGTCACTTTTTTGTCAGTCTTTATCATAAGCCGCACAACACTGATGTTAACTTCAGTCTTCGCCGTAGAAGGCTATCCTCACAGAACACTTTTTACCAGGACCCTCATGCAGATCATCGGTGAGATTAGTGCGACCACGTTTAAACTCATTTAACCAGTTGTAAACAGTGGCACGAGATGGGGCTTCATCGTGAAAGGCCAATCGAAGTCTATCATAACTTTCTTGTTGACTTTAAATGACATCGAAAGTCATGAAAAATAATTGCACGAAAATTTTCTCGAGTTAAGTTGATGCTGACGTGACACGGACAATTTTCTATTCGCCACCAAATCGTAAAACAAATCACAAATTAATGAAATACATACACAATCATATTCGCAAAGAGTTCCATTTTCAAAATTTGAACTTATTTTTTTATTGTATCGTTTACAAGTAGCCAGTTCTAAAAATTTTCAGTGTCGCCCTCGTAATAAAATGTTGCCAGTAATAATTTACCCCTTCTCCTTCTCCTCAAAGGCAATATTATTCTCACGGGTTTATTTGATGTAATCATTGGACCGCCTTGTGGCCTAGTGTTACAAAAACGGTTAATGCCCTGCCCATCCGACAGAACAATCCTGTTAAGTTATTTTGACCTAAAGTATAGTGTCAGAAGTCTACATTAGAATGCTCGCTTCGTGCGCTTGGGGCACGCATAATCAGTGAATTTGCGAGGTTATTCTGGAATTTCAGAAAATATATACATCCAGCTTATTATGATATATAAAATAAATCATCTTAGAAACTAATAACTCCCAGATCAAGATTTGTTATGAATGATTGTCATCTTTTAAACTACAAAAATCACAGATAAGGATTAGTTATGAAAGATAGTCATAACAAATTATAGTACCAAATATAATGTACCTTACATTAAAAATACTATTTAGAAATCACCACAAACATTCAATTGAAAGTCTGTGGAAATCACAATACAAGACGTTTGATAGAAATAGCAACAGTTATACGGGTGCTTGGTAATTCGACCTATTCCTTGAAAGGAATTATTAATTAAGTCCATCAACTAGGTGTCGAAAATGAATGGTCTCCGAGTTACGAAGGTTTTTGTATTATTTTTCAAACATTTAGACTAATAACCAAAAATATATAATTTAAAAATAATCAGCACTTATTTATTATATTTCTGATCAATGATAGATGAGTGATCATTTAAAAAAAATGTGCCCTGAATTCCCATAATCTCAGAATTAAAGGGTCTTAAGTGGAAAGAAAACCTTTTTTATTTTGTAATTTTTTAAATATCGACGTTTACTTGAAAAAAAAATTATCATTTTCGCTTGACCGTCCTAAAGTTGGCCTTTCCTAGGTTCGCGGGACGTAGGAGGGGGAACACGCTGGGTGCTTCCAATCTCGATCCACGACTTTCAACCCTCGAAAATTTTGTGGCGTGTTCATTTTATTGCCTAACATTATTGGGTAATTTATCCAGACTGCAATATTGGTAACAGATACCTGTATGTATTCTTGAATTTTTTTTGTGATTCCCATACTAAGTTTAATAAGAAAACACAAAAATAAATAATTGATAAATATTTTTAGATTTTTTTTTGCTATCATTACTATCATTACTATCTCAATCAGCCGAAATGTGTAGAGATCGGAACGAATTTAGTCGAAGTTAGAAACGGAATAATTATTTTTGGTTGTGAGTACTTATGAGTCATGGGTTGAACATTTTGTTACGAGTTCGGAAGTACCCAGCGCTTTTCACGCGCATGTGCGCACGGACACACAAGGCATTTCAGTGCCCGTTTCGTTGCTAAGCAACGCTTTGTTTTTAAATAAAGCCACACATTTTGTATACATGGATTTACCGACTCTGCGTAATAAAAAGTTAAACCATCAAGCAAAAATAATGTTATTAAATGTAGCAAACTATTTTAAAAAGAAAAAAGAAGGAGGAGATGGCAAGTAATAATTTATGGGACATGGGCAAAAAAATTGTACCTTGTAATTTTATTTGTGAGACCTTTTTTAGTGTTCCGTACCCAAAGGGTAACCAACGGGACCCTATTACTAAGACTCTGCTGTCCGTCTGTCCGTCTGTCACCAGGCTGTATCTTATGAACCGTGATAGTTAGACAGTTAAAATTTTCACAGATGATGTATTGTATTTCTGTTGTTGCTATAACAAATACTAAAAAACACAATAAAATAAATATTTAAGGGGGCTCCCATACAACAGACATGTTTTTTTTACGTTTTTATAGATAATCGTACGGAACCCTTCCTGCGCGAGTCCGACTCGCACTTGGCCGATCTTTTTTATTTTTTACCTCCTTGGAAGATGATTTTCTGAAACAAATCATTTTCAATGTCTTACCAAAAGGTTCAATACCAATTTCCATTGTTCTTTTTATCGTGTATATTTAAAAAATATAATGGGTATATATTGTGTTTCAGTGTATGTATACGTTTACTATTTATTATCAAACTCTCACACCATAGTCATATTTCTTAAATTGGTCTTTAGACACATCATAACGTGAAAATACCGTGTGTAACCGCGCGCACCCGCCCCCTTGCGTCCCGCAAAACTAGGAAAGGCCAACCTTAGGACGGTCAAGGTTATAGTTGATGGGCATTATTTGTTGGAAATGATCTCTAGTATAACCCCTTTAAAGGAATAGGTTGAATTAACAAGCAGCCTGTATATCCACAGCTAAAATTGATAATTGTCGTAATAACGTACAAAAAAATACAAAATAGTATATTTATAAAAACAAGTTTTATGTTAACAGTACGTAGTCCTTATCCTGTTATGTTTATATAAACCTGTATAACGACAAGACCACTCTTACTAATGTGATTACAATAACTTGCTTGCAAAAAATGTTGAGTTAAAGATTAATGTAAGTTGATGTTATATTTAAATTTAAGATTAAGTCCAAGTTAGATACCCTTAAAGTTAAAATTAGGTTTATAAATAAGTTAAAATTATTATTAGAGTGCATTACCAACTAGAAATCAATAAGAAACAAATTTAGAAGCACAAATATTTAAAAAAAAAAAATAAGCAGGTGGTCGCAGGTTCAAATCCTGGCCCTAGGATTTTTTTCAATAATATTTGTGTTTTTTATTTGTTTCTGATTGATTTCTAGTTTGTAATGCACTCTTATAACATTTAGAGTATTCAAAGCGATGGATGTATATAATCTAAGATTAAATTAATTAAATCTTATTAATGTTTAGTTTAGAAAACGCAAGTTTACTCAAAAATAATTACGAAACTTGATATTTGGACGAGTTTTCTTCGGCCGAGATGACAACCAAGTTATAATGGGTATCCTTCAGAGAAAAATAAATTACTTTGAATAAAATTTGTTTTTCTAGAACGATGACGGTGAAGATGATAATTATAATGATAATAATATGGTGGTTATCATTTAGTGGTTTGATGATGATGATGATGATGATGATGATGATGACGATGAGGATGATGATGACGATGATGATGATGATGATGATGATGATGATGATGATGATGACGATGATGATGACGATGATGATGATGATGATGATGATGATGATGATGATGATGATGATGATGATGATGATGATTAATAAAATTACTGCGATTAAAAAAAGCGTTATTTCTCAGATGGTGCTGATAAACGTGCTCTCAGAGCGGATGGAGCACCTATTTTACGAGATAAACGCAGACTATTCCCGGTATAACCACCTGGACGAGGGACATCAGGCCATCGTCCGGGACACCCGCAAGTCCTTGCTCAAGCTGGAAACTGTCTGGACTATTGTCGTGTTCGCTGTTGTCTCTGGTATTTTAAACAAAATATTTTGAAGTTATTCCTTTATTTTTTCGCCTACTTTAAAATCAGTGTCTTATGATGTTTTGTTCTTCCGAAAAACTATTTCCGAGGAATCAATGCGAATGGCATCAACTTTTGACATTAGAAATTAGACGTAAAGCACTTGATGTCCAGTGGCGTGCACAGAACTTTTTGCTAGAAAAGCAAGCAATTGGTCCAGAATAACAATAAAAAAATATGAAAAAATTTATATATCACTTTGAAAAAAAAAAGTTTGTACTGGAAATTTTCACTTTAGGGTAGACATTGTCTACCCTGGCGTCATACAATTTTTTTTTTCAAAGTGATATTTAAATTTTTTCACATTTTTTTTGTTGTTGTTCTTGACCAATTGCTTGCTTTTCCAGCAAAAAGTTCTGTGCACGCCACTGAGATGTCCCTGCTGCATAATTTGTAATCTGTTAGATTAGATGCTACAGCTTTGCTTCAAGAACCAACAATATCAGTACCTGGCACTCGTACGCGCTAAAGAAAACTATTTTTCTTCCCATCGTCAATACCAATGACGCAGCTGATTTGCCCTTATTACTCCTTGCTCATCTATATTACACAGATTTCCATGACTGTGAACTGTGAACCCTTCTGCACGACTGAGGCTTCGTTCATAAATCAAATTCACCAAATCCTCAAGACAAACCAGTCTCCTCAATGATCATCACAAACACTCTTGAATTCGTGTCACATGAACTCTTTCGTACACAACATTCACACCCTTACTCACCCTTACACACAAACCCACACACTCACCCTTTCATTGCATATTTCATTCTTTAGACACGCACGATATACTATAAGAGTTTAGTTTGTTTAGATTTTGATTATTGTTTTTGTTATTATTTGTTACCTACACGCATTTTGATATTTGTTTTTTAGTCATATTTTCTGTATTATATTCTGTAAGTGTAATAGTTATACCAGGATCCCCCCCGGTTATCAAGGGCTTTTTTAAATATATTAAATACAATTTATATATCATTGTTTTAGAAAAACACTTGTACTTATCCACATATTACATATAACTTTATTATGCCCGACCCGTTTCGCTGTAAAGTATTTTCTAGGGCCTTTAACACATCCTAACTAACAAATAAATAATATACACTACAACCATGTCTAAAGTGACGTGCAATAAAAAAAAAATTATATGTAATATGTGGATAAGTACAAGTGTTTTTCTAATACAATGTTTTATGAATTCCACCAAGTGCCAACAATCACTAGCATCTACTACAATTTATATATATTTTGACGTGTAAAAAGTGTATATATCTATACCTGCTTTGCAAAATAAACTATTTGAATTTGAATTTGAATTATTAAATATAATTTATAACAAAGTATTCAGTCACATATTTTGTTACGTGCGACAGCTGTCAATAAATACAAATTATGTTGTAAATAATAATAATAAGTTAGTTAATTTAGTTGTACTATTTATTTTACAATATAACAAAATAGACACTAAAATACATTTTGTGCTAGCCCGTGATAGTGCTGTACAACTAAACCGGTTGGACACAATAAGGTGTATGAAATTACAAGAGTTTTATTAAATTCCACCAAGTGCCAACAATCACAAGCTTCAATAATTACTAGCTCTCTAACTTTGTGAGCATAAACATTGTGACAATACATTACTGTTTGTATGTGAAAGACTAGTTCAATACTTACTAGCTCTCTAACTTTGTGAGCATAAACATTGTGACAATACATTACTGTTTGTATGTGAAAGACTAGTTCAATACTTAATAGCTCTCTAACTTTGTGAGCATATACATTGTGACAATACATTACTGTTTGTATGTGAAAGACTAGTTCAATACTTACTAGCTCTCTAACTTTGTGAGCATAAACATTGTGACAATACATTACTGTTTGTATGTGAATGACTAGAATGACTATTTTAATAGTTAAACACTAAAACCTCGACCTTAGTTAATATTTTAAATAAATTTCAGTGTTCCCCATAATGGCTACAGTGGCAATGATCTATCACGACTTCTTCAAGGAGCCCAAACGATTCATGGTGCATGAAATGGATGTGCCGTGGCTACGCGAGCGCAGATACGACAGCCCTTACTTCGAGATCATCTTCATTTACTCATTATGTATAGCTTTCCTTCTCGCCCTGTGCTACATCAGCTACGACGGCATGTTCTTTGTATGCATCTACCACGCGTGTCTAAAGATGAAACTGGTTGGCAGGTCGCTCATTACTCTAAAGGATTGTAATGATGTTGTAGGCATGAGGAGAAAGATCGCAGTGATTGTTGAGGAGCAATGCGAGGTGTTTAGGTTGGTGGTTAAAATGATCATTTATTTTTCTGTTATAACTAGTTTCGATAAGAGTAATATGTTTTCTTTACTACTCGATGCTGTAACAAGTGACGGTGAGACATAATATTTCTATTAATCTTAAATCGTTCTAATAGGTATTTGACTAGCTTTAAATAAGCTAGCGCCCTCTATGTGCCAAGTGGCTCACTGTATGTTCTGCTGAGTACTGTCACTGTAGATATCATTATGGTATGGGATAACACATGGGTAAATTTGCGAGTTGTGTTAGGACATAGATAGTTCAGTTGGTAGAACAATCGCCCGGAAAGCGAGAGGTACCAATTTTGAATATTGACAATCCATTATTTCCTTCTTAGATTTATTTCCAAATTTTAAAAGTATATGAGGTTTTTTGTAGCTGAAAAAAAACCAGATTAATAACCTCGGGTGACGTGGTTTGTCATTTTGCTCGCGTTTGTATGGCGTTTAAAGGAACGGTTATAAAAAATAACAAAACCGTTTCCGCGCGATAAAACATACCTATGTATAATAAACATACTACAACATACAATTTTAGTTAGGACAATTTTCAACAAATTTGAACAAATTCTGTCAATGAAAATAATATTTAAATACTTCCATAATACAAGCGTTAAAATTGAAACATATATTATGTTCTATAAAAAATTTCTACATAGCATTTTATGTGACACATTTATCATATTCATTTCAAGTGACTTTGCCCAAATGCCGACAAATTTACCTAAATACATAATGTTGGAATCAAATACGAGTAAGTAACACTTTATGTCCTCTATACATACGTAAGTAACACGTATAAACCAAGATATAAAAGTCTCCATATCAGGGAGACTTGAATAACCATATTTCAGGCTTAGCGGCTTTGCACTCATTCAGCCACTCCTAGCCCATATTCATCACGGAGATGAGTTCATGGCGAAAGGTAAAAGCCTGCTCTGAAATTCAGAAGGTATTCACTGTGTATATTTGTCGAGCGCCGCGCAGCTGAGCGAGATGAAATGTAAAGTATGGAGGTACAGTAATCTTACTTAGCGTGCTGAGAACTTAAGTATGCATTTGATAAATTTTTAGGGCAGCAGTACACAAAGGGCCGCCAACAACCTTGAGTCGACCTGTGTCGATACAAATATCGACAGACACTATATTGAAATAACGTTCATATCAGCGCGCACTGCATTACGACGTCGCTGGGTCTCCGGATAGCGCAAAATAGGCGCTTAAAAATACTTGAAAAATGTATTTAAATATTTGTAGCTAAAATTTTTCAAAAATCATCGAAGGAAATCATTGTGCTTATCCTAATTTTGTCTCTTTTCTGATTCATTTTAAACCATGAAATTGTGATATACGATGTGATACGAAAAAAAACCGAAACTTGGTCGATTTTTCATGTTTTTTTTGTTTTATATAAAAGGTACATTACCAAAACGTAGGAAAATTACAGTAAATTAAGGAAAATGTAATTTAGTAAGTACTTTTGTGGGTAGTTTTCTGAAAGTGTCACCGTAAAAACTATTTTTGAGCGAAAAAGCGCACGATGTTTCGGTTGTCGTAACAGCCACGGCTCAGAGCGCGCTATTTTAAACTATGATAAAAGGTTCTTCAGTTCTACCTAATGCAAAATGAGGTGCTAAACGTCAGGGATAACGGGCCTTTAACGGTTTTTCACCAAAAGTGTAGCCGAATGTGCTTTTCATGTTGCAGATAAAATTAAAAAATTAATACGAGTCAAACTTCGAAAATGTAATCTCGATTAATAATAATCAAAAATAATGATCCACAGTCTTGAAAAAAGGTGGTTTCTCTTGAAACAAGTTTTCAAATTTGCGCCCGTGACGAAAACGGCAAGATTGTATTGTTCTCGCAAGTTTTATGGAGCGTGCACCTTATAGCGAAATGAAACAGCATGACATTTGGCCACGCCCAGAACGGTCGCGTCATGATGTCTTTTCTTAATTGTGGCTTTTTGATCACCAGCTGTAAGAACCATCTCAATGTCACTCTGCTGTTTATTCGTCGTTTTTCGTAATAATCAATCATCTGTTCGTAACTTTCAGATTTATCAATCGAATCAGAAAAGAGTATGAATATTGGCTGATGTTGGTGTTCGGACTGACAGCCCTACAAATATGTATGAACATGTATCAGATCATCGGCTCAACAGTGAGTACATACCAGTGTTACCTATTTATCTGTACAGTGACACCTACCTATCTGTACAATGTTACCTACCTATCTGTACAGTGTTACCTACCTATCTGCACAGTGTCACCAGCTATCCGTACAGTGTTACCTACCTATCTGTACAGTGTCACCTACCTATCTGTACAGTGTTACCTACCTATCTGTACAGTGTCACCTACCTATCTGTACAGTGTTACCTACCTATCTGCACAGTGTCACCAGCTATCCGTACAGTGTTACCTACCTATCTGTACAGTGTTACCTACCTATCTGTACAGTGTTACGTACCTATCTGTACAGTGTCACCTACCTATCTGTACAGTGTCACCTACCTATCTGTACAGTGTTACCTACCTATCTGTACAGTGTTACCTACCTATCTGTACAGTGTTACGTACTTATCTGTACAGTGTCACCTACCTATCTGTACAGTGTTACCTATCTATCTGTACAGTGTTACCTACCTATCTGTACAGTGTCACCTACCTATCTGTACAGTGTTACCTACCTATCTGTACAGTGTCACCTACCTATCTGTACAGTGTTACCTACCTATCTGTACAGTGTCACCTACCTATCTGTACATTGTTACCTACCTATCTGCACAGTGTCACCAGCTATCTGTACAGTGTTACCTACCTATCTGTACAGTGTTACCTACCTATCTGTACAGTGTTACCTACCTATCTGTACAGTGTTTCCTACATATGCGTTCAGTGTTTCCTACATATGCGTTCAGTGTTACCTACCTATGTGTACAGTGTTACCTACTGTAGCGTTTCTTTTTTAAACAATTAGTTTTAGCTACTTCATAATCACGAACGTAATTTTGTCGGTTCGACCTAAATTTGGACTGCCACCAGGCAAGCCTGGTGACAGCCAAAAAAAGAGGTAAATCTGGATAAAGAAACTGTATAATTTAACTTTAAATGAACTAAAAATAACAAAACTGAAGTAAAAAAAATATGGTATAAAACACAATAATATCTGTAGAGTATTGGGTACTAAGGAACTTATTAAACCAACACAAAAATTATGCCTAATTCGTCTTATTTAGGATTTTGTTTTCCTTTAGCTTAAACGACGCATTTGTTTACAAAATAATGGATTTAAATTTGGATATCGAAACTAGTTTATAGGATCCCAAAAACTAAGATTTCGCGGAAGTTTTAATAACTTCTAGTCGAGAGAAAACGTAACTTTAAGGTGTTAAGAGCAATCGTTATCTAGCTTTACACTAAGGAAGAAAATAATTGATGCTGGATATCCAGACTACTGGATGCTAGGCTACAGATACAAAAACCTGATAAGGGTGTCTTCGTGACTTAGGTGTTTGCAGTCTTCCTGGGAGTAGTCAATCAAGCCAAGATTGTCTGTCACCAACTTCAGGAAGCTTACCCCATTAGGGTACGTGGTCTGTACATCCGGCCTCAATATGTGCAACCAAATAAGATGGTGGGAGAAATTGAAGAAAAATTGGGAAAAACCCTTAAAAAAACCTGAAGGGTCGCTGTAAAGAAATAAAACAACAGCGTCAAGACATGCCAACGAAATCTGGGCAAGGGAATTAACGTATTGGAAACGGGACAAAAGGGATTTACACAGAATGAAACAAAAAGTACACAAAACTTACCAGGAAATAAAGAAAAAACTGGCTTCCATGTTTCTATGGCAAATGTGCTCTGTTTCATATAAGTTAATGATAAGATATAGTTTTAAAATTTGATATTTTAAATTTCTTGTGGCAAATTTCCTTTTCTTTGTCTCACGATACTCTTTGATGTGAGAAAAATAACAAAAGAATCTGACAAGATATTCCAAATATTCGAATTTAAAAATTCATTAAAGCAATCAACGATAAAGAAAGACTAAAAATATATGAAAAAGGTTGAATATCTGTAGCGAATGCTACACTACCTATGTGTACTGTGTCACCTATCTATCTGTACAGTGTTACCTATCTATATGTACAGTGTCATCTATCTATCTGTACAGTGTCACCTACTTGTCTGTACAGTGTCACCTACCTATCTGTACAGTGTTACCTACCTATCTGTACAGTGTTACCTTTCTGTACAGTGTTACCTATCTGTACAGTGTTACCTACCTATCTGTACAGTGTTACCTACCTATCTGTACAGTGTTACCTACCTATCTGTTGACCTGCCTCCAGGATGGAAGTATCGGACCGACGTACGTAATCTTCGTGACTGGTGCCATAATCCACATCTACGTGCCTTGCTATCTGATCTCCAAGCTCATTGCCTGCGTGAGTACCACGACTTTAATCAAGAGGGTCAGGTCAAGTAGACCACGCCCACTCCCCTGAATGATTATTATCTTTGAAGGGGAAAATTAAAAAATATTAAAATAGTAAAAAATTAAAATATATCGTATAGTACCCGGCAGAAAATAATGCACATCAGCTATATGTAGAGTGTGGTCTCTGTCACCGGAACGTTAGTGCTTCGTGCGACAGAGATGGCGTTACGATACGATGTGCATTATTTACTGCCGCGACCTGTAGTTATTTGTTTTTGATGTTTATCATGAAATGAAGTTCAATTTCAACCACAGAGCAAAAAAGCTTCCTTCCTTTTCATATAAAAACTATATAGCTACTAGCGGACCCCCGCGGCTTTGCTCGCGTGGATTGGGAAGTCTCTAAAACTCCTTCTTGTTCTATATAGATAAGACTTCATGTTCAATTTGGGTACTAACATTAAACAAAGCCACTTCGTCTTTATCTGACATGACAATTTACATTTCCCTTATCTCTTAGTACTACCTCCCACCGTCTCGCTCGCACTCACTCAATAAATATCTGTGAACGAAATAAAAGAGCAACAACTACACACTTATGTATACCGGGTGTACTTCAAAAAACTGGTCAATTCTTCTTTCTTTCTAAAAAAATAATTGAAAAGGTGGGTTTATAATTTATATCGCGGTTACATTTACTCGTACTAAGGATAATTTAAATGTATTTTTTATTTTGCTTTTTTTCTAACGGCAATATTTTTCCTGTAATCTTTAAGTATTCACCTATTATTACCATGTTTTTTTTTTTCATATTTCTCGGTATTCTAGTTTTGGAGACAACAGGACATACATTATGTTGTGGTTTTTCAAAGATTTCTCTTAAACAGTGCAAGAAAATATTTTTAAACTATATGCTTTTACAATTCAATTTTTAATATCTACAATTTGATATATATATATATATTTTATTTCTGTAAAATACTTTTTTAATTTCTTAACTCAACTTTTTTAAATCGCTATTGTTTTTCTGAAATGGTCACTAATATTCAAATACAACAGTACATCACTTTTCTATAGGGACTTGACACCCCATTGCCTTCCAATGGGAACTGGTTTATGGGATAAAAAGTAGCCTATGTCCTATTCCAAGTCTAGAACTACATTTGTGCAAAGTCTCAGCCTAATCGTGTCAGTAGTTTTGGCGTGAAGGAATAACAAACATCCATCCATCCATCCAAACTTTCGCATTTATAAATATAAGTGGGATAATTTTTTCATCAAAAATCTTATTTTATTAAGTGTTTTTTTATATATAAATCTACGAAAAAGGCCAAGAAGTCATTAAATTATTGTTAAATTATTGTTACAAGTTGTTCTTTGTTACACCTTTAGCGCGGGTGAAGTCATGGCCAAAAGGAATATTGTATGAAGTAAACAATCCAAAAACAAGAAAACCTACCTAGGTAATTGTTACTTTCATATTTCCACTTTGTAACAAACTCAGGCAGATTTATTACGTTTTTGGTGGAGTTTTTTTTACTACAGTCACTAGCTTTTTCCCAGTTTAATACGGAGTCAGAATTTTCAATTGATATATTGGTCTTGTTCGTAGAGGATTCTCTGAATAAATAAGTATACAATGTTCAAACCAGGAGTCACCAAAACATTAGTGAATGTAATTTTCAACTGGAAGGTGGAATTAAATGTATTCATCCATATAATATCCATCATATTATATCCATCCATATAATATCCATCCATCCATAAAAGAAATGTAGTCCTTGAAGAAAGCGACACGATCACAGATATAGTAATATCATGTCTGTAGTCACTATTAATGTGTCCTTCTAAATTAGTCATCTCGCTATAGCCTTGTCCGTATTAATTACTAACAAACATATGTGTAAATACTTTAGTAGGCAGAGATCATATAATTAGTCTTTATCTGCCACTCAAAGATGACCCACCACTACTGACATGTATTGATAACTTTAAACTCTCGCGTTTCGTACACATTATAATATTATGTTATCGGGTCTACCGCGATCAATTTTACCTTTTTTACGAAAAGGGGACACCCAACGTTTCGAGACAGTTGCATGTCTCGTGGTCTACCGTAGACCACGATACATGCAACTGTCTCGAAACGTCGAGTGTCCCCTTTTCGTAAAAAAGGTAAAAGTTGATCGCGGTAGACCCGATTATACAAGGTGACTTTTTGATCATCGTCCAAATTCATACTGGAGGCTTGATAAGTGATCAGTATCTTGGATCAATAACAATTTTTGTGAAATTTGTAAAATGAAATTTCGGCTTCCCATAGAAATTGACTTCCAGTTCCGAGTGAATCACTATGGGGAGTCGAAATTTCATTTTACGAATTTTACAAAAATTGTTATTGATCCATGATACCGATCACTTACCAAGCCACCAGTATGAATTTGGACGATGATCAAAAAGTCACCTTGTATATATTATAATGAATTGATAAATTGATAAATCAGTACATTTCAATGCCCACCTCATAAATTATAAATAATGTACGTTTTTTTATATATCAAGTTTGTTATGTGAAATCGCATAACTATATATGAAAAAGACTGGTGATTATTTATATTTTCAAAACTTCACAATGAGTTAAGATTGAAAATAGAAATGCACAATAGTGCTACTATTGAAGTATTAAGTTAAAGGATTGTTTACATTTGGACGAATTAAGGACAGAAGACAGTTGGAAGGTTAACTCGTTCTTCGGTCAAGTAGTAAGTACCGTCCAAACAATCGCTGGATAGATTTAGTTCCACGTTATGTTTGCTGCCAAATATGCCAAATATACCAAAATAATAGCCAATGTGATGCTTTGTATATTATACAAGCACTCATGCTTCAAATATTCAGAGAAAAATTATTAAGTGGTCAATTTCAACCATTTATTTGAAATGTTTTGTAAATAATCTCAAAAGATAACTTCAAATAAAACGCGCGACAACAAACTGTACTGTAATAAACTCGTCTGTTCAGATGCGCGGTAACGGCGCAAGTAAACTTAGCGGAGTTGCGGAGGAAGTTCTCCGTATTAACTGTCCAAAAAATAGAAAGCAATTCTTTTCGCACAGCTTAACTGGTAGCTTACTACTGAACTCGTTTTTTACTGTTAAGACAAGGCCACCTTAACTCGCTCGGTATGCCAGTTAACTCGCTACTAAACTCGTTCAAATGTAAACAAGAGTAAATTCAGGTATCACAACCCTGCCACACTTCCCTTCTTCAACATTCATCAATATTCCGGACACAGTTTCCGAGGCCCTTCTTCAGTGTATAGCCATTTTGTTCACCATTGGTCATCATTGCGTCTCTTCAAGGGCAGCTTTACCTTCCATTCACTAGATTTCCTATTATTTGTACCAATATTTCACGAATTAACCGTAACGTACAGTTGGTTGAACTTGGTTCTCGCACGTGACAGATATATATTATATTTCGACCAAGAGAAACTGCGGGATTAGGTTAGTGATCGAGATATGGCGTGAGTAGTTTTAGCAAATGAACCTTGGACATTTCTATAATTTATAAGTTTTAAGAAAATATGAAATCCATATAGAGTGCATGTATAGTGTATAGTTAACACTTGTATAGGCTTCTGTATCATAAATGTACAAAGACCAGTTATACGTAGGAAGGATTCTTTAAGTTAAACCACATACAAATTCAAATAGTTTATTTTGCAAAGTAATCTAATAAAAAGATATGTAATAAAATAATAAATGTACATGGACTAGATTGAAGGTTTATTTAATTTATGCAGCAATGTATATACGATTAAAATGATAGGTAAAATATATATTATACAAGGTGAAATCCAATCACACACTACTGATCATACTGCACAACTCTTCCAAAGAAAAATACGTGTTTGTACTTGTAACTTATACTTATAATTTTGTATGGGAAGGATCATTTATTAATTAATTTGCCTAGTCATGTTTTATTGTTCAGTACGATCAATGATATCCGTCAGTAGACGGTATGGACGGTAGAATACGTGTTAATATACATCCTGTATAATATACATTCGGTATAATATACATCCGGTATAATATACATCCGGTATGATATACATCCGGTATAATATACATTCGGTATAATATACATCCGGTATAATATACATCCGGTATAATATACATCCGGTATAATATACATCCTGTATAATATACATCCGGTATGATATACATCCGGTATAATATACATTCGGTATAATATACATCCGGTATAATATACATCCGGTATAATATACATCCGGTATAATATACATCCGATATAATATACATCCGGTATAAAATCAATGAATACGTTCCAGTCGGCAGATGTAGCAGACTGCGCTTACTGCAGCGGCTGGGAGGTGGTGGCGGACACGGGCATCAGGCGCAGCATCGGCATCATTATAGCGCGCGCGCAGATCCCGATGAAGATCGAAGTGCTCAACATGTTCACCTTCAACATGGAGCTGTTCGTCTCCGTGAGTACCTACACAAGTATACACGATCATTTTTTTTTTCCTCATAGATTTGGTTCAATAGCACAGAAGAAATAGTGGTACCATTGACGTAAGTGGTACTCAATTGTAAAATTTATTCATAAAGACTTTGACTATCCCCAATTTATTCATAAAGACTTTGAGTATCACCAATTTATTCATAAAGACTTTGACTATCCCCAATTTATTCATAAATACTTTGACTATCACCAATTTATTCATAAATACTTTGACTATCACCAATTTATTCATAAAGACTTTGACTATCACCAATTTATTCATAAAGACTTTGACTATCACCAATTTATTTATAAAGACTTGTACTATCACCATTATTCATAAAGACTTGTACTATCACAAATTTCGTCTTCATAAAATGATAATTGACTTTTCTTTTCTTTTTGATTAAATATATTATATATATTAAATATATAATATTATATATATATATATATATATACGAAAACACAAAAAAATATAATTATAGGTAGTAAAATATATTTCGACTACTAATTGTGGTCGGCATCAGTTACACAATTATATATAAAAGTAAAAAATTAATAATTATAAAGTATAGGTATTTATGATATTGAATATATATATTTAATTGTTTTTTTTTTTTAATAAAATTTCGTCTTCCAAATACTTAATATCTCAAGGCGTCCCATCTCCCACCGCTGCAGTAAGTGCAATCTGCTACATGTATTTAAGGATGTACAGGCTGGTTACTACTGTCATAAAATACTTAATATCTCAAGGCGTCCCATCTCTCACCGCTGCAGTAAGTGCAATCTGCTACATGTATTTAAGGATGTACAGGCTGGTTACTACTGTCATAAAATACTTAATATCTCAAGGCGTCCCATCTCTCACCGCTGCAGTAAGTGCAATCTGCTACATGTATTTAAGGATGTACAGGCTGGTTACTACTGTCATAAAATACTTAATATCTCAAGGCGTCCCATCTCTCACCGCTGCAGTAAGTGCAATCTGCTACATGTATTTAAGGATGTACAGGCTGGTTACTACTGTCATAAAATACTTAATATCTCAAGGCGTCCCATCTCCCACCGCTGCAGTAAGTGCAATCTGCTACATGTATTTAAGGATGTACAGGCTGGTTACTACTGTCATAAAATACTTAATATCTCAAGGCGTCCCATCTCTCACCGCTGCAGTAAGTGCAATCTGCTACATGTATTTAAGGATGTACAGGCTGGTTACTACTGTCATAAAATACTTAATATCTCAAGGCGTCCCATCTCTCACCGCTGCAGTAAGTGCAATCTGCTACATGTATTTAAGGATGTACAGGCTGGTTACTACTGTCATAAAATACTTAATATCTCAAGGCGTCCCATCTCTCACCGCTGCAGTAAGTGCAATCTGCTACATGTATTTAAGGATGTACAGGCTGGTTACTACTGTCATAAAATACTTAATATCTCAAGGCGTCCCATCTCCCACCGCTGCAGTAAGTGCAATCTGCTACATGTATTTAAGGATGTACAGGCTGGTTACTACTGTCATAAAATACTTAATATCTCAAGGCGTCCCATCTCTCACCGCTGCAGTAAGTGCAATCTGCTACATGTATTTAAGGATGTACAGGCTGGTTACTACTGTCATAAAATACTTAATATCTCAAGGCGTCCCATCTCCCACCGCTGCAGTAAGTGCAATCTGCTACATGTATTTAAGGATGTACAGGCTGGTTACTACTGTCATAAAATACTTAATATCTCAAGGCGTCCCATCTCCCACCGCTGCAGTAAGTGCAATCTGCTACATGTATTTAAGGATGTACAGGCTGGTTACTACTGTCATAAAATACTTAATATCTCAAGGCGTCCCATCTCCCACCGCTGCAGTAAGTGCAATCTGCTACATGTATTTAAGGATGTACAGGCTGGTTACTACTGTCATAAAATACTTAATATCTCAAGGCGTCCCATCTCTCACCGCTGCAGTAAGTGCAATCTGCTACATGTATTTAAGGATGTACAGGCTGGTTACTACTGTCATAAAATACTTAATATCTCAAGGCGTCCCATCTCTCACCGCTGCAGTAAGTGCAATCTGCTACATGTATTTAAGGATGTACAGGCTGGTTACTACTGTCATAAAATACTTAATATCTCAAGGCGTCCCATCTCTCACCGCTGCAGTAAGTGCAATCTGCTACATGTATTTAAGGATGTACAGGCTGGTTACTACTGTCATAAAATACTTAATATCTCAAGGCGTCCCATCTCTCACCGCTGCAGTAAGTGCAATCTGCTACATGTATTTAAGGATGTACAGGCTGGTTACTACTGTCATAAAATACTTAATATCTCAAGGCGTCCCATCTCCCACCGCTGCAGTAAGTGCAATCTGCTACATGTATTTAAGGATGTACAGGCTGGTTACTACTGTCATAAAATACTTAATATCTCAAGGCGTCCCATCTCTCACCGCTGCAGTAAGTGCAATCTGCTACATGTATTTAAGGATGTACAGGCTGGTTACTACTGTCATAAAATACTTAATATCTCAAGGCGTCCCATCTCCCACCGCTGCAGTAAGTGCAATCTGCTACATGTATTTAAGGATGTACAGGCTGGTTACTACTGTCATAAAAAAAACTCGTGTTAGCATGATACATATTAGTAAATTTCTTTCTCATAAAAATAAACCATGATGTTAGCAACCTAATTTAACAAAAAACTATGTATTAATCTCCTAATTTAACACCCGGCTGAGCAAAATAAATTTTTGACAGTTTTTTGCCGTTTTCTCGAAAGTCACTTTTCTGTAATTAAGCCCTTCTTTGTAATGACGGCAGAATACATGCCATTATTCGCACTTGGTGAAACATCATCAATATCTTGCTAAATTGCTAAAAAAAACACTTTTACTATACACAGTTATTAGTGAAATAATACCAGATCAGGATTCTGGTGATCAAGACGAGCCGATAGAAGCAGGGCACTACGTACCTTTTGTCAAAGCGTTTTGTCGTATTTTTGGCCTGAATAATAATACTAGAGAGTTTACGAAATACGCTGCGTTTCATTTGTCTAGCTTTTATATATTGGATTATATTAATACGTCAATCACTCACTCATCACTCACTGATGATCATCAAAACCTCTAGGATACTTCCTGAAGTCCTAGAAAGCCAAAATTTGGTATGCGGGCTAGGAGTAGCACACAAACAACAACAAAATTAAGAAATCTGTAACTTCCACCCTCTAACCCCCAAAGAGGATCGCACCCCCCTTCTATATTATATAAGGTTTCTTTCAAACTTCCAAAAGTCCTAGAAAGCTGAAATTTTTTATGCATCTTACCGAAATGGGATTGTCTGTGCGACGGCCGCAAAACGGCCAAGCCATATTTGTTGAACGAGATATAGGAAGAGTAAGGGCTTGTAGATTTAGGCCTTGTATAGTTAGAGACTTGGCTCTACATGAGATCTGTTAACGAGTCTTCGCAACATACTTTACATTAAATGTTTTTGGTGGCGTAGTGACAAAAGGCTTTATTGTTATTATTATTACGTGTCTAGACTAGACATTGATGATCGATGTCTTCTTGACATAGAAGATAACAACTTTTACTACGGAATTCGCAAAAAAGGAAGCAGCTGTTCCATAAAAAGGGCACCTAATTGACCAAAATGTATTACGGAATGGTTTCAGTTTGGTTCCATTGTAGAAGTTGTTCGTTTAAACGATTACAAGTACTAGTTTTTGGCTAATATCTTAGAGACTATTGAGTCAACCCAATAATCGCGAAAAAAAATAATTTGTTCGACCTTCTTTTGTTGTCATTCTGATAATCCACTATTACGCGATGTACTCGTAGTTCATGTATATTCAATCTCCAGATTTAGATTGCGCTTCTACTGATGTCAACGAAATTTTCTTCTTCGCTAAACATTTTTTTCAAATTATCTTATCTCTTTGGTACACCCCAAAAAGGGAGATAACAATGAAGGTATACCTACATTATATTTAAAAGTAAAAGCTTATATTAATCGATGGATTTGCAGAGTGTCAGAAGTAAGATACCTTAAGACATAGGATCGGAGCAGATGGAGTTATGTAATCTCTGCCTATCCCTCTAGGAGACAAGGCGTGATGAATGCTCTGTGCTGCGCCTGGAAAGCTCTATATTTTAATACGATACAAATTCAAATGTAGTGTAGAGTAAAATATAAGTAGAAAAACAATTTTGTCGTTATACATGTAAGTGAACTGAAATAGATAAAGCTAAATAATATCATAGTGTAGATAGGTTATGTACACTTTATAGTGTGGATAGGTTACCTACACAAGATTTAAACTTCATGAACGGCACACAGCATAAATAGATGTAGTATTGCAATATTACATTGGCACGTGGAAGTAGTACGACATGTCATAATTATCGAGAGCGAAAAAGAGACAACATCTATATTGCTGTGCGTCGCGTCGCCCCGTGCGATGCCCGTCGTGCGTCAACGCTGACGCGACACTGAGTTCAGGTTTGCTAATTAGCCAAGTTTTAACGTGCCACTTGTGGAACGCTTATGACCTATCTACACATTTTCCTCAATATCATTGAATAAGATATAAGATATTTATTCACCATATAACAAAGTCCGTTATAAAAGGTTTGTCATTTATTATTAATATAAATATCACATTATATGTACAATTGTACATACACAATCGGTATACATATGAAATCCATTATTAAAAATGTGTGGCTAACATTAAAATTAAAAATGTCAAACTTAATTAAAATAGTACATTACGATACGAGAGCGATGAAACGTTTTCTGACGAGTGTGAGTTTGCGGCACGAGCCGAAGGCGAGTGCTGCAATCACACGAGTCGAGAAAAAGTTTCTCGCACGAGTTTCGTATAATTTTTTATAGCACAAGTGCGGAAAATGCCGCGTGCGTAAAGTGGTCATTTTACGCACGGTGTGCTATAAATAAATTTAAATGTCTAATTAGGAAATGAACATGGCTTTATGTTTAAATTCATGAATTCATTAATAGAGTAGAATGGATTATTCTGCAAGGAAAGTTTTACCTTGGTTTTAAATTCCAAGAGCGGTAACTTTGATACAGCTGTCGGTATTTTGTTAAACATTACTAATTTAATATATTTCCCTTGTTTTTGCGTCTTTTTTAGTCTGATTTTTGGTGTTATTAATTTCTCTTTATTTCTTGTATTATATTTGTGAATGTCCATTCTCTTAGGTAAATTGTCTTTTTGTAAATAAATTTCGATCAAAGATTTGTAAATAAATAATGAAATAAAGCTGTATGACTTTGCAACATTATTAAAATCGATATTTATACGGCGCATTGCTTTAGGTATTTCGCAAAGGATTCTCCCTGAATACAATATTAATCTACTTACCTATACATACATACATCTATCTAATGTAGTGGAAGGGTACAGAAGTGATTATGTAGACTTCTTAAGGTACTCTCAGCCAGGCGCTATCTGGGATCGTGTTTGTATACAAGAGCGTTCGACAGTATCGGGGCTCATGTCATTATTCCCGAGATTTGGGCAATGTCAGCATTATTCTGCATAAATTAAAAGATATTTCTTGTGACGGCCATTTTAAAATGATCTATTACCCTACTTCGCAGTATTCCAAGGCCCTGTGAAGAAGAGAAAGAAAAATATTGGGCAAGTGCGCGTCGGAGCCACGCACAAAGGGTTCCATAACATTACACAATAGGGGTACGGAACCCTAAAAATATTATGGTAAATAACAACAACAATATAGGTGCCACGGCAACATTAAAGCGACTAAAACAAACCGCTAAAATGGTAGCACCTGCCAAACAATCCGCGGCTCCCACTGAATACGGAACACTAATATCTTAAGACTGTACCTGAGCCTAGAGCATGACCAACTCCAGTCTATCTAAATACGGACTCTCCTTGCATTGAAAAAAATATATTTGGTTTATTAATCTTTTCTCTAGGGATCTTACGTATAAAAAATGTACTAAGATTTATACTTTTGTCAAAAAAAAAATGTTTTGCTCCCTCTTTTTTTTTGTTTTCAAACGTTCGCTTCAAGAACGCGGTTAAGAGATCAACTTGATTTTTTTTTCATAAAATAGGTAATATAAATATGAAGATTTATAGATA
This sequence comes from Ypsolopha sequella, assembly GCA_934047225.1. Lineage (NCBI taxonomy): Eukaryota > Metazoa > Arthropoda > Insecta > Lepidoptera > Ypsolophidae > Ypsolopha > Ypsolopha sequella. The sequence goes on from OW203989.1 coordinate 29,691,160, forward strand.
AAAGAAAAAAAAAGAAAATTCAATATTTTTCCCTACAAAATATTTCAGTATTAGCTAAAAACACACCAATTTGTTGTTTCGCTGCGTTATCACTAGTATTACGCGTCTAAGAAAAAGAGGCCAAAGAGCCAACATATAATCGCCTCTATGAAAAGCAAATAAAGTCTTTGCCATTAGACTTATTGTGCTGGACGGGTAATAAAAAAAGTTGCTAGGGTATGCCATCTTCTTTACCACTATATTTTTTCATGTCATGAATATGGTGACAATATAGTTTTAAAAAAACACTTGTACTTATCCACATATTACGTACAACTTTATTATGCCCGACCGGTTTCGCTGTAAAGCATTTTCTAGGGCTTTTTACACATCCTAACTAACAAATAAATCTTATAAACTACAATCATGTCTAAAATGACGTGCAATAAATGAAACAAACTTAGTTCCATCGTTTACCGACCATTTTTGATTTGAAATTCCCCTTCTGTCTGTTTGTTGTTTCATTTATTGCACGTCATTTTAGACATGATTGTAGTTTATAAGATTTATTTGTTAGTTAGGATGTGTAAAAAGCCCTAGAAAATGCTTTACAGCGAAACCGGTCGGGCATAAAAAAGTTGTACGTAATATGTGGATAAGTACAAGTGTTTTTTTAAAACTATGTTTTATAAACTCCACCAAGTGCCAACAATCACTAGCATCTACTATGGTGACAATAGCTAATGCAACGCAACTCCCTGTTGCACGACGAGATACTTGGCGGCATGGTCTCGTCATGAGGATGGTGACAATATCAAGCCACAGCCGAAGCTTACCAGCAGTACAAGTGAAAGGAGTTGTCAGTTGATTGGGACGTTTATCTAACAGTGCAGGGTGCACTGGATGTATTTGTAGTAATCAAATATTGTAGCTCAGTTAACGCCACTCGGGAAGTCCCCTGTCATGCACCTCTAAATTATTACAGGGATGATAACTTTGTTACTTGTTGTTACAGGTACTGCATACTTCATATTCAGTATTCACTTTACTAAGGAGGGGATCGTGAACTGGGAACATTACCTCAGGAGTGATCATCGGTACATACTGGATACAGGACCATCGGCACATCCTGGGTACAGGACCCTCAGCACATCCTGGATACAGCACCCTCAGCACATCCTGGATACAGGACTCTCACATCCTGGATACAGGACCCTCAGTTCATCCTAGATACAGGACCAATGAAGACTCGCAAACATATTTGTAGTGGTAGACTGAACTTTTAGAACAATAATTTTAAAAATAGTTCATTAAATCACAGAAATACGTTTAACTCGTCCAAGATTTATTTTGTAGTTTTACTCGCTATGTCTAAGACGTCGATTTGAGAAACAAAATCTCTGTTAAACATACCTTGATCTAAGATAATATCTCTTTAGTTTTTTTTTATATATAACCTTTACGCGTAACTACACAAACATTAAAAAAAACTTGTAAATTCCAACTTAGATTGTTGATTGTGATTTTTAGTAACTACCAAATATAACTTATATTAACAACCAAATACAACTAATATTAACTACCTAATATAACTAATATTAACCACCAATTATAACTAATATTAACTACCAAATATAACTAATATTCAAATTTAAGTAACTTGAAATAAAGTCCAAGGTTTTCTTTTAAAAATATAATAGTAGTGGTAGTGTAATATTAAAATAGTTTGTCTTATCACAAGACTCAATAGCCTAATCCTGAAAATTAAAACTCTTACTTAAATGCAAACGGACTGAAACCAATGAAAATTCAAAATTTTTAATTCTAATTTACAGAAACTTCTAGAAACTTAGCGATGGCAGCATACGCAATACATAGGTAATAAGGTTTTGTTGAAAAACTATTGAGTGAATTTTGAATTTAAGTGTTCTGTTTCGATTAATTAGAAAAAGGCGGGTTTTTCACTATCCGGCTGCAAAACCGCTCTTAAGTAAAATTGGTTATTTCTTTGATAACAGTCTTGGTATTTGTATAGTTCTTGCACTAAAATACAAGAAAACTATTGAATAGAAAAAAAAAAACGTCTATCGCGTCTATGTTTAAACTATTATTTTCTCCCATTTTGCGCTATCCGGAGACCCAGCGACGTCGTAATGCAGTGCGCGCTGATATGAACGTTATTTTAATATAGTGCCTGTCGATATTTGTATCGACACAGGTCGACTCAAGGTCGTTGGCGACTACCTGCTCCTTAAGGCTGCGTATAAACCTGGACAAATTAGTGATTTTGCCCCCGCATCCCCGCGCCTCAACTGTTTGCGCGACCGGCCGTCACCGGCCGCGAGCGCTATTTCTTAGCTCCCACGAGCGGTGTGGATCCGCGGTCATTAACCCGTGCACGTGCTAGTTTTCAATAATAAGTAAAATGCATCTACGATGTATAAAATTCAACCCAGTTGACAAAACGGTTTGTTCGCAATGGCATTTTTTTGCGTAATTGTGTTTGCATCTAATTTTTATATTTCAAAATTTTATTTTTCGAAAGTCATACTTGCAAAGATAATGATAACGATGATGATACAACGATACGTCGATACGACGATACGTCGATACGTCGATACAACGATACGTCGATACGCCGATACGTCGATACAACGATACGTCAATACACCGATACGTCGATACGTCGATACGTCGATACGTCGATACGGGGATACGTCGATACAACGATACGTCGATACGCCGATACGTCGATACGTCGATACGGGGATACGTCGATACAACGATACGTCGATACGACGATACGTCGATACGGGGATACGTCGATACAACGATACGCCGATACGTCGATACGCCGATACGTCGATACGACGATACATCGATACAACGATACGTCGATACAACGATACGTCGATACGCCGATACGTCGATACGTCGATACGACGATACGTCGATACAACGATACGTCGATACGCCGATACGTAGATACGCCGATACGTCGATACGATGATACGTCAATACGGGGATACGACGATACGACGATACGGCAATACGTCGATACGACGATACGTCGATACGAGGATACGTCGATACGCCGATATGTCGATACGGGGATACGTCGATACAACGATACGTCAATACGCCGATACGTCGATACGTCGATACGTCGATACGGAGATACGTCGATACAACGATACGTCGATACGCCGATACGTCGATACGACGATACGTCGATACAGGGATACGTCAATACAACGATACGTCAATACACCGATACGTCGATACGTCGATACGGGGATACGTCGATACAACGATACGTCGATACGCCGATACGTCGATACGTCAATACGTCGATACGGGGATACGTCGATACAACGATACGTCGATACGCCGATACGTCGATACGCCGATACGTCGATACGACGATACGTCGATACAACGATACGTCGATACAACGATACCTCGATACGCCGATACGTCGATACGTCGATACGACGATACGTCGATACAACGATACGTCGATACGCCGGTACGTAGATACGCCGATACGTCGATACGACGATACGTCGATACGGGGATACGACGATACGACGATACGGCAATACGTCGATACGACGATACGTCGATACGAGGATACGTCGATACGCCGATACGTCGATACGACGATACGTCGATACGAGGATACGACGATACGAGGATACGACGATACAACGATACGTCGATACAACGATACGTCGATACGCCGATACGTCGATACGACGATACGTCGATACGGGGATACGTCGATACGGGGATACGTCGATACAACGATACGTCGATACGCCGATACGCCGATACGTCGATACGTCAATACGTCGATACGGGGATACGTCGATACAACGATACGTCGATACGACGATACGTCGATACGGGGATACAACGATACGTCGATACGCCGATACGTCGATATGCCGATACGTCGATACGACGATACGTCGATACGGGGATACGTCGATACAACGATACGTCAATACGCCGATACGTCGATACGTCGATACGTCGATACGGGGATACGTCGATACAACGATACGTCGATACGACGATACGTCGATACGTCGATACGAGGATACGATGATACGTCGATACGTCGATACAACGATACGTCGATACGCCGATACGTCGATACGCCGATACGTAGATACGACGATACGTCGATACGGGGATACGTCGATACAACAATACGTTAATACGCCGATACGTCGATACGTCGATACGGGGATACACCGATACGTCGATATGTCGATACGGGGATACGTCGATACAACGATACGTCGATACGATGATAAGTCGATACGGGGATACGTCGATACAACGATACGTCAATACGCCGATACGTCGATACGCCGATACGTCGATACGCCGATACGTCGATACGACGATACAACGATACGTCGATACAACGATACATCAATACGCCGATACGTCGATACGTCGATACGACGATTCAACGATACGTCGATACGCCGATACGTCGATACGCCGATACGTCGATACGACGATACGTCGATACGGGGATACGACGATACGGCAATACGTCGATACGACGATACGTCGATACGAGGATACGTCGATACGAGGAAACGATGATATTCATTAGTCCATTGAGACAACCTTTAGTTCAAAATCTTTAATAAAACATGACCTATCTACTTATTTTGTTAAGTAATGGCGTACCTTTGCATTACTTTCATCAACTGCTTTATTTTCACTCGTAAAACATTTTCATTCCATTTTTTACATTGGTTGCATTTATTTCCCATGTTTCAAATTACGAGATTTATTTAAATTACGAAACCGGGACGTCGAGAGCGCAAAAACGTAGCCCTCCCGTCTCAACGGAGCGATCACAACTGACCGACGGGTGAGTGACGAAACAAAGCATGGAACAAAAAGCGCGTGCGACCGAGATATCTTGTCGCCGCCTTGTCTCAGAATAAATCGACGTAAGCGCCAATTCTTAGATGTTTAATTAAATGAAAACGAAACAGAATTATTCAAAATCCCCGTGCAATTATACGGAGTCATTTGTTTTCTTATTTTTAATACAAATTTCAAGGCAAACTGTTTTAAGAAAGGTCCTTTAACACTCGAAAAACATGAAATATAGAGGTAACTTCGTAATTTTTTTCTATCGAGCGAACTTAAAGCTTTTGCGTTTTTGCTTCTGCACGAATATCAGCCCTATAGTCTATTATCTATATTATTTTTATTAAACCGATTGACCAAGTTACACAATGTTTTATGCTCATTTGAAATTGTGCATCTGACATTATACCGACCCTTAATGAACAAAATGAAACCATAAAATCTACAGATCAACCCATGCGAAATTAAAAATAGCCTTCTTTTCAATGCAGATTGATTTGAGATGCAATTGAGATTAACAGACCTACTCTATGTTTTATATTGGCAAGCCTATGTTTTTACTTGCGCGTTTATGTTTATGTTTATTTGGGAAGGATGTAGGTTAATTTTAAGGTACCTGTCTATTTAGACCCTGTTTATGTATATTTAAACCAAGTATATGTATATGCCACCAACAAATTACATAAAATTAAAATAAAATACTTTTATGTTGGGAGTTTGGTTTAAAAGTTTGTAATGGAACAAAAATTAACGACATTAATAAATAATTGATAAAATTATGTATAATTAAAATAAAATTGAATACTATAATATTTTAAATTGGACAAGAAAAACAGGTTGTGTCGGAGATACAACCGATATTTCTTGCCATGTAGTATGTTGCCATTATGTTCAGCTTTGGGACAGAATTCATTTTTAGTCTCGGATATGCACTTGCATGATCTCTGTCAAAATGATCACCAAATACATAGTGATCGTTTATTTGCATGCTTCTTTTGAATGTACTGATTGATGATTGCGACCCATTGCTGAAAATTAAAAAAGTCTAGGATTACATCAAAGTTTTTTGAAGTTTTTAGCTAGAGTTTGAAGTTAAAAAACTTATTAACATTTTCGTCTGTTGCAACACATATTAGACACACTTTATCATTTCGCTATCTTGCTTGGGGAACAGGCTTGCTTGGAGAAAAATTCTTTGTATTTTTTGTATTATTCTCGTATTTCAGTTCCAGACGCACTGCATGTTGTGACATTTGATGTCAATCAAAGAATAAAGAATAAACTTGCAAACTTCCTAATGCCTGTGATGGCGTGGCGCGCATCAACTTCAGGGCCATTACGATTTAATAAGCATCAATTTATAAGAAATAAGATATGAAAAATCGCAATAATATTGAAATAAATAAATCATATTAAAACACATGATAATATCTGATACGCAATCAAATTATCCTTCCATGTTTGCGCATATCAACTCAATGTATTCATAGGGCCATGGAGACCAGAAGCGCGACAACTTTTTCAAGAAATATCCTCGTGCCTGGTCGATGTTTCAGGTGATCGGCTGGCTGGGTGCTACCTCGGACAGCGGATTAGCCTCACAATCCAACGGAGTAACACCACCAGCCTGCTAGTGACCCTCCCCTGCGACAGCAATCTAAATAATTTCTTTTATTAATTTGGGCTATTTTTGTTTTATTTTCTTTGTAGTTTAGTTTTATTTAAGTTCCTATCAATAAATCATAGTTAAATTCTTTTCATGTAAGAAATTCCTTGTCAAAGCACTTTTATTGTCAGCGCAAATGACCTTGAACTGAGTAACTTTGTAACCATTTTATACGGTAACTATAGCATTTTTTAATAGAAGAAAAATGCATAATAATCTACATGATACAAATAGTGATGTGGTTTTTCCTGAATTTTATTTTAATATACAGAAGTGAAGCAAGAAAATTCTAAGTTTACCCTTATTTCTCGATATTTTGTCCACTTGTAACAACATAACTCCTGCAGTTTTTATATAAACAGTATAAAAATTTATAAACTTCTAGACAAAATAATATAATATGATTTGGTTTTCTCATTTCTTGGAAATTCATTTTATTTCACATAAAATTAATTAATGACACACTATTTTCGCACTTGTCAGCCGCAGCGACTAACGTAACAGCCATGTTGCAGTGCGAGCTGATGAGAACTTTATTTTAATATACTTTTGTTGGAAATTACAACCACTACGAATCGAGTTGCTAATTTTTCCGACGGAGTCACCTTAATCTGTGGAATTCTTTCCTGAAGTCGATCACGGAAATGACCTTTAAGTTCTTAATTGGGCCCCCTGTACCAGGCGCGAACAAAGAAGCATCCGCTTCAATAGTAGTTTATGCTACAAGGGCGCAAAGGAATAAATTACGACGAAACGTGACCGAGTAATTTATTGCTCTCACGCCCGTGTATCATACTAAGTTTTTCAATGCATAGTGTGAGGAAATAAAACAAATATAATTTTGTGAACTTTAAATTGTAATTGGCTCAAAAGGACTGTATCCAGAGCCGTTAAACAGTGGAAAAAAAAAGTATGACATTTATGGTACACAGGAAAGGCTGCAGGTTAGCCAACCATTGTATATAAATTAAAAAAAAATAATAATAATAAAGCCCTAGGCCAAAATAATCGACTTTCTGTTCGGTTTTGATGCATAAAAAGTGGGCCTTTACGAGCACATGCATTGAAAAATGTATTATTGCCAGTTTTCGAAAAACTGCTTGTTTTTGTCTACCTGTATATTACATTAGCTCATTTCTTCTGCTTTATAAAAGGTTAAGCTATGAACAATATATTTTTATGTCACCATCAACAATGTTCACAATAATACATTAATCACTTTAGTCGAATTCCTTACTTCTTCAAAGTCAGTCTCTTATTCACCCAACGAGCACACAACCACATTTCAAAACAAGGATGGTTTGAATTACTCACATTAATTTGTGAATATACTCGTAAAAGACGGCCAATTCAAATCCTTCTCTATTCTAAGGCAATAAGGTTCTTTCTATCTGTCCAATTCGTACTTTAGTAGTGTAGAAGGTGGGTAACGTTGAAATTGATCGAGAGACGTCGAGAATGGAACCGATTCCACTAAAATATGCAAATGTATGCGAAATTACTGAGGTGGTAGTAAATTTGGAGTAAGTTTACAAAAAAATCTTTTTTAGGCATTCCATCATTAAATGGAAAACCTTACCCATCTAATTGCAATTCCTGGAATGTATAGGTACACCTAAATTAATCAAAGAGGTACACTGAAGACATGGCAATGACTCACACTTTGTGTATAATCATGGACTCACATCATCACACTGAGCCGCTTCCTTTCTGTCACAAATCATAATGGTTATTTTATTGCGTTATCATAGTTATAAATGCAGTAATGACAAAAAAAAATCTCACATATGCTTGAAATAGTGGCTTTTCTTTTGAAATAAGAAGACGGGAAGAGCCTCTTTATGCACTCAATTTAAATTTCAATAAGCCAATGTATAATTTTTCTTCATCTCTGTCATTTATAGTTGATTGGAAGAAATTCCTTTCAGAAATAAGTCCGCCTTTGCCCTGTATTTCTCCTAATTCTACGCTGTCGTTTTTGTGTGCAATAAAGTGTTTAATATTAACTAACAACCATGTCAGATTCTGACTTAACACTTGACACTGCCAGAAAGTGGCGCTTAAAATATAGCAGCCGTTGCCAAGACGTACAAAAAAAGTCTGAAATCAATCACGAACTATCACATTCTATCATTATTGTTTTTTGATCGAATACAGATATTCTTTCTCACGCTGTTTGACTATGCTTGTTGTAGTGACATTTTGTAGCTTTGTAGCCATTGTCGTACTACGTCAATGATTGTAGCGCTCCATAGGTTACGCTTCATAGGTTACGCTCCATAGGTTACGCTCCATAGGTTACGCTCCATAGGTTACGCTCCATAGGTTACGCTCCATAGGTTACGCTCCATAGGTTACGCTCCATAGGTTACGCTCCATAGGTTACGCTCCATAGGTTACGCTCCATAGGTTACGCTCCATAGGTTACGCTCCATAGGTTACGCTCCATAGGTTACGCTCCATAGGTTACGCACACTAGAAAAAGTACGTGTACACGCACTACTACAACCATAGTCATCATCATCGATATAAATACTTTGAGAGCTGAACTACATGTAAGTAATATAAATTAGACTTACTCCATCCGAGCATTATCAGCGCGTCTGTCGGCATACCAAGGCACTTCAGTTAAGTTCACGACTCCAGGGAACACCCAACGTTCCGTGGAGCAAGCATTGATCACATCTGATATGACTTATGTCGCTCACCGGCCAATGTGCCTTGATGCCTATGTCGCGCATTTAAATAAAAAGTCAACAAATAAACTCCAAACCAAAGTCAGGTAAAATACGTACAATAAAATTAATGGTCTTGAAAAAAATGGCAGATTCGATAAATAGGCCGGCACAAAAACCAAAATCAACGCGGGCGAAGCCAGACGCTTTACCTGGGAATCAAAGAAGAGATCAAGAAATTATTTCGTTCGGATACGCGGCTTGTCCTGCGGCCGGCCTCACTGAGGATGCTTTACGATGGGATCTAATTGGTTATTAAAAAATTATTTCACTCAGAAGCACAATTCGGGATTCACTCTGACCAGACACTTTATGTTCATATTCATATCGTTTATTGCATACATTTTGTAGGTACATAAGTTGTTATAAATGGGTATAGTGCAAGACATGAAACCTGGGCAAAGCAATTATATAAGTTATATAAATTAAAGTAAATATTAAGAACTTAACAATTAAAAATTAAAAATTTAAAAATGGTACTTTTTATTTAACCTAATTTATAAAATTTTAAATTCGTAATAGGTAGCTAGCCATTATTTTTATTTATTTAATAAATTTTACCTGTCATCATTACTAAGAAACTCCTGCAGTGCAGCGTGTAACACCTTTTTGTGATAAGTATTTGATTAAGGGCCTGTTTCACCACTTCCAGATAAGTGATATCCAGAAGATAAGTTTAAAAATGGAACACATTTTGTATGCGTTATATGTCACATATAACTATCAGGCACTTATCTGGAAGTGGTGAAACAGGCCGTAAGTTAGTTTAAAAAATATTATTTTTTGTGATGTCTTTTATTGAAGTTGGTAACGAGTTATATATTTTTGCGGACATGATACGGGGGCCAGAGTTGACGAATTCTAATCGCGATTTTACTGTTGTTTACTTGTTGTCTGTTTTTGGGTCTTAATTTTGCATGGCGGGTCTGTTGGGGGTATAAATGAAGATTATTTTTTACAAATGTGCAGGATTCTTGAATGTAAAATTATGTTTAAGTTATGGTTTTATATTTAATAAAGTAGGTTTTACAGATGGTCATGGAGTCTATATTAGTAAGTATTCTGATACATTTTTTTGGAGTGCAAATAATTTGTTTGCACCTGTACCGTTTCCCCTGAGCATTATCCAATACTTGAGCCATGAGTTTGCAAATGCATAATACGCGCCGGTGGCTGTTTGGAGGTCTGTAGTATTTTTTTCTGTAAGAGCATACGTAAAACTTGATAATTTTGCTGCAACAAAAATTCAAAATTCAAATTCAAAAAGTTTATTTTGCAAAGTAGGTATATATAATACACGTTTCACAAGTCAAATTTTAATCTTATAAAAATATATGTAATAAAATAATAAATGTACATGAACTACTTAGATTAAATGTTTATTTAATTTATGTAGCAATATATATACGATTAAAATTATAGGTAAAATATTATTATACAAGGTGAAATCCAATCAACCGCCCGAACCCATACCGGAGACCCGGCCAGGGACCAGGAACAGGTTCAATGATCACCAACCGAGCCCCCAGCACGAATCCAGGCCGCCGACCAAATCCCATCCTATATACTACATAGTAAGTTTATTTATATGTTCTTTCCAATTTAAATTAGTATCTACCTATGTTTATGCCTAAGAGATTGTATGAGTTAACTACTTCTAATTGGGTATTCATAAGTGAGTAATTTATATAAAGAGGGTGTCTTGTCTTTGGTGTGGTCTATATTTCATCAGCTTAGTTTTGTCGAAGTTTATTTTCAAATTGTGATCATCTAGCCAGTTTGAGATTTGTGTTAAATTTGTATTCAATAAATCGTTTAAATGTGAACAGTCGGGACATGGTATTGTTAAAGAAATATCATATAGCAGTGGATCATTCAAAAAATATTTACAGGTACGATAGAACTACACAAAAATGAAATCAACGCAGGCAAAGCTGCGTGAAAAAACTTAAGGCTATAAGATATGTTAAAAAAATAACGGCAAATCCAAAAAACTGTCGGTAATTGAAAGAAACTTCCACGCGTGCGAAGCTGCGGGCAAAAGCTAGTTTTTAATATTCCTCCAGAAGTCATTGTTTTTGGCATTTGATTCTATAAATCATGGCGACAGTCACATTATCAAAGTCTTTCGTCGGATCCCTTGAAATGGGGTTCAGTAACGAAGGTTGAGAAGTCGCGACGTTCAGGATTTACATAATAATCATGTGGGAGTCCCTCTCTGTAAATTATTAGCACTGACACTCGTGCCGGCGGTGCGGAAATCCTTTTGTTATCTTTCTATTCGAGAGGTTCTTTAGAAACAAACATGTGCGTGGATCTAGCTCAGAGCTTCTCAAAGTAGGGAACTTTTTTGTTTCCTAAACCCATACTCAAAAGACTGATGGGAGTTAAAATGTGGGTGCACCGCTTTTTAAAACCTATAAACCAAGAAAATGTTCATCTCGATGAATAATAAAAGTAGCTCTATACTTTACTCATCTCGAAATCTTTCCATTTCTTCTGACGACGACGATCCGATTGGGTCTAATTTTATATAAAAAAAAATCTTTTTATTAATATTTTAGTTGCAAAACTGTTACTGTTACTATACTCACCCAAGTTTATTAAAAAAGATTATCTAAAAATAAAATTAATATACCTAGATATGCCTATTTAGTTGTTTGATTTTTCTAATATTTTTTTAAGTATGTTGCAGTGACTTTTTCGGAAAATGGCGATTTCATTTCTATATAAATCTTTGTTGGGTACTTCTAAAAATAGTTTAAGAAGCGCTGGTCTACATGAACAGTGATATTACATGTATACTATTCCGGAGAGATTCTATTACTCACTTCTAAATAGGAGTATTTCAATTCTATTTATACTTATTTACACGAGTATGTAAGATGTACTTACAAGTAAGTGTACTTACAATAAAACTTCAACAACATGATACAGTAATATTTGCTGGTATAAACATGTGAAGGTATCAAAACGACATAAATGTGTTAGTTTATTCACATCACAGCAGCATATTCAAATTGTGTTCTGACTGGTGTTGAATTGATATGAGATCGCACGATATTTTTGCTATTTTCTGTTAGAAAAAGATTATGAACTGGAAAAAAATCGTACTTACAGAAATATGTTGCTCAGAAATTTACTTTTTTATAGTTCTATAACCAAAGGCGGCCAAACTGGACCCAAGTACTAAACGTACTTATTGATATACCAGCCTGTAATGCACATACAAAACGCTCACGAAGGCGTTGTGTGAAATTCACGCCTTGTTCTAAGGAAAAGATGGCGCTGCTGTCGCTACAATGTGTTGCTTCAAACAATTTTATTAATGAAATTAAATGAAATATATGTATTTATTCATGTAATGTTGGTACACATCAGATACATTTATGACAGGTCGGTTTTAATGTTATATAATAAAATTATCTATGTTTAATTTTATATAATGTTTTTTTATATATTTTAACAATTTAGGGAATTGCATGAAAAAAATAAAGGTTAGGTTTACTTAAAAATAATAAATGCACTTGAATAAAATAAATAATATAGGAATAAATAAAATTATAAATATAGGAAAATATAATGCAATACATATAATAAATATATGCCTAACTCCACCCATTTGATTAGTCTTGCTAACAAGAAGGGCAAGAAACTTAGCAAGACCATGCTCTTTTTTTATTTTGTTACAGACGTCATTTCATCTATTAACTAATTAACGTTAATTCTAGAAGAATCATAACATAAGTTTATTATACTAACTACTATTATGACAAAGATCATTATCATCAACCCATGCTTTACTATCGTCCAAATATTTATTTATTTTATAATATACTTTCTTCAGTAGGCTCTGCTTAATAAACAGTTTAAACTTATTCTCTGACAAAGTAAGGACCTCCTTTCCACAATCTTTACTGGTCGTACCACAGGGATGGCGTGACACAAATTGTATACGAACACCGCTGTCGCTGCTTTTTGGAATACGTTAGTATTACCTATTTAGTAAACACACGCGGCGCACACATAGATTCACCCGTCTTCATACAGCCAAAATAACACCGTATTTCTATGAAGCTACCAAACATACCAAACACGTCATTAATATGTTCTGTGGGTCGTACAGATAAACCACAAGCTCTACTGGTCGTACATATAAACTTTCGCGGATACAATTTTAAAAATCTCTTTCCCATAGGAAATGACGAGTAGGTATTAAAAATGTATATCGGGAGTGAATTTTATTGCTCGCGTTGTTTAATTTTTTTTATACAGCATATTGTTTAATTTTCTAACACGGATTACAACCATAAAAAGAAATATTTTGTCTGGTTGAAATCCTAAATGAAAATTATGCGTGCAAAGTGAAATTAAACCCGGTTTGGGAGGGTACAGTACAGTTATAAATTGAACCCTCCACCGCGCCGGGAGAGGGCGTGCAAATAGCACACTGCAGTGGCTCTCACGATAACAGACTCTACAAAACGATTGTGGGGAACGACTCGTCATATAATACTCATATAATATTCATATGCCACTCACTGGCTTTATACATTATGTAGATTTTTATATAACTCGGTAAATAAAATATGACGCATTAAATGTCCGCGATTTTGCGTTTTTCTGACATGAGTTATTTCAGAAAAAAAGCAGCGGGTTCAATCAGAGGTACAACCATAAATTATATACGTGGATAAAGAGTGGATACTTCTTGTATTGCTTGTTTACTCAACCACAGAGGTAGGAATTAATGGTGGCCACAGATATCATCATAAAATGTCTGTTATGGCAGCGCATTCGCTTACGAGGTCATTTCAGAGATTGTATTATTTCGATCAAATAAGTATGTATTATGCGGATGTGACCGCCCGTCTGTAGCGAGATGTGACCACCCGTCTGTAGCGGGATGTGACCGCCCGTCTGTAGCGGGATGTGACCGCCCGTCTGTATCGAGATGTGCCCGCAGTCTGTAGCGGGATGTGACCGCCGGTCTGTCTAAACGTAGCGCAGTATGTTTTTCAAAACTGTGTAACGCCGGAAAAAAGTAGAAAACTCCTAGTTATTTTTGGTTTTTCTGTTGGCAAATTTGAATAAAAAATACTACATCAATTATTCAGGCATATACCATCGGGGAAATTGTCACTGACGTAAGGCGATTTTTTTATCGAGCGAAGTTAATTAAATTAGGTTTTCATATCTATGAATGTCTTCGCCTTCTATTATAAATATAATATTTCTTTTTTTGTATTTTATAAATGATAATGAACTGACAAAATTATTATTAACTAAACGAAATAAAATACTATTTGTTAACTTATCTTTGTACGGAGCCTAAAAGTTTATCTGCGGAATTTTCACGTTTACCATCTGAACTATGGTATCAAAAGTACCCATCGTTAATACATAACATGTTTGATTTACGGACTGTCGATATTTGACCCTCGTCTTGTCAATCTACAGGATGGTTACATCATCACATATTCATAGATAGTCTCCAATGAGTGACGGTACAGGGCACGGTTATATTTCAGCTCTTCACAAAATGGGTGAGCTGAAATGAATTATTAGGTGAATTATTGAGATCTCTCTGCTACTGGGAGTCAGAATACCAGCATTCCTCAAATAGTGACTGCCAACTAAGTCAAGCTTAACTTTATCTCCGTTTAGATTTAAATTTATTATGTTTGAACTGCTATTTCAAGGAATTGAACGAGATTGTTCATTGGCCACAGGGTTAGACAATGTGTTGTGTTGTGTAGACAATGTGTTGTGTTGTGTTGTGTAGACAATGTGTTGTGTTGTGTAGACAATGTGTTGTGTTGTGTAGACAATGTGTTGTGTTGTAGACAGTAAAGGCTTTATAGCAGACGGGAAGCGTTGCTTTTATAATACGGTGTTTAAAATAGTTATTTAAGATACACGTGCGGAAAATAAGGTTTTATACGAATAAATGCCAAATTGAAAACACGAGCGAGTGTTTTCATTGGCACGCATTCGGATAAAACTTTTTACGCTCAAGTATCTTACAACATTTTTCAATGCATTTTGCGAGGAAATACAACAAAAAAATAAGTATAATAAAGAAAGTAATTTTATTTCACCAAAGCCTATTTACAACAAAATGGCGTGCTTCTTTTGCAGAGCGCGCGTTTCATGCAGTTTTTTCTTTCTTGAGGCAAAGGTACAGTATACATACAGCCAATAATGTGAAAAATATTTTTGTTTGCGGAAACAAAACACGTATTTTTAAATGAGATAATCAAGAATCTTATGTGTTATGGTGTTTATCATCATTCAATTATTGCTAGAGCGCGCATACTTATAAATAATTGTTTTTTTTTGGACAGCAAAACCTTCTTGCATCTTTGTAATTTTTTAAATTTTATGACTTGCACCATGCACCACAGAGTCAAAAACTTTAAAAAATTACTTTATTTCACGCATGAAATAAAGGATTTCAGTACTGTTTTATTTCACGCGTGAAATAAAGAGTCGGTTTCCGCATAATTTTGTTACACAAAAAAGAAAACTTTACGAGCAACTGCATTGAAAACATAATAACGCTTTTTGATCATACAAGAAGTTGAACGCTATTTACTAAATGAACCTGTATCGTATTATCACCGTCGTCATCATATTATTATGGTTTTGTAGCTCTAGTATTATCCTGCTCTCTGGTAACATAGAGTGAGAGCAGGCAGTAATTTTAAATCAAACAAGGTTACTCTAGTTGCGTTTTGGCTTGTTTGCGGAATATAGATATACAAGTTTGCCAGGTGACCGCCGTTGTATGTATGAATATAGATATACAAGTTTGCCAGGTGACCGCCGTTGTATGTATGAATATAGATATACAAGTTTGCCAGGTGACCGCCGTTGTATGTATGAATATAGATATACAAGTTTGCCAGGTGACCGCCGTTGTATGTATGAATATAGATATACAAGTTTGCCAGGTGACCGCCGTTGTATGTATGAATATAGATATACAAGTTTGCCAGGTGACCGCCGTTGTATGTATGAATATAGATATACAAGTTTGCCAGGTGACCGCCGTTGTATGTATGAATATAGATATACAAGTTTGCCAGGTGACCGCCGTTGTATGTATGAATATAGATATACAAGTTTGCCAGGTGACCGCCGTTGTATGTATGAATATAGATATACAAGTTTGCCAGGTGACCGCCGTTGTAAGTCGGAGGAGTAGTTATTTTGTGAAAATTGCCATTTTTCTCGATGAATGTACATTTTAGTCTCCTAAAGCTGTTTTCTTGTAGCTATAACAGATATAGCGCTCTCAAACCATGTTTTATTTTTTAGTTTTTCTGGCGGGATTGCCATTAACATTGATTGAATATGCAAACCATTTCCAATTACTGGTTTAAGTGTTTTATTTTAAAAATATTAAAATAAAAGAGGATTGGAATTCGTTACGTATTTATTGTCAATTATAAGTTAAATGGTATTTGTTTATTATCATTGAAAGTTTCTTACAAGTAAGAAATATCTAAAATAATGGAAATATGCACAAATTTTTCGAAACCACTCTCGAAACCATTGCGTTTTTTTATATAATGTTTGCAATATTGCTTATTTTACATTATTTTCAGAACAATGTAAGTATTCCAAAACTTGGTGAGCCGGATATATCCAGTCGTTTACAGAAATTTGAAGCTAATCAATCACATGCCCTGGGACAATAAAACATCGACCATTTAATTTATGTAATGATTCATTTTTAATTTTTAATGATTAATAATCTTGACCGTTATATACACTGGACGACACGATCTAATAACGTGTAATAACGTGTAATAACGTGTAATTTAAAAGTTATAATCAAAAATATTCGTCTGGGGCGAACATTCGTCCCACGTGTACTATTGTGTTAAGGGCAGCTACTAGATACGTTATAGCTACAAAAAAACACTAACCTTAACATTTTAGAGCAATTTTACGGGTTATTCTATTTAACTCCAAAGCTACTCTTCTCAAAACGTTACTGTCCATACATCGTTTCCACTTCGACTCCAAAATGATTTTAGGCATTTAATTTACTTCTAGAAATATTTACGTACTTTAATTCCACTCGACTCCAAAACAGTTTTGGTCTCTACCAAAATTCTGTTGACTCTTCAACAGCAAAATTGCATATTGTTGTCGATTTATTTGACAGAACTACACCTAATTTAAGCGTTCTGTCACAATTAAAAATTTTACACTATGGTCCTGTCGTTTTCTTTTTGTATCAAAAAAACAAGTACCACACTTAAAATAAGGTAAATTCTTTCAAAAAGTCATTTTTATTTCGCATCGACACCGATACGATAAACTACGTCACGACACAACAGTAATCGCAAGGAAGCAAACGTCTACTACTTAACTCGGCAAAGTTCATCCTAGTCCAGGACAAATGTGAGATAATAAATGATCTCCTAATTGTTTGAGAAAGCACAACTCTTTTCTGAGTGGCCGGGGGCGTTGCGTTTGTAAAATGCGTTGTTATGATATCTATGGCCGCATCGCTGTAGCTGCAGTGGTCATAAATATCCATTTATTTTTTTTATCTTTCGGTGCTAATACATGGGCAAAATGAGTGCGTTATAAAGTATTGTTATATGATATAGAAAACTGGTTTGGTTAACTGAATACTTGGACTGACGATGACTGCAAAAACATGAGACAAATGTTCTCGCCTCACGCGCCGTGGCAAAATATTCAATTGCTGCCTCTACTTCTTAACATTTCTTGAAGTTAAAGTGGAATGATTTAAATATAAATAAAATATTCGCTAAAAAGGGTTTTGGGGTTAAAGTGGAAAGATTTTTGGAGTTCAGTGGAAAAATCCTATTTTACTTCTGTATTCATAGATTTAAAAAAAATGAAGTCTTTGGGAAACAGCATTTTCACAAAAAACTGCTTCCCCCGCCTTCAAACGCAACGGCGCTCACCTTCCAGACCTGCTTGTCTATATTCCTAAAACAAGCCAAAACACAACTAGAGAGGACTTTTTTGTTATAAAATGACATGAGGTTTATGCTGCCTGCTCCTAGTCCAATAAGCAGCACAGCTCGATGACACAAGCAGCCCGGATCCACCGCCACGAACCGCGTCGCATCCAAAGTGAACTTTAACTAAAACCTCATTTCCGTCGGAACCGGTCTAGACGAGATCTCGTAAACGAGGCAATAAAAGTGCCTTTAAAACTGTAATGGCGAGAGTTTCAACCATTTTTTAAACCCTTTAAACGAGAATCTTTTATAAGTATGAGAAGTTTTATAGCTTGCTGTTACACGGAGTACAACGACTGTTAATTTAACTTCTATTTGGACTTATTTTTCAAAACACCAGTGACCTGTCCCGGGTACGTATTAATAAAAATAAAATTTTGCACTAAACAGCATGGTTTTAAATCTTAACTCACACATTTAATTCGATAAAGATTAACACTATGTCACTTTTTATGTTTTATTTGGCAACATGATTACGACGCGTTGACATTTGACGACGTGATTATGTCATGTCAATAGAAGAGCTAATTATGGGACACAATAACCTCAACAGACATTTCTATAATATAGGTCTAACGAACAGCCCTCTGTGCAGAGCTTGTATGGAGCCCGAAGAAACGCCGACCCACGTGACAACAGACTACGTAGGCGTCAGCACACAAAGGGTTAAGATCCTCGGTAAAGGGGACGCTTCGCCAATCCTGTGGCGACCTAGATCACCTCTTAGGATTCTGACGTAAGCTGTAGCTATAACAGCCGGCCCCACTCTTACCACGCACACAGGTCCAAATAAGAGACTAGATGCGGAAACCGAGCCCAACAAAGAAAGACAACATGTTGATATTTCTCTCCTTCGGTAGACTGAAGAATGATAAGAACATAATAGAAGTGTCTAAGTGATGATGAAAACTGCATTGAAATCCACTACAGGCTGAAAAGCAAAGGCGAGAATCCTTTAATAGTAGTTTATGTTACAAGCGTGAAAAGGAATAAATTGTTTTAAACGTAACCGAGTAATGTATTGCTCTTACGCCCGTGTATCATACTACGTTTTTCAATGCATAGTGTGAGGAAATAAAACAAATATAATCTTGTGAACTTTAAATTATGATTGGCTCAAAAGGACTGTATCCAGAGCCGTTAAACAGTGGGAAAAAAGTATAACATTTATGGTAAACAGGAAAGGCTGCAGGTTAGCCAACCATCGTTAATTAATAAAAAAAAAAAATAATAATAAAGCCCTAGGGCAAAATAATCGACTTTCTGTTCGTTTTTGATGTATAAAAAGTTGGGCTTTACGAGCACTTGCATTGAAAATATATAATATGTTAGTATGACTAAAAAAAATAGGCAACTATAAATATTGTACCAGTACCACACAACAAGACGATTTGTTAAACTTAAAATGCACTATCTCATGGATACCTTCGCTGGCCGCTTACCTCTGATAGCGACAGTAGCACAAAACAAAATAACTCAATGTGATTGGTTTAGACCACGCTACAGAGTGAATAAACTGGTGCGTTGATAAGAGTGCGTAGCTTAGAAAAATAATATAATTTTTTGTGAAAATTCTAGTTTTTTTTTATCGTTATGGTATCAGTATCGTGTGTACTAGCATATACAGACACAGACACACAGACAAACGTGGGTTGCTAATTTCTATATTCATGCGTCAAACACACCATCATTTTATTGTATTTGAACTTTTTAGCCGAATAGTGCTTATTTAAAGCTAGCCTAACGGGCAAGCATGATAAAATAACATAAGTGGACCAATAAGACGAGTAGAAATTTACTAACCACCAAAGTTAACCATTTACTACACAAACTACTACACAGTGCAAAAAATAACTTTTCAATGCATGTGCTCGTAAAGGCCCACTTTTTATGCATCAAAACCGAACAGAAAGTCGATTATTTTGCCCTAGGGCTTTATTATTACTATTTTTTTTTATTTGTTTGCAATGGTTGGCTAACCTGCAGCCTTTCTTGTGTACCATAGATGTTATACTTTTTTTCCACTGTTTAACGGCTCTGGATACAATCCTTTTGAGCCAATCATAATTTAAAGTTCACAAGATTATATTTGTGTTCATTTCCTCACACTATGCATTGAAAAACGTAGTATGATA
Source organism: Ypsolopha sequella (assembly GCA_934047225.1). NCBI lineage: Eukaryota > Metazoa > Arthropoda > Insecta > Lepidoptera > Ypsolophidae > Ypsolopha > Ypsolopha sequella. Next base: position 29,711,594 of record OW203989.1, read on the forward strand.
CACAGGCGTAAAAGCAATAAATTACTCGGTTACGTTTAAAACACTCGCTACGCTCGTGTTTTAAATCGTCCTCGTAATTTATTCCTTTGCGCCCTAGTAGCATAAACTACTATTATGTAACTTGAAATATATATCAAGTCGTAGTTATTTGTATGACTAGCAGCATCCAAGCCACAGAATGTTGAAACCGGAACCGGAAAAAGTGCAAGATAGCTCTTGCTGCTGCGTTTGGTTCTGTATCTTATATTAAACTTATCTACCCTTCCTAAGTCAGTAGGTGATCCACGCAAAAATATGTCAAGGCTTGCATGTTTTACATTATTCATGATCGCATGAAATAAACGCCTGTGGTCTAGTGGTTTGAGTACTCGGCCACTAATACAGAAGTACCAAGTTCATATCCCGTAGAGTCGGTGTGTACTTCGCAAAGATTTGTCGACTGATTTGTATCCAAGATTGGAAATAGTTAAACATGGTGCGAGACACCAATCGATTGCTTTATTTAATAAGCTGCCCACAGAGCTAAAAAGTATAACAGGTTATAATAAATTTAAAACGGAATTGAAGCACTTTTTATTAAAACAGTGTCTTTATTCAATAGATGATTTGTAGGCAGACTTGATTTTTTATTTTTTATTTTTTTTTGACTTGTTTAACTTTAAAAATTGTCTGACATGTATTTTGAAATTGTATTACCATATATTAACTATTGACAATAATTTATTTGTTTTCTTTTTAATTTTAGCTAGCATTAAGGTTTTAGTTTTAGTAACTTTATTCAAATACAATTTATATTGTTTGTGAATTAATAAATGATGATGATGATGATGATGACTTCGGAAGACGAGGCTTAAAAAAACCAATTCTTTAGTCCTTCAGGTTAACATGTTTCAACATTACTTGCATAAGTGTTTCTCAGGCCGGACTTGGGGGGATAGTGTTCCAACCCTACAGGAAGGTGCCATAGACAAGAAAAGGGCCTGCACTGCTACAAGTCACTACGTGCTACAATTATCTGCAACGTAGCACTGCTATAAGTTGCTACGTGCTACAAATCACTACGACGTAGCACTGCTACAAGTCACTACATGCTACAAGTCACAAAATTCTACAATTATCTACGACGTCGCACTGCTACAAATCACTACATGCTACAAGTCGCTACGTGCTACAAGTATCTACGACGAAACATTGCTACAAGGTACAAGTATCTACAACGTAGCACTGCTACAAGTCACTACATGCTACAAGTATCTACGACGTAGCATTGCTACAAGTCTCTATTTATGCTACAAGTATCTACGTCGTAGCACCGCTACAAGACGCGATGGACGGAAAAAAATTCCATATTTTAATTGATTTTAGTCCAAAATCAGCTTGACTTTTAACAATATTTAACAGTTTTTTTATCGCAAGAATTCTTTTCAGATTTTTTTTTTCTTATACTTGCACTATTTCTTTTTTTTATAAATTTTAAATACACAACCAAACACAACATGTATAACCAAAAATTGTATTAACCTACTGCCCGGCATTCTACGTAGTTGAAACCAGAATCGCCTTACACATCCGGATGAACAACCACAGACATACATAAACTATATAAAACAACATCCTACCCATTCCCACACACACACGCTTATACAACGTTACCTTCAACGACTGCTTCACCGTTTGCATCATTAAATCATTCACTCCACCATTGACTGACATAGACCTTAGAACCTGGGAGACGTCATATATCTGGTCACTTGGTGTTCATTATGGATCCAGACTCAACATACAGCACTGACAGACATGACTCGATCATCCATCACCAACATATTTTACACAAGAAGAGCAGTAATTAGATAATATCAAAAGTAATCAGCAGCATCTGTAGAGAAACTTTTTTACTTTTTTATTTCATATATCTAACTATCTGTCAATATTTTATTGCACTCGACTGATGACGGCCCCATACCGTGGGAAAATATATCGAGGAAAAACCTATTTTTATTGTTTCACTATTAATAAATAAAGAAAATAAATAAATAAAACTTAAAAAAAGCTCAATATAATATATTTGTTAACAGTTATCAGTAAGAATAATTTTCGAATGACGCTGGAACAGGCGCCTCAATGGCACTGATGTTTTTGTTCTGAGTTTTAGGGCATCCAATTTTACCACGCAGTGTTATTTTTTTTCACAATCAGCAAGTGTACAAATACAAATCGACTGATCTGCCTCTGACTCACACATTGCACGAACGGAGACGCAGGCACTTTTTTGTCTATTACGGATAAAACCGTATAATAAACGTAGCATAAAAACCCTCCTTGAGATACCGAATAATGTGAATATCTGATCTCGAATGGTGTACTCCTTTCAAGTTAATGTCCCAAAAAGCCTACTCTTCTACTCCGAATACAGATTTCGCGTTTACAGAAAGGTTTAGTGGATTATTGCAGCTCAAGGAGATAGAGGTGAACGATGTTCCTTGAATTTAAAGCATCTTTCTGATCCAAATGGAGTGTTGGGATCGTGTCTCGGCTCGAAGTGAGAACATACCTAATTTACTTGAGTCGCTGTTTGTCTGCATTCTATTCGTTTAAACTACCGCATTGGTTTGGGTTTGTTTTAGTTTATAGTCCGATAGAAATAGGTTGCAACAACTTTTTATTCATTATTTTTCATCTAATGGAGCCGGTTTTCATTTTATTTATTACGTACATAGCGGAAAATGCTCAAAGAAAACCCGGGGCCAATTTTGGTGAAAATTAAAATTTCTGTAAAAATTATTTACCTAGGCTGGAAAAGAAACGTTTTGTATATTGTACCACCCATGGTAGTTATGATATATAGCAAACTAAAAAAGTGGTTATTTTGAATAAACTATTTTATAAATTGTCATACATTATGTACTCGTTCATTTATATTATTGTATCCGGCACTATTAAAATTGTTCGAAATGATGCTTGACTCGATAATTGTAGATAGCAGTTTGTATGTTAGTATATGAATCAAAAATGAAATCAAAGAAAAATTAAAAACCACATCAGAAGATTGAAAATCAGTCAGAGCAACCTGTGACATGCTTTAATACATTAAGAGCAACCTGTAACACGCTCTAACACATTAAGAGCACCAAAACGATGTACTTTAATTAAAGTTCTTGGAAAAATTATATACTAAAAAGCTTTTAAACGTAGAGCTTAAATATTTAATGGCTTTTAGAAGGTTCGTTAACTTCCGCTGCAACGGCTTTTAAAGTTTTTATTTTCTCATCGTCTGTACATGACACGGGCGTTTACGTTACACGTATATACATATGTATTACTTTCTTATGGAGGGGAGATTCCCTAAGGCAGTTTGTGTTGCAACCCATTATTATTGAAGGATCCACCACGTTCACAAACTCATAAATAGATCGACTATACATTTCTGAGTTTAAAGAAACTAGTTTTACTTACTGCCCTAGTTGTTAGTTTTTATTTGGATTAGTTACATACGAGTTATACAAATTATTTATATAAATCATTAATGTAAGTTTTTGGTAAAACTTTTGTTATCTGTACGACGGGTACGAGCCATGATCCAGACTGTGACCTATTATTGTTGTAGCGATAATGATATTCAAGAGAGTTAAATTCAAATCCCACCTACACCCCGCTCCCTCCCACCTACAACCCGCTCCCTCCCACCTACACCCCGCTCCCTCCCACCTACACCCCGCTCCCTCCCACCTACACCCCGCTCCCTCCCACCTACAACCCGCTCCCTCCCACCCATGATAATGCCAAAAATGCGTACAAATTTGCAGATTATTATGCAGTTGAAGATATCAACAGTATGAACATGAAGTATTTCGCTGGAATCATAATTATCTCAAACACAAAGTTGTACCACTCTTGCTCGTGAGCGCGACCCGCGCTCCGTCCTCGTTACGACGTTACCATAATATTATTACGCCCAAACATTTCCATACAAATTTGTTATCACTTAATGTTCTTTGGGCCCGACTTGGTGGAACTTAAGTGCTTCTTAGTTACTCAGCCCGTCTTAATGTCGCGACGCGGCGCTAAACTTACTCTCAACTTTACTTTGACTTGTCTGCGTGGGAACTTAAGAATTTTCTGGATTTGTAACAAAATATTAAGAAATAATTTTAACGGCTAAATTAAAACATTTAGCTACGAACACTTTTCACAATAGTTTGTTATATGCATAAACATATTTTTAATTATATTATAATAGCTACAAAACAATTGGCTTTTCCATGGTTGTGATGTCAGCCGTAAATTCCTAAAACAATCTAATATCACGCTTATGGGAAATACAATTGTTTTGAAGCTACCGTAATATCATTAAAAATATGTTTATGCACATAGCTAACTATTATTAAAAGAAGTCTCAGCTAAAAGTTGTATTTTTTTCGTTATAATTATTTCTTAATATTTTGTTACAAATCTAGAGAATCGACCGTTAATCTGTGAAACTGTCTTCTAACGTTTTGAACTCATGACACGTCACTATAAATATAAAAAAAAACAAATCATCACGAGGGAGTGTGGACTATCATAGGATAGTCTACACTCTTAACACTATCATAGGACTTAATATTATAAGAAACAAGATTGATACCATTGATCTAGTCGAGAACGTGGTAAAACTGTTTGTACCTGATAGGTACCTCAGGGCGCGGAGTCACAAGCTATTCGCGGAAGCAAGATCTCGTACCAACCTGTACCAGTACTCGCCCGTCGCGCGAGCACTCGATATGCTCTGCTCCCTGCTCGCTAAAGCACCAAAGTGTGATGTGTTTGTAGATGGAATAGGGTGTGTGATGAGTGTGTGGAAGAGAATGCTAGAAGAAAGTATGTTAGTTAGTGCTTAAAATAAAATTATATTCATATATAATATTGTAACGATTTGGCCTATTACTGTAATGTTATAATAAGAATGCTCTATTTCACTTTGTGCCAATCAATTACTACTTACTGCATAGGATCATGGGGTGGCACCTGTAACACTTTTCTTCTTCCTCTTGAAAGAGCTCAAAGAGCAGTTTTGAAAGTTAGTACGTTACGTCCCTTCAAATACCCAACAGCTGACTTATATAAGGAATGTGATGTTCTTACAGTGAGGCAACTATTTGTTCTTAATGTGATTCTGAAACAACATTCAAATGCTCCATACACTCCCCCACAGGACATCTCTTCTCGACGAGTACTCCCCATCTTCAAAATATCACGTTCATGGACGTGTTTCGTGGAAAGATTTGAGAACTATCTTGGTCGGTTTCTCTATAACCTAGTAAATAACCTTCACGCTATCTACTCTCTAAATGCGTATGAAGTTAAAAATAAACTAATACCCTGGCTTAAGTCCCTAAGTTATGAGGAAACAGAGAATCTTCTTGTCTCTCGTTTTAAATGCTAAATGTAAATTTACTTGTTGTTTAATATTTTTCATCAAATTTTTGACACACTCACCCACACATTCACAAACACACCCTCACACACACTCCCTCCCTAGTAGTAAATATACGGATCCCAAGACCTTGGTCGTAGGGCTGGGGAAACACATACACTAACATACACCCTCTTCCTACACGCACACTCTCATTCTCATCCACACTCTTCACACAGACCCACCCTCTCATATGCCCTTGATTTTTTGTATTTTTTGTTTTTATTATAAGTTAAGCTGCATGCTCTGTTGCTTTTTTTTTTTTCTCGTTTATTTTATATTACTTCTAATTTTTAATGTTATACTCTGTAAGGGAAGAGCTTGGCGCCTATAGCACCGGTACATACACCCTTGTAGGCGTCAAGGTAATACTATTAATGTAATACTCTGTAAGTGAAGAGCTTGGCGCCTATAGCACCGGTACATACACCCTTGTAGGCGTCAAGGTAATCCTATTCTGTTATTGTGTAATTTTTAGATGAATAAAATCATATTCTATTCTATTCTATTTTGGATAATAAATAAATGTCTAAATTACTGTCTACACTCTTGAAACTCTCTTTTCACCGAACATTTTAACGTGAGCCTAATCGCCGTATTTTGGGCACAAATACACGCTTTTTAGAGCATTTAGATTACAGAGGTTTCCTTCACGTTCAGCAAATGTCAATTCATACAAATACAAGATAGAAGGAATTTATGTCATGAGGCAAAAGGTTAATTTTAAAAGCGCCCAACACAAAGTATCTATGTCTAACTATTTACATTCGTAATAATTATTTATTTTTGTTTTCAATCCTGTGTAAGTCAAGATACAAAAAAATATATCAATGGTATTTAGTCTGCATTAGAATAAACAATATGAAAACAATTTTTAAATGTTTGTATTATGAGGAATCATAAATCAGTTGTACAGTACACTAACAGTATTATTGTGGCAAAGATCACTATTAGTATGACACCAGGCATCACTATCGTCCAAATGTTCATTTATTTTGTAGTATGCTTTTCTTTTCAATAGTCTCTGCTTATATAGTTGAAATTAATTTTCTTTCGTGAAGCCCGAACAAAATCAAGTGTACGCCCAGTACGTGCTCACCGTTCAGTTTAGCTGACAACGCACGGCCCGGTCGGCACGGCACGCGCCGTGTTCACAACGCATTGTGCGTGACGATACCTCGAGCACGGGTATTAATTGCGGTGAGCTGTACCGCAGGGTTCCGATCCTGTGCACACATACGTCGTTTGTACGAGAATATTCTGTATGTTCTGACTTGAAAAATTAATTAATTTTGAATTAATATTCGTACATGATTTTTTTATCACGGAACAAGCAATTTAATTGTTCCAAAGCATTAGTGGCAAATGTTTCAATACGTTAGTGGCAAATGTTTCGATACATTCTATGAATGCAAGTTTGTTGCAGTTTTAAACTTAAGTAATTTGGCCAAGTGCGAGTTGGACTCGCGTGGTGCTACGAGTACAGAACTTTTTATTTTGGTAAATAACAACAACAGATGCCATATTGCCATAGCAACACTAAAACGACAAAAACAAGGCGTTAAAACGGTAGCGCCTGACAAACAATTCGGTTCCCTCTGTGTACGGATCCCAAATTTTATTATTTCTTGCTTTCTTGTTTTATGTACAACAATCTGACTACATTGTAAACTAGCATAAATTAACGTCTTTAGGATAGAACTGAAACAAATAACATAAAAAAATCGAATTTTTCGTAGTTTCTTGTTTAGGATTTTCTTTTTATTATTTGCCATAGGAGCCATAGTAACACGTATTATTTGAATACTTCAACTTTCAACTGTAGACCCTTGCAACCGATGAACGGACAAACGGACAGCAGAGGCTCAGTAAAACGGTCCCATTTTACACTTTTCTGGTACGAACCCTAAAAAGGTCCCTCAGTCAATGGTCCATGCTTGGGACATTCTACCATAGCAGTGTGCGAGATTGTTGAAGCAAAAGGCTTTTAAAAAAGCTTTTAAAATTTTAAAAGCTTGACACGTTTCTGTACAAAGAGCTTGTAATAATCACACATCTTCAGTCCTCGCTGATATTCGCATGTGCCAGAATTGCCGTCCTGTGGTACGCACTACTGGGCTCAACTTTTGCTACACGTACACACACACATACACAATTATTGTTCGCAAGTAGTTGTAGTAATTCCCATAGCTTAATTTTTAAAAGATTTTTATTTAATTTTTTTTTTCAGAAAATAAACACCATTCTAGGACGTAGTTTTCATTATTTTGGTATGTAAATTAACCATTATATTTTATGATTTTTTAAAGAATTTTCCGATGACCTTGTCACTTGAGAATTTTAGAAATTATACTGGTTGTGATGTGTGATTGCTTAAAAAAAAGTGGTCTGTCTCTGTCTTTCTACTCCTCTGTCATCTAGCTGTCAAATTAATCTTAAGCAAATTATTATAAATTTATCTTAATAGCAAAGGACACATTTCTAAACAGCCACTACTCAAGTGACGTCACACGAGGGCAAATGAAAGTTGCAGCCTTTTCGTAAAAATATTCATCATCATGAAGTTTTTAGTCCAAAACTTCGAAAATACAGCTTATTAAACGTAAATTTCGAAATGGTTTTCGAATTAACACACCTTAACATAATTTAATCTATGCCAATTAGTTGGTTGTGCTTGTAAGTATTGAGTGTTGGAGGTTTTGCTCGCATTGTGTTCGCAAGTACGCAGTTGCAATGGCTGCCATTCAAAACGCTGCCTTTCAAATACCTGACGCTCTCCATCAGCAGTGCCATTTCTGTGTATTGTGCACTTTCTGAGAACTAGTAGTGTCTCTGCACTGTATATTACACTGAAATGCTTTGAACGTTGTGTGTGGAGCAAACTCAAACCTTGAAGGTAGGAAATGAACTTGTAATTTAAACACAACCCAGTTCTCCAAAACCTCGTTACGTAGTTCCTTGAATGGAGGTGGATGGTTCATTTCCAGGTGAAGAACGCAACAAGAGTAGATTCCGAGGCAAAAATGGACTCACACTCGCTGTTTGCTGACCTCTTCTATGACATATCAAAGGTAATAAAACTACCATTAAAAACGGAACTGCGCCTACTGGACTGGACAACTTGCTGCGTCCTGCACTACCTTCGACGCTGTTGTACGTGTCCCGACTGCACTTCACCACCCAGCCAGCTGATTTGGTGAAGTACATTAAGAAAAAAACAAACATCGTTTTGAGAGTGGAGAGGCTGCATTCGCGCAACAACATGAGTTTCAACTCATTTGTTGTGCGAGTACCTACTACGATCCTCGCTCTCGTCACGAAGGACGACTTCTGGCCGAAGGGTGTCGTATTTCGGCGATTTCGTGGAAGGTTAGCTGACACCCCCCCACTTCCACCACAAGCGCGCAGCACTTCGCCAGTCAGGAAGTGTTAATTAATTAGTGATATATTGATTTATTTATTTCCCAACTTACACCTACCATTACAGGAATGCAACCTAATGCGATAGGATGTGTTTGACTTATTTTATCTTACAAATCTACAAAATAACACTATTAACTATATATTCCATCAAACATATTATGTATGTTAGTTTGTAAGGTATTTATTTACTATGGGCTCTTGTCATTGTATTTTATATTTTGTCATGTGTTGCCTGAAATAAAGAATTATTATTATTATTATTATTAACTACCTAGATTGTAAATATTAAAATTTTAAATGTAGGTTTGTTTGTTAAGTGCCTTGTGACTCTGCAACTTATTAACTGATTGTGACGTAATGTACAATGTACACCGAGGAAATTACCTCTTTATTATTTATTTATGACAGGAAAACAAACAGCTTTAAATCGAATCTAAACATAACATGGTAATGCAAATTAGCCTATAGTTTTCACAATTGAATATAAATACAGTTGATTTGTGAACTGCCTAGTAAATAAGAAAACATTCAGTATAATGTAATGTAAACCAAAACATGGTACGAGTACATACAAAATGTATACAATGTGCGGACCTTGTTCACGGGTCACCGGGGCGCACTGCCGGGAAGGCTTTATATCAAATATACTTACTTAATTTCAAAATTCTTTATTAAGATGAACAATACAACTGTAATCTCACTTAACTATATGTAACAAATAGATAGCAATGACATTATACAGTAAAACATCTTTACCATGCTGAGTGCACCTCCTAATATATAATAACTTTGTTAATTCAATGATATTTATGACATTAATTTTCTTCCTAAATAGACATGATAAGCTTAGGTATATATGTATGTCTGAGTAAATAACGTACAATTTTAACGTGGACAAACAGTATCGCCATTGCATTTGGATATCAATTATTTTATATTTATTTATAAAGATAAAATACAAGTAGTATTCTTCAATAATTAATAATTTCAAATTACATCTAATTTGATTGAAACATTGTAGTTAAATTTTAAACCTACCTGCAAGGAAGGAATATGTAATGTTTGTATTATTTGTAAAAAATGGGACAAACTGAAAACCAGCGCTGTCAGTTGCTTACAACTAGCAGCATTTGCTGAGTTTGGCCCTTTTTGCCACTTTGTTTAATTTATTTTTTCTGTGCGTTTGTGTTTCTTTTTTGTGGCAAATAAATACTTTTCACTTTCACTTTCAATTTTCACTTCAGTATATCGCTCCCGCGTTTTTATAAATAACATAAAAAAATTAAATTAAAAGACATTAATTTAACACACCATTATGGACAAAGTAGTATTAATGTTCTTCAACGTAAAGTTGTATGGCACTGTTAAAAAGGACGGTGACTCAGCATATGTTCCTATACCAAAGGCATAGGAACGCTCTTATTCTGCCACCACCATTTAAAAGAGAAAAACAACGTCTAGGTATCACTGTTACATTAACACTACATAAATATTATTATATTATTATAGTTATTACACGTTACTATTATATTATAACATGTTGTACATGTATATTATACATACATGTATATGTACCATCTTACTTGGAGACCCCCTCGAAGTAATTCGGGGGAGAGTTAGAGGAAATCAGGAGGCCAACCATGCCTGGGAACGATGGATAGCGGTATATCCATCCCTAATAGCCGGGCCTTATATGGAACAGACTGGTGACGGGCAGCGGCGTCACTGGTGCGAGGGTTCCGGCACCGCGCTCACCAACCCGCCTGCCCAGCGAGTGTGAGTATGGGCTATTCTTCCAGGATGACCGCCGGGAGTGGCAAAGTCCTGGAAAGACTTGTGTCCAGCAGTGGACGAACTAGGCTGATGGATGGATGTATATGTATACAAGACATTTATAGCTATTTAAAATTAAAGCTACGTAAATCAAAAGCATCTGGTCAATTAAGAAAAGCGTATCACAAATAGAAACCTACAAAAACTTTGATTTACAAATAAGATATCTTCAAAACTTTCACTCGTAGTTGGAGATATGCAAAACGGCCACTTTTACGGGCATTTTCAACTAGCCGCTTGGCTAAAAGCCAAAAGCTTACAAACTCCTCGGAACATAGCCTATTTTTCCTTCACATTGAGAAAAACTAGGTTCCAATATCGATTTTTAGAATGGGCTCTCGAAACGCCACTTTGTATGCCGCGTCCACACAAGAAGGGAGCGTTGGAGCCAGAATGAAATTCGTTTGGAGTTTGAAACTTTGTTTACCTTCGGACTGACAATATTGCAACTTAACAAAAGGTGTGTGACAGTGTTGGCAATGCTACCTTTAACTTTTAAACAATATTTTAATTGAACTTTTCAATCATCTAACGATCTACAGATTGGTCTCTCAATCTAACGTCCTATATATTTTCTTTATACCTTACTAAACCTTACTACTATTACTATACCTCTTTTCTTACTACACTATTACTAAAAATTCTAGGTCCATATGGACCCGTAATTTAAGTCATACTTTTCAAAGTTTTTGTAAGCGTACATTACGCTGAATCAAAATTATTAGAAAAATTCATGATCAAAAATGTTCATTCTACTAACTTCACAAGTCGTGGCAGTAAATAATACACATATATATATATATATATATATATATATATACAGGGTGGAAAAAATGAAAGGGCCCTGGAGGGGAACTACCTTAAATCCTTTAGTTAGGTCATTTTACTGAAAAGAAACATTCCTTTATTTTTTAAAAGAAACAAAACTGCATTCAAAGATCTTCTAAAATTTGCTTGTCTCACCCGGGAACTGAACCAACTAAAAATTTTAAAAATAAACCCTCGCTATTTTATTATACGAATCGGTAGGATTATTGTTCAGCATAAAATTTTTCTATTAAACTAAAGTCTTACACTCGTCTGTTGTACGAGATACCTATGAAATTGAATATTTATTACAAGTTCTTTATTAACATTACCTAGTACTGTTCACTTGTAAAGTAATAATTATACGCCATTATTACACAATGACAGCACGGAATGAAAGCAAAACAAAACAAAATTTTAATTTCGAACGAAATTTATGGTTCGATCTTCAAATTTGTTGCTGCGCGTTGCAAAAAAAATACGTTCCTTTTTTAAACTTTTCGTCAGTACGCCTAGTGCAAGAAGTAATTGTGCTCTGCATACATTTATTATTACCATTTAACGATTTTCTTATTGAAGTCTTCAACAAGTTACTTAAGATAAATAACATTAGCAAGCTTGTACTTCATACGATGTCTTTGGATGTAAGAGAGATAAGAAAATTAGAACGTTTCATTTACTTGTTACAAGTGAACAGTACTAGGTATTGTTAACAAAGAACTTGTAATAAATATTTAATTTCATGAGTATCTCGTACAACAGATGAGTGTAAGACCAAATGTTTATTAGAAAAATTTTATTCTGAACAATAATCCTACCGATTTGTATGATAAAATAGCGAGGGTTTATTTTTTTAATTTTTAGTTGGTTCGATTCCCGGGTGAGACAAGTGAATTTCAGAATATCTTTGAATGCAGTTTTGTTTCTTTTAAAAAATAAAAGAATGTTTCCTTTCAGTAAAATGAGCTAACTAAACGATTTAAGGTAGCTCCCCTCCAGGGCCCTTAAATTTTTTCCACCCTGTATATATATATATATTATTACCAAAATCTAAAAAGATTACAATTAAACGAAACTAAAACATTTTAAGGTGAACTTCTAAATAAATAAAAACATATATACTTTGAGCTTATGAAATTCAGTCACAAAATGAACAAAAAAAGAAACCATTCTCATATATTTTCTTGAAATTTTGTACTGTAATAATGATTTTGAAAATTATAAAATATTACAACAATTTTGAATACTTTAAGATCGCCATAATTAATGTTTAGGTGAAATTATTATTTCTGTGTGTCACCAACAAGTTTATAGGAACCCTGAGATTTAAAGATTTTTAAAAATTTACAAATTTGCTCCATCAACAATAAGTATAGCTTTTTTTTTGGGGTTTCAAGATGTCAGCAATGTCTTTCAAGTTTCCCCATTTCGGACGACACTCTCGAAATAAGAAAAGTACATAAATTTAGGAGTATCTACACCGGACATTTTGCTCATGTATTTTAGAAAGAAACACGGTACGTACCCATGTTATATTTATTTAGTCAATTTATGTATTCTAATAATTTTTGGCATATGAATTGCAAAAAACAAAAAATAAGAAAAAACCAACAAATATTTAAATTTCATAAAATCGACATAACCTCAAATAGCATAACATCAAAACAGAATTCTGTATATGCAAAATGAATCTTATATTATTTATTTATTTTTATTTACTAATTTATTTAGAGCAGAAAATAAAACTTGCGTTAATTATGTGGACCCACTATTACTATTCGTAGTATCACTTATAACGTAGTACCTATCACATTTTGAGATAAAATTTGGTTACCTTATGTGAAGAAATATTGTCAAGAAAATTTGAATATGTGAATCGCATCTAGGAGCTTAATGCAGCAGGCCAGTGGATAAACTTACTATCACAGGTACATAGTGCTACACTTAGTGCTACCCGTGCGAAGCCGGGTAGAGTCGCTAGTTTATTTAACAAATACAGTATTTCAGCGAATTAACCGTTGGAAATATGTAGTTACTGCCTACCCCTCTGGGAGACAGGCGTGAATATATGTATGTATGTATGTATTGTGAGCAGGGCTTGCGTTGCTCAATCAATGACAATTTTTCAGGCATTTACTCGTATTATGCTTTTCTTGACTTTTCACCTAATACATTAAATATTACAGGGGGAACATCTATACTTTTATATTTATTCACATTACAGATCCTAAAGCTGCCAGAACAAGATGCGCGCAGATCTGAGAATTAGATTAACAGAATTAACAGAAAATATAATTTTAGCTCAGAATCGCGATGGTGTCCAGCAATCGTTGGAAGGGTTACCCTCACATGTTTTGTTCGATATAACTTTTATATCGACATGTTATTGATTTTTGGAATATAACAATTACTCATCTCACTCTCAGACCAAATATTTGGTCTGGGATCTCACTATACTTGTGTCTTCTGTATTTTCACAGCACAATATAAATAGCCCTACGATAAAAAACTCGTTTTATACGCCAGTACGCCAGCCTTGCTTTTATGTGAAGCGTCCATGAATCGAGTACCCTCTCCAATATCCACTTTGTGAGATACATGAGCATTGTTTCCGACAAACTGCGCAGTCTTCGGATAATGACGATTTCTTTGAATATTATAAATTTTTAGAAAATATTTTCTTGGCCTATCCATGTCCGCGCCATATAATGTTACCGAGCTAGCGTCAAAGCAATTTACTAGTTTACAGTCGTAGTGGTGCTCAGAAATGTGGAATAACGGAGTTCAAGCTCCACCAAGATTGTGTCTGCGAACGTTAGCAAGGAAATATCTCTTCTAAAGTCGTAACCGAGCAGACAAACTACATCTTAGGTAGGTAGCACAGTGGAGCAGTTACAAATACCCAAGTAACTTCTGAGTAGTCGCCATAATGTAGTTTGAACAGGATTTCGAGTCCCAAAGGACAAAGCCGGTGTTTTATCAATACTAATCAAGCTGGCAGAGATTGATCGCGAGATAGTAGCGAAATAACGATTCTGATTTGAATAGAAGAAGGGTTTATACATCCATTTTATGGCGTGGTGTGGTTGTAACGTAAAATGGGCATTTGCTACTAAAATCGAATCGGTAGAACAGATGGATGGTGATTTCACTCGAGTTTTATTGAGTCTCTATTGTTGGTTCCACGAAACATTATCAGTAGTTTCATTAATGTTTCATTGTTATTTTCTGAGGCTTTTTATTGATTAACAAACTGTAGCTTTATGACTTTATTATGGAAATAAGTTTGTTAATGCACTGGTAAAATACACATTATTTAATAACACACTATAGCATGATTTAGGTCAAAATTAACGTTTTTAGGGTTCCAAATCCGATTAGTACCAAGTGGAACCCTATTACTAAGCCTACGCTGTCCGTCAGTCTGTCTGTCACAGGTGTACGAGTGCCAAATGGAACCCTATTACTAAGCCCACGCTGTCCGTCTGTCTGTCTGTCACAGGTGTATGTGTGCCAAATGGAACCCTATTACTAAGCCTACGCTGTCCGTCAGTCTGTCTGTCACAGGTGTATGTGTGCCAAATGGAACCCTATCACTAAGCCTACGCTGTCCGTCTGTCCGTCTGTCACAGGTGTATGTGTGCCAAATGGAACCCTATTACTAAGCCTACGCTGACCGTCTGTCTGTCTGTCACAGGTGTATGTGTGCCAAATGGAACCCTATTACTAAGCCTACGCTGTCCGTCTGTCTGTCTGTCACAGGTGTATGTGTGCCAAATGGAACCCTATTACTAAGCCTACGCTGTCCGTCTGTCTGTCTGTCACAGGTGTATGTGTGCCAAATGGAACCCTATTACTAAGCCTACGCTGTCCGTCTGTCTGTCTGTCACAAGTGTATGTGTGCCAAATGGAACCCTATTACTAAGCCTACGCTGTCCGTCTGTCTGTCTGTCACAAGTGTATGTGTGCCAAATGGAACCCTATTACTAAGCCTACGCTGTCCGTCTGTCTGTCTCTCACAAGTGTATGTGTGCCAAATGGAACCCTATTACTAAGCCTACGCTGTCCGTCCGTCCGTCTGTCTGTCACAGTGTCATAGTAAAATGGTTTTACTATGACAGTGGTCTACAGCTACAGCCGTTGCTTGTAGGTAGCCTCGAAAATGTTCACAGAATACGTGTTACTAAGGCCATAGTATTATTGTGCTATGGCCTCCATCACGGCAAATAATAAAAATCAAAATAAATGGAAATCCAAGAGGAGTCCTCGTACAAAAAGTCTCGAAAAAGTAGCATTTTTCAAATGTTTTTGTCGCAGCTCCATTAATAAAATTGCACCTACTTTAAAGTATAACAAAAAATAATTAAAATTAGGGTTCCTTACTTAGATAGTCCTGAATTAATTGCCAGGCGTTGCCATTTTAGCGCCTTTTTTGAAGCCTTGATGTTGTTTTGGCATCTATACTGTTGTTAATTGCCATGATGTTTTTAGTTGTCCGTGCCCATATTGTGTGGTGATACGGAACCCTTTGTGCGCGGTTCCGACTCGCACTAGCCCAGTTTTCAGGTGGACGTAATCAAAAGCTTGCAAAGATAAGCTTTATAATGCAATGTAATTATATACGTTATTTCACATTGATTCTCTTTAGATCATCTTTCGTTTCACAAATGATTTCTCTTTTCTCGTAAAAGCGATGACGAAACTATTTGACAAAATTTCCTCGAGTATTTTTAGGTAACGTCATCAAATAGGCTCCGTTCTTGTCATTTAGATTGTCTCCAATAATTGGCAGTATAAACCCAAATCAAATCAAATGTCAACCCACTTGATACAGCGTGAGTACATAATGCAACTGGCTATATACTTACTGGTATATATATACTAATTATAAAGTAGGTAAACAGTCGTGTCTGTACATTGAATATTTTTACAAAATTTTAAATTAAATGTGTTATTGGTAGTGTACTGAAGATTACCAGTTTTAGAATTTTTGTGTATCTTTCTGTCCGCATGTATGGGCGCTCTTATCCCAAAATCAGTAATTTCAAAGTCAAATAGAACTTTCAAATATCGTCTAAAACTTCCAAAAAAATACGCAATATAGTTCGAACCTTTATCTAGGTCTTCCACGCATGTGTTACACGATCAGATAAACTTTGCTCGATAGAAATAATTCACGAACACAGCATGTAATAAGACCTTTCAAATCATGCCATTTCCATAATTCCACTCTTTTATTAACGAAACATATCTGGTAATATTGCTCTTTAAATTTTCTAGGTCGACCGCGTAAGTGGGTTTTAATAAACATATCCCTTATTTTTAAACAATTTAAAAACCGATAAAAACAACGAAAAAGTACAAACGTGTGGTTATTTTCTTTACCTCCTTACACGTAAAGAAAAAGACAGAGAGTCACTCTTCTGGGATAAGAGCGCCTTTACTAAAGAACCATTCAACGGATTTGGATGCACTTTTCTTTATGACCCTGGTCAAGGTAAAGGTTACAAGGAGTAAAAAACGCCCAAGCCGAAAACGGGGCAGAGATGAAATAAACGCGGGCGGAGCCACGGACAAAGTGCTAGTTAGTTATGTTAATAGAGGATAATTTTGTGAACTATGAATATCAAAGGAAAAGTTATAGAGGGCTGGACGCGCATTGAACAAAAATGAATACTCTTGAAGTAAGGAATTATTTTCATTATAAAACTAATAACATATTCAATTTCCGTACTCTCAACACGGAATATGCTTGTTAATTACTCCATTTTCATGATACTTTATCAATAAATATTGTAATTTTGCGTTGCCTGAGTCAGGTAACAGTTACGTTATAACAAAGAAAACGTTTGGTGTGAAAATGGCCGCTAGTGCATATGGCACGCAAGCTTTCTGCTTTCTGATTGGTTGAGGAGATTGCGTCATGCAAGTCTGCTGCACTTTGTTATTAGTTTTATGTCAAGAAAGGTTAAGTCAAAGACTCAGCCTTGACCTCACGCAGTAGGCTGGCTAAATGAGATATCAGAAATGAACCTTCAGGTCATCTCGGTGGTGGTGTCATCTGCTGGTGTCAATGCGTTCAGTACGAACTCCTTAAGAGCGATATCGCAGCCAGATTGTGAAAAACCCGAATTTTCTAATTAATCGCAAAAGAACAAAACCTTATTACCTGTGTGTTGCGTGTGCTGCCATTGCAATGTTTCCATTGGTTTCTGTAAATTAGAATTTCAAACTTATTTATATTCAAAACTTTTGAAATTCTAATTTACAGAAACTAATAGAAACTTTATAAGTTATACCAACACAGCAGGTGGAGCCGCGAGCTAGTTTATAATATAAGTTATGCCAACACAGCAGGTGGAGCCGCGAGCTAGTTTATAATATAAGTTATACCAACACAGCAGGTGGAGCCACGAGCTAGTTTATAATATAAGTTATGCCAACACAGCAGGTGGAGCCGCGAGCTAGTTTATAATATAAGTTATGCCAACACAGCAGGTGGAGCCACGAGCTAGTTTATAATATAAGTTATGCCAACACAGCAGGTGGAGCCACGAGCTAGTTTATAATATAAGTTATGCCAACACAGCAGGTGGAGCCACGAGCTAGTTTATAATATAAGTTATACCAACACAGCAGGTGGAGCCACGAGCTAGTTTATAATATAAGTTATGCCAACACAGCAGGTGGAGCCACGAGCTAGTTGATAATTTAAGTCTAATTGTAGACAAATTCTAAACTTTAGATAAGCACTGAATCCCAAAAAGGCATCTACTCGTATTTTAAATACAAGAAGAACCACACACAATCAGCAGCAGCTTATTAGTGACGCTTTGATAACTGTCAATGTTACGGTGTCGTGTGCCAGTGTAATGTGGCTTTGTAGTAATTTTTGCAATTTTCTTTGATGAGTTTTATGAAAGTTATTGTGGAATCCATAGTTCTAAAATCTAATTGCATTTGAGTAATTCGTAATATTTTCTAGGAAGCTGTGATTTGTTTTGCTCAAAATGGAAATGGAGTGATTGCCAATATGTAAGGCGGGCTGGAGGGAAATATATTTCCAAATTCGGAAATATAGGTGAGTCTTTTATCTATCTGAAGGTCACACTGGAGGTCGGGTTTAATTAAAGTTTTTTCATGTATTTCGGATAATAAATGTATTTTTTCTTCTCTTCTTATACATTGTATACTATCTTGTACTTAATATTCAATTTATATTGGCTTATGGCATCCCGTTCGTGCCATCGGTTCCCTGAATATTTCAGCCGGTTCCAGTCCTCGGGTGGGACCTTTTAACCTTACAATGAAATTCACACATTCAAGTATGTAGAAAGTTTTAACTCGATTTGACTTCGTCGTGGCGGCCATCTTGCAGACCGTAGTGGCACTTTAGATCTCTGTGTCAAGTCCACGATGTGGCCGAAAATGTTCAACATAATTTAACCAAGTAATTTCTTTAGTATATCGTGGTGTAATTAGAGATTGATTAAAGTATTATGAATCTATGAACCTTCGCGGCTTTACCAAATTCAAATCGTATAAACAACAAAAATAACAATTATAAGTATTTTCGAGATATATAGGTATTTTGGCCCACTTTGGGGCCGGCATCATTATATACTTAAAATTGTTATTTTTGTTGTGTTTAAAAGTATAAAACTATAAATATCAAGTGATGGTAAAGGATGTAAACTAGTTGGAATATTTTCTTGGTTTTGCAGTAAAATTGTTATTTTGGGTCACATTTCGTTATCATGTTCAATGTTTGGGTGACTTAAATTAGTAGTTTGAATAGTAATTAAAATTGTCTTCGTTTTGTTGGGGTCACACTTCGTAACTTTCAAATTTTAACAAGAACATTGTGAAACAATAAAAGTCGAGAAGTGATTTGTTTCTGTTTAATCGGGCAGAGTGACACCCTACCATTAATCGGTTACAGAATGCGCGCCAAAAATGGCCTACTGGCCTTTTTATACATCTCCATCAACAACGTCTATATACAGAACACTATATCAAACTAATTGTACACTGGTTTAACCATGTGTACAACTAAATCAGTATGGGTGTAATTAATTTGAAAACAAATTATATAATTAATTATTAAATATTTAAATTTGTACATCATACTGATGAGAGACCTAAACTGATTAAATAAAGAAATATCTGTTTTAAAAAAAGAACACTTATTGACTATTAAAGATGGCGTTTTACCGCCGGTTAATTAACAAAGGTCTGTACCCATTACATCGTACATGATTAGTTGTTGGTAGTGAATAATAATTACGTTTCAAAATATGTAATTAATTATACAATAGATATATGTACCGATATTTCTTTTAAATATGTAACTACTTTGTACATTCATGTCCGGATGTTGGTGTCGCCACTATTCGTAGCGGAAGCTAACATTCTGCCATCCGGGTGTTGGTGGCGCCACTGCTCGTAGAGGAAGTTAATGCTCTGCCATCCGGATGTTGGTGGGGCTACTAATCGTAGAAGAAGCTAACACTCGGCCATCCTGCATGGGCCGTGCCCCACGGCCCCCATCGACTGCTGCCTTCGTTCTCCCGGAGGCGCCAGCTTCCTGAAAAGAGTTACCACGCAGTATATTTATGGTAATAATAACTATGGTGTCCTTTATGAGTAACTTGGAAATAGGGATATCCAACAATAAAAGTTTTATGTTTATACTTTAGAGTAGTCACACAGCTTAAGAATTTGCGACTTATGATATGGTTTCAGATCATGTCACTCAGTATAATTGAGTTAGATCACATAGCTGCTCTAATAAACATAATAGTATTATTTAATCACTTTGTTGTTCAAAAAGATGTAAAATAATTGAAATAAGTTCTAGATTACACGGCCCTATAATTTGCTATAAGTGAAGGACTTGATCACACAGCCGTCTCAACAAATACACAATACAGGAACTTTGTCACACAGCCATCCAAACAAACACACAGTGCATCATATGGACTTGATCACATAGCCGACCAATGAGTGATAATATACGGACTTGATCACATAGCCATCCAACTAAACACACAGTACAGGAACTTTGTCACACAGCTATCCAAACAAACACACATATGGACTTGATCACATAGCCGACCAATGAGTGATAATACATGGACTTGATCACATAGCCATCCAACTAAACACACAGTACAGGAACTTTGTCACACAGCTATCCAAACAAACACACATATGGACTTGATCACATAGCCGTCCCAAAAATAGGTATATAATCCATGACTTTATCCCATAGTGCATAAGTAAGTATTGAACAAGAGCAAAGTCAAAAGCACCCGATATAGAAGAGCTTGCATGATTAGATTGATGGATGTGGAAGAGGCGAAAGTTGTAGCAGTCAGAAATCTGCAGTCTCTGCCTACCCTTCTGAGAGACAGGCGTGAGTAGATGAGTATGTATGTAAGTATTGAAGTAAAATCTCTGGTAAGTAGCAAGAAAACTATAAATGACTTAGCAGGTTTCAAAGCAAGTATATACCTATTTGAACATATTTTTGTCCATATAGTTAGATTTGAAACAAAGAGAAAATAAAACAAAAAGAAAAGGACAAATATACTTACATAATTTATATATATCAGTTAGATGCATACTTTAACAAACAATTATTATTTGACGTTCATCGAACTGAACTGGTTCTATGATTTTCAATCTGATATTACATTTTTTTTTTTTTTTTTTTTACTTTTTGAACGAGTGCACACATCACCAACTTATAATAATTACGCGTGAGATATCTAGCTCTCTAGAAGGTCTATTAAGTCATCCCGATCTACTTCGGCATCACTGCCAGATGTATCATCATCAGATAATACTGTCTTGTAAAGTCGGAGGACCTCACCACGTACTACTGCAGAGAACTTCTTGTAACCTTTCATCCCCTTAACACTACTTATAGTGTACCGGTCTAAAGAGTGGTCTGCCCTACATATTCTATATGGACCCGTGTATAGTCCATCAAGTTTCCGAGTGACTTTCGCTTTTGCATCTTTGGTTATACCGCCCTTCCATAAAACTAGCTGTCCTACGCTATACTTTTTGGATTTCTTGTGACTTTTGTCGAATCTCGACTTCATGATAGTCATGTTCCTATCAATCCGTAACTTGGCATCGTCTCTCCTTACCTTTAGCTGTTGCTGTTGTGTGTTAGCATCTTGGGATGCATCTGTGGGATAAGCCGGGAAGCGGCTGTTTGAGTGACCAAACATAAGGCTAAACGGGGAGGTGCCAGTAGTAGCATTATGAGTATTATTAATACCCCACACGACATCGGCTAATTTATTGTCCCACGTGCACTCTGAGTCTGACATAGCATTCAGTCCGTTCAGTATGGTTCTGTTAACACGCTCGACTTGCCCATTAGAACGAGGACTAGCTATTGCATTAAGCGAGTGTTTGAGCTGCATTTCTTGGGTAAACTCTTTAAAATATCGACTGGTAAATGCCTTGCCTCTGTCTGTTATTATTCTTACTGGGTTACCAAACTCGGTTAGGATTTCCTTCAAAAGTCTAATAGTCTCTATGGAACTACAGTTCTTTGCCGCCTTCGCAAATACAAATTTTGTAAACGAATCTATAACTACAAGGACATAGGTGTTACCCTTTCGTGTTTTAATGAAGGGACCCAAGTGGTCAGCATGCAACGTGTGCATGGGGACTGCTGCCTTTTCAATTGGATGCAGCTCTCCCTCCAATCTGCCATGGTTACCTTTTCCAAACGCGCATTGTAAACATGAGTTTACGTACTTTCGGATAAACCTAGTCATTTTAGGGAACCAAAATTGTGCTTTAATAGCGTGTGCACATTTTTCAAAGCCAGGGTGACCTATTTGGTCATGCGTTTTTTGTAGAAGTCCGTATTTAGCTAGTTTTGGAATAACAAACCGCTCTCCCGCTAATGCTTTGCGGTAGAGTATACCATCCTTAGCTACATAATTATCTGTAATGTTTGGACTGACGTTTGGTTCACGCAACT
Organism: Ypsolopha sequella; assembly: GCA_934047225.1. Taxonomy (NCBI): domain Eukaryota; kingdom Metazoa; phylum Arthropoda; class Insecta; order Lepidoptera; family Ypsolophidae; genus Ypsolopha; species Ypsolopha sequella. The sequence continues at coordinate 29,734,120 of OW203989.1, forward strand.
GGACCAGAATGCTTTGTATGCTTTCATCCTGCAATTGTAAAGTTAACAACCAGTCAGAATTATCTATCATCAATACATGGCTTGACGTAGGATTCCTGCTTAAAGCATCTACATGCTTCATTTGCTCACCGGCTCTATACTCTATTTCGAGATCGAAGTCTTGGATCGTGAGCCACCAGCGGGCAATACGCGGGATTAAGTCTTTCTTCGTCAACGTAGTGCGAAGTGCTGCACAGTCTGTTACTACCTTTACAGGTATCCCAGTCAAGTAAATACGGAAGCGCTTTAGAGACTCAACCACTGCAAGAGTTTCTAACTCATAACTATGATAAAGGCTCTCTTCTTTAGTGGTGACTCTACTGAAGTAAGCAATAGGTTTTATGGTACCGTCTCTTTGATACTGCATGAGAATCCCACCAAGGCCTAATTTGCTTGCGTCAGTGTGGAGTTCTGTTTTTGCATCCTTGTCATAAATCCCTAATAATGGCCTTTCAACCAAGCGTTTCTTTAATGTCTGAAAAGCCTGTTCCTGTTCTATACCCCATCGCCACTCTACATTTTTCCTCGTTAGTTCTGTCAAGGGACGTGCAATTTGAGCAAAGCCCTGAATAAATTTTCTGAAATAAGAGGTAAGGCCGATGAACTGCCTAATTTCATGAACATTGCGTGGCTGACTGTAGTTAGCTACGCAGTTAATCTTTGCTTGTCCAGGTTGAATGGTACCAGCAGTGATTTCATGTCCTAAATACGTAGCGGTGTTCTTAAGAAAGGAACATTTACTCAAATTTAATTTTAAGTTAGCGTCAGCCAAAAGACGCAAAACTTTTTCCAAAAGCTCTAGCCCTGACTCTACGGAAAAAGTGGGTATCATGACGTCATCTAAATATAGAGCTATATCTTTGCTTACTCTACCTAGAGTCATTTGAATTAATCTCGAAAATACCGCAGGTGCGTTAGCTAGGCCAAAGGGCATTTTCAAAAACTCATACTGTCCCGATGGTGTTACAAATGCAGTCTTGCAAATTGACTCTACATCCATAGGGACCTGATAGTAGCCTTGGGCAAGGTCAAGGGTCGTAAAATAACACTTACCAGACAAGCGAGACACTTGGTCTTCGATGTGTGGCAGAGGATAGCGGTCTTTGACCGTTCGATTATTAAGTGCTCTATAATCTACACACAACCTATAATCTCCACCCTTTTTCTTAACAAGTACGACAGGGCTAGCGTACTCTGACATAGACTCCCTAACTACTCCTGAATCTAAAAGGTCTTGTACTTTTTCGTTCACTATCTCGCTCTCTTTGTGAGATAACCTATACGGCTTACAGAAAACCGGTTGGCTCGTAGTTGTTTGAATGTGCATTTTAATTAAGTGTGTGCAACCTAGATCTTTAGTATTCTTTGCAAAAGAATCACTGAATTTATTTAACAATTTTAATAGCTTGCTTGTATCTGTCTCACTTAGATCGCCTATATCTACATCCGAAATATTTATGCCGAACTTACTGCCTGGCGCACTCTGATAGATGGGAAGTACCTCAGCCTGCGATGTACTGTACTGTTCTGTCATTGATTCAGCCCTAGCTATTAATCTATCTGCCGCCCATACTAAATCATCGTTACCTAGGTTGTACACTTTTAAATGCGATATTCCGGAATTAATCACTGTCTCTGGAATAAAATAAGACGTACTTCCTAATTCAAAACATACGGGTCGTGTCAGAAATGTGTGCTCGCGTTCATCATTACAATCAACATATACCTCCAGAAAAGTTACATCTTTAGTAGGTAGTCTAACGTTACTTCTTAAATAAACAGGAAACTTTGATAAATAATCGACCGCACCCAATTGAATATCTGCCATAGCAGATAGTAAATTGTGGGTAGGTATGAAATTGACAGACGTAGCAGTCGTAACCAAACTAACATTGTTTTGGTTTATCATTGGTTGTCCTATTATCATATCTATGTCACATAATTCACAGCTCGTAATTTCAACATTGCTCTGTAGTTTTAAATTATCAATATGTACCGTGATATTACTAGTACCCAGTGATCGTGAACAACCTCCACCAAAACCTTTCATAACAACAGTAGATGGATGAATTTCAAGTTGCAACAAGTTTGCAGCAGCAATAGTGAGAATATTTATTTTACTACCGGTGTCGATGTATGCAATTAACGGGTAGTTATTCACGGTCACTTGTCGTTTATAAAGCTCAAGATAAATATCATAAGTAACAGCATTAACATTACTGACCTGTCGTATTTGTTGCTGAGAGCGACCGGCGGCAAACCAGCAGGTAGCCGCGGTGTGTCCAGCGCGCTGGCAGCTCTCGCAGTGCTGTGACGACCGGCAGTCCTTGATCTCATGTCCTGGTCGGCGGCACAAGTAGCAGATCTTCGGCTGGAGCTGACGTGGTGATGGTGTCCCCGCGGTGCCTCTTCTCCATGTTGATCTTCCTCTGTCCGTCGTGTAAGCTGCTGCCACTCTTCTGAAGTTGTCCAACGAAGATAAGTAGCCGTAATATAGCTGTTCTGGCGTGTCACAGTTGTAGGCCTTGGCGTTAGCCCTGAGTTCAGCTGGTAGTCCGCGGATTAAGCAAGAAATTGCATTTACTCCATCAATACCACATTTCTTCAATAATGAAAGTTTAGCATGATAGTATTTCGTCATTGTCTCCGTATCTTGCTTTGTTCTAGCCAACATGAGTTCTAACCTGTCAGCAAAGTCCGTAGATCGAGGAAATGCTGTTCGAAGAGCTTCTTTCCACTCGTTCCAGGTCAAGTCATAGTCTTCTAAGTCGTCATACCAGTCTCGCGCTGACCCACGGAGCCGGAGTTGCATAATAAACTGACGATCAGTACTTCTCCATCCATAGATGTTACCAAGCTGATCAATTTTGTGCAGCCACCCAGTGACATTGCATGAGGTGTCGTCAGGACGAAATTTGGGAATTAATTCCGCATCGGTTGGTGTAACACGGCGTAGTTTTCCTGGTTGCATGGTGTCATCGCCACGAGAAAAAAAATTTTCGTGTTCGTCCTCTTCAGATGTAGAATTTCTGCGTCGTTTGCGCGTTCGTTGTAGTCCCAGGCCGCCGATGTACGGGCCCGACATCCTGGCGGTACACTTTTGGGCGTGTTGAGTAATTTCACACTTCTGATATGAAACAATAAAAGTCGAGAAGTGATTTGTTTCTGTTTAATCGGGCAGAGTGACACCCTACCATTAATCGGTTACAGAATGCGCGCCAAAAATGGCCTACTGGCCTTTTTATACATCTCCATCAACAACGTCTATATACAGAACACTATATCAAACTAATTGTACACTGGTTTAACCATGTGTACAACTAAATCAGTATGGGTGTAATTAATTTGAAAACAAATTATATAATTAATTATTAAATATTTAAATTTGTACATCATACTGATGAGAGACCTAAACTGATTAAATAAAGAAATATCTGTTTTAAAAAAAGAACACTTATTGACTATTAAAGATGGCGTTTTACCGCCGGTTAATTAACAAAGGTCTGTACCCATTACATCGTACATGATTAGTTGTTGGTAGTGAATAATAATTACGTTTCAAAATATGTAATTAATTATACAATAGATATATGTACCGATATTTCTTTTAAATATGTAACTACTTTGTACATTCATGTCCGGATGTTGGTGTCGCCACTATTCGTAGCGGAAGCTAACATTCTGCCATCCGGGTGTTGGTGGCGCCACTGCTCGTAGAGGAAGTTAATGCTCTGCCATCCGGATGTTGGTGGGGCTACTAATCGTAGAAGAAGCTAACAATTGTTTGGGTGGTCTGAATTAGTTGTTTGAAAAAAGTAATTTCAATTTTCATGGTTCGTATTAAAATTTGATTTGTTTTGATAGCCGTACAGTGGCGGCCATTATTTATATTAACAAAATATATCTATAGATATAGATGGTATAATACAAGCTAAGGAACAGTTTATGACGAAGATATTAAAATATTCGGCACGTGGAGCATTGAGTACTTTATGCGTTTTATTTCATATTCTTTCTTATATAAAAGTTCTAAGCACTAGTATTCTGTTTATTTTCATTTGTTAAATACTCAATAAAGTTAAGGTAAAGTTAATAAATTGTTTTGTTTCTCAACCATACATATTTGTATTTTAGGCAAAGCATTCGTCTATAATTTCGATTTTTTTTATTATTTTATAAGCAGCGATATTGGGGAAACTACCGGGTACCCTCAAATTTCGCACGGTTATAAAGGGGCAGGTAGCCGCCAACGACCTTGAGTCAACCTGTGTCGGTACAAATATAAACATTAACTATATTGAAATAACTTTCATATCAGCGTGCACTGCATTACGACCTCGCTGGATCTCCGGATAGCGCAAAATAGGTGAAAATAATACTTTTCACATGGACGTGATGGACGGAAAATAATTTTTCTAAGCAACATTTTCCTTGTATTTTAGTGCAAGAACCACACAAATACGATTAAAGGTTTCAAATAAATATCCAATTTCTTAATTTTAGTCTAGAAACATCTTGACTTTGAACAATATTTTAATGCTGATGCTGATACGCGAGAATAATTTCCTCAAATGAAGTTGTTTTTTATAGTTTAACTAACAATTTATATTTTTTTCATAATTTTTAAACATACCATTTAAGAGAAATGACTTTATCAATTGAGTTTTATTTGGATGACGGTAGGAAGAGAATTATATTAGAATGATGGAGATACTACTACTACCACACAGTGGATACGGAACCCTAAAAACATTATGCTTAGTGACAACAACATCCCATCAAAAACATAAAATGTACAAAAATGTCAAGTCTCGCAACGCAGTCCTTCCACCGTAAAAAGTTGTGAGATCTTATGTAAAGCCAAGTCTGTTATTTTAGTTTGTATGGAAGCACCTTTTCATTTTAGTTAGTATGGGAGCACCTATTTAACAATTTTATCATAAATTTTTCCTAATTAGTTACCTACCAACATTTAATGACTGTATTAATATTAGTCATCTTTGTTTCTATGATTTCATCGCTCCCGCTACGAATTTAGAATACAGTCACTAAATGTTGGTAGGTAACTAATTAGGAAACAATTAAGAGTATGACATAGCCAAAACAAAAACCAGTTCCGGGCGTGGCTTATTCTATTTTACGATAGCGCGCGGGGGGAAATTCGTCCCGGTCTCTAAGCTCGCGTCACCATAGCAAAAATACGAATAGAGTGGACGAGGCAGGGTCAAAAGTAATACGTATTTTATTTTATCTAATTTATTAGTGTATTTCGATCATAGTCACACGGCATTGATCCTACTTGCTGTCACGTCGGGACGTAAATTTATTATGGTCGGCTAAAAGTGGTTTTTTGAGTGTTTGATTTATCAGCTGACCCTCGGAACATTTCAGACACTCCTTTAGAGATACATAATAATATCGTGACGGTTAATTGTCACCATTAACCATTCTTTAAATATTTTTCACCCGTTGAGCTGGTTTTACACTTGCGGGAAAATAAATTGGACCAAAAATTTCTTTACAAAAAATTTTTACTAAAGTTGTTATTACAAAAAGTGGAAACTAACAAATATTCTCAGAAGGAATGCACCACGTCACTATCTATCTCACTGTAGCCTATATCAATTATGCCTCTCTCATTCAAGCACGTTAAACTGCGTTACTATCTCATTCCAACTCATTTTAAATAGCGTCACTATTTATCTCACTCTAACGCGTGTTAAATGGCATTTCTAATGAACGTCAAATATTTTTACTGCCCGCCACTCTTTCATTCTAAATTCTAATTATTTTAAAAAATACGCAGCTCCTTTGGTAGTAAAATAGCAATAACTTTTTTTTCAAAAGTAATACACAGAAATTGCCAGATCATTTGAAAAACAATATTTGATGAGCCGTTATTTAAGACAATTTGCAAAACTAACATAGGACATTTTTTTTCAGGGTGTGGTATCGAACTAACCTAATTACAAAAAATTGCTCATAAATTGGGTTTTTATTTTTCTTCCTGATGTAACAGCATTTCAAGGTTTATTTTTGACTTTATCAATAGCATGACTATTCAGAGTTGCGCAACAAAAATTTTATTCTTAGAATTTAGAACTGGTTAGCTTTGACTCTCAAAAATCTATTCGAATTTATAAAAGTACCATCAACTCGAAGACTATCTACTTTTTGCTGAGGTCATAATTTGATATTCTGGTCAGTCATGAGCTGGCCTACCAGCCTTCCAAGGGAAAGCGTTGACTTTTGGGACACCTGTTTACCCTTGGGATAAATCGCCAAGTGTTTAAAATATAGAAATTTATTTGTATCACAATTTGAAATGTTCAGGTCCCTTTACGCAAAATGAAAAAACAAAACTCTTTTAGGATTAATTTGTTGTCCCTATGTTTGTCTGTTTGTCCGTTTGTCTAGGCAATTTTTCTGGGTAAAATCAATAAATGCTAATATTTACAGCCCTGTACAATATACATATTATAACGTTTTTATGGTCTTTTGTTTAACTTTTTCATACAAATTTTCTCCTTATGAAAATATAGAGATCAACACTTGACATAATATTTTGCATTTAAAAGAAAGCACAGAAAGGAACTGTAGAACAAATAATGTAAAAAATATAAAACCATATCTTTCTATTCTAAAGGGATTAATAATTTACTGTTTGTTCAATGTGGCGATAGCTTTGTTTATAATTTTTTTTTCTTTGTTACAAAGATAACAAATATTTTCATACAAGGTTTTCCTTAAGGGCTATTTCTCCGAATTTGTAACAAAATATTAAGAAATAATTATAACGGTAAAGTACAACTTTTAGCTAAGACAATTTATTGTTAAAAGTTTGCTATATGCATAAACATATTTTAATGATATTATGGTATCTTCAAAATAATTGGGTTTTCCATAAGCGTGATATCAGATTATTTAAGAAATTTACGGCTGGTATCACGACGACGGATAAGCCAATTATTTTATTACTATTGTAATATAATTAAAAATATGTTAATGCATACAGCAGACTTTTAACTATAAGTTTTCTTAACTAAAAGTTGTATTTTTACTTATTGAAATTGTATTTCTCATCAAGAAGTGCAAGATGACAAGATATTCAAAATAAGTTAATTGAATTTGTGAAATGGTTTCAGGTCAAAACAGTTTTCCATGAAACGGTAATTGTTTATACTTAGCAAAGTGTGTAAACTTAGTCATCTTAACATGAACGACGCCTGTATTTCTCTCTTTTTTATTTCCAGTATAGATAAAAATATACAAACTTGTTAAACTTCGCGTAAAAACGAGGCAATATTGACGATATCCTGACAGCTATTATGATGGTGTTTTATCAAATGTTGCTTTTTGGGCTGTATAGAGACGTAGTTAGATGTCACTAGAATATACTCATGAAAAAAGATATGAAGAAAATAAGAAATTCCTTTCTGTGTAGACTTTTAAATGCAAAATATTATCTCAAGTGTTCATCCCTACGTTTTCATAGTGAGAATATTTGTATGAAAAACGTAAAAAAAAAACGTAAAAACCTAAAACGTAATATAAATAAAAACGTCAAAAGTATGTTTTTACAGCTCTATAGAGGGCCGTTTATATTGGTATTTATTAATTTTACCCAGAAAAAATTGTCTAGACAAACGGACAGACAGACAAACATAGGGATAACAAATTAATCCTAAAAGAGTTTCATTGTTTTCATTTTGCGTAACAGAACCTGAACATGTACCGACAGGATTATCTACGATCTAATAATTTTGCCATGCACTGTAAATATTTCAAAATAAATTTCTATATTTTAAATGCTTGGCGATTTATCCCAAGTAAGTGTACCTATATAATTTGCAAAAAACTTCACTTATTGGACCTGAAATGGTGAGCCAATACTAGAGGGTAATTTCACGAAAAGGTCATTGACCTTTGTTACAGATCTCAGTAAGTATAAGTAAATTAATTTGGGTTTCAATAACGATCACAAAATTATTCTTTTAGAGTAACATATGTTATTTTCCCGCATAAAAGTATGAATTCATTCCAAATTCATTCAGTTTTGTTGTTATGACTATGGCACGATGTAGCTAAATCACTCATACGCATATTTTGTTGAGTTTTTAACGGCAGGAATATGATGCTCCTCGAAATATTACTTTATAAAATAAATTTCAATGTGTTTTGAAGTAGTTTTGGGAGATATTTATAGCTTGCAAAAAAGGGCACAGGTTCCATGTCTTACGGGCGCCAACGCTAGGCGTAGACTGACAATATCTCGCTGCCGCTGACTGCATCAGTGGATTTACTTATTTTTGGAAAAAGGGGGTGCTTTTTTGACCCGAATAACGTGGTATTTGGAAAATGAATAGATATCATTCACACTAATTTTATTAAAAAAAAACTAACAAAATCGCGAAAGCGATACCTGAAACAAAATCGATAAGAAGTGTGCAATAGAGGGTTACAAAAAAGTTCATTGACAGTACAAATATGAATCGATTAACGTGGTTTGTGGAAAATGAATACCTTAAAGTTCAACCAAAAACATGTATTTTTTTTATGGCTATACGTAACCTAATTATTGCAACAAAATCATCCGAAAGCTGACATTTTATTTCTGTTTGTATTTTCGTTCCCCTTAATGATAAATTTGGTAAATAGGTGCTCCCGTACTAACTAAATGAAAGGGTAAAATAAAGATTTAAAATTTTAAATTGTTCAAAATATTTCCAAAACAAAAGAGAGAAATTAAAAAATACTAATCCAAAAAACACAATACGGATTTTTAATTATAGATATTAAAGAGCTTACTGTAAAAATATATACTTTTACTATACCTATATTTACTGGTACTGGTTTCGAGGAATCTTTAAAAAACCACAAATAAATGTATGCCCTCTTCCTTTATCTCCGAAACTGGTGGATAGAAAAATATGAAAAAATATCAATTATAGGTCATAACGAGCAATTACAGGAAAATTATAGCGATTTGAAATAAAGTTGAATACAAATGAGAAATATGAAAAAAAGTTAATAAATAAAAAAAGTATTTTATAAAAATACGCAAACAGTGCGTCGCCAAGTTCTCGTATACAACCGACGGAACGCAAACAGAAATCCGTACCCATATTATAAATGCGAAACTGTGTTTGTTGGTTGTCGGTTTGTTGGTCTGTACTTCTATCACGCACCAACGGAGCAACTGAACGGTGTGATTTTTTTGCATAGAGATAGTTTATGAGCCGGAGAGTGACAAGACTATACAATGAACAGAAAATCACTTGTACTATCCCACAAATTTATTTAACACTCCATTACACGCGCGGGGCGTGCCCCAGTTCATGATGTATTGCAAATTCCACCAAGTGCCAACAATCAACAGTGTAAACATTCTAACATAGGCTACTTTTCATCCCGGAAAAATGCAAACTTAATCAGCATGGGTGAAGCCGCGGGCAAAAGCTAGTATATTATAAAATGGCTCGGTTGCCAAACATTTTTGTCAAACAACGAAGTTATTGTCGCTGCAAACAACTATTTGAAGGGTTAAAGAAGATATTTTAATCGAAATTTTTGGACTGAGTATATCGAGGGAAAGAAGTTTTAAAATAAGTCAGTTTTGTGTAGATTATTATCGTTTTTTACTTTCGTATCAGATGATCTCAATCAACCTTCGTAGTTAAAATTCATTTCAATAATTTTTAACCAAAATTGTTGAAATCCCATTATATATTTCGACCCACTTGGGGCCGTCGTCAGTCGAATATGGAATAAATAGATAAAATAGAGTTAACAATAAAATTAAAAAAACTTAACTTATTTTCTTAACCTATTTCAGTCAGACAACACTGACCGACAGACACACCCTTCTCTACCTTCTCCAGATGAGAGCAAAAAGGTGAATGAAATAGGTTAAGAAAATAGGTTAAGTTTTTTTAATTTTATTGTTAACTCTATTTTATATATTTATTCCATATTCGACTGACGACGGCCCCAAGTGGGTCGAAATATATATCGAAAGTTTCATTTTTTATTTAATTTCAACCATAATATTCATAAAAATCTGTATATATATATATATATAATAAAACGGTAAAAAAAGCTTTTATTAAATAAAAATATTTATTATCATGAAATCCCATTAAAAACATAAGCATAAAAAAGTGGCCAGTTCTCTGTGGACTAGATTTTAACACTTTAGCTAGCCCAACGATTTACCGAAAGAGAACTTGTCAGTTTTTCACATTTGTTTTTGGTTGGATTGCAATATACTGCGCCAGGTTTAGAATAAAGAATCATTGAACGTGTTTCTGGGGACCACTTATCGTGTTGCCAGTATTAACTTTCCTGCCGGAATTAGTCACTTTGTATGTACCTGAAATGAAAATCCTTTATAAATTGGAATCCTGAATAATGTTTGAAACGAGAGTACTTTGTTTGCCACCCTGAGTTTTGGTTCCAAAATTAATTCAGCCTTTATTTTTGTGATTGGATATTATATTGGAATACATTATATTATTATGTATGTGTAGGTATCTGTAGGTACGTGTAGGTATATGTTGGTATGGAAACACGGTTATTTTATTTCTCGACAAACCCTTTCTTGTCACTTGCTCCCGCAGGATTTTTGCTAGTGTAAACGCCACAAAATAATTCACACTAACAATTTTGAGAAGAGAATTATGTATAAATGTTCACTTTACACCTCAACAAGAGATAAACCACCTTGGTTTAGCGTTATGATCACTTTTCAATCATTATACAAGATTCAATCTGCAGAGTTTCCGATCAAAGTAATTAAAATGGAAATCTTTGCAGAAATTACTTTCGATTAAATCTTTTTTTTGTGATTTCAAATTGATGTAAATCCCATTTCATACTGTAGGCTTGGTAAGTGTCGGCTCACTAAACTGAATGCTGTGTCATAAACATCGAAAAAACCTATAGTCATACATAATTTGACTTGGTTTGTAAATTCTGTAGATGATGTGACGCAAGTAGAAAACTCTTTTATATCACACCCGATGTTCTACTTTTATATCACACTCGATGTTTTTTTTATATCGCACTCGATGTTCTACTTTTATATCGCACCCGATGTTCTACTTTTATATCACACCCGATGTTCTACTTTTATATCACACCCGATGTTCTACTTTCATATCACACCCGAAGCTCTACTTTTATATCACAAACGATGTTCTACTTTCATATCACACCCGAAGTTCTACTTTTATATCACACCCGATGTTCTACTTTTATATCACACCCGATGTTCTACTTTCATATCACACCCGAAGCTCTACTTTTATATCACAAACGATGTTCTACTTTCATATCACACCCGAAGCTCTACTTTTATATCACACCCGATGTTCTACTTTCATATCACACCCGAAGCTCTACTTTTATATCACAAACGATGTTTTACTTTCATATCACACCCGAAGTTCTACTTTTATATCATACCCGATGTTCTACTTTTATATCACAAACGATGTTCTACTTTTATATCATACCCGATGTTCTACTTTTATATCACACCCGATGTTCTACTTTTATATCACACCCGATGTTCTACTTTCATATCACACCCGATGTTCTACTTTCATATCACACCCGAAGCTCTACTTTTATATCACACCCGAAGCTCTACTTTTATATCACACCCGATGTTCTACTTTTATATCACACCTGATGTTCTACTTTTATATCACAAACGATGTTCTACTTTCATATCACACCCGATGTTCTACTTTTATATCACACCCGATGTTCTACTTTTATATCACACCCGATGTTCTACTTTTATATCACACCCGATGTTCTACTTTTATATCACACCCGATGTTCTACTTTTATATCACACCCGATGTTCTACTTTTATATCACACCCGATGTTCTACTTTTATATCACACCCGATGTTCTACTTTCATATCACACCCGAAGCTCTACTTTTATATCACAAACGATGTTCTACTTTCATATCACACCCGAAGTTCTACTTTTATATCACACCCGATGTTCTACTTTTATATCACACCCGATGTTCTACTTTTATATCACAAACGATGTTCTACTTTCATATCACACCCGATGTTCTACTTTTATATCACACCCGATGTTCTACTTTCATATCACACCCGAAGCTCTACTTTCATATCACACCCGATGTTCTACTTTTATATCACACCCGATGTTCTACTTTTATATCACAAACGATGTTCTACTTTCATATCACACCCGATGTTCTACTTTTATATCACACCCGATGTTCTACTTTTATATCACACCCGATGTTCTACTTTTATATCACACCCGATGTTCTACTTTTATATCACACCCGATGTTCTACTTTTATATCACACCCGATGTTCTACTTTCTTTTTACTAGAACAAACTCCTTACAACATGTGTGTGGGAACTAAAACAAAATACCAACATTCGATAGCACAAGTTTAAACCTTTGTGGTTTTTAGCTGCTATTATTTTTTTCTGTTATAATTTTGTGTAAATGGTAAATAAAAAAAAAAGAACAGCAAAATGTAAGTCACGACGTGCAGTCATCTTTAATTGCTTACATTCATTTAGGTAAGGCGTAACGTGTGCACGTGTGCAAATATGCAGTTTCACTGCTAATGAAATGAACTATATTTATTTATGTAATATGTAGGTATATCAGATACACTTATTACAGAATGGTTTTAATGTGCACGCGATATGACGGCAGTGCTTTGTATCACCATAGGTTTTAAAAAATAGCGGGAAGTGAAGAGAAATAAATTACGAAGATGAAAGATCTGACCTTGGGAAGGAGCTGCATGCACCACAAACCACGCTTCGCCTGAGCCACCAAGTCTCTGGTGTTCTCCAAGATGGTTTTCTTCTTCCTCTTCGTGCCTGGTTGCGCTCTTCTCGGCTAGTCTTCTTCGTAATAGTAATAGATGAAAATGAGGCGCACAGCGGGTGCGATCTCAAAATGGCGGGCGGTAGGGTCGAGGTAGGACCTAGTCGAATGACAATCAGCGTAGACCTCCGGCGTGAAAGGCTTCTGATTGACGACTGCTTGATTTGCGTCCAAAACTAAGCGGGTGGAGATGCAGCGAAAATGACAGTTGAAAATATTAATTCACAACTACCCCGCAGTATGAGAGCCACAAGAAGTGGCGCGAACATTTGCCCCCGGCGTTAAAACCATTGGTTTTAAAATAAGAATAGAAAAGTAAAAATAAGACAGAGAATAACGAAATTTTGAAGCGGGGGCAAAGAAAGGAGTTATTGAGATGGGAGAGGGCAAAGACGCACGACAGGTCGTTTGTAAACACCTGTCGTCGTTTTGACAGAAGCTACCCTAATGACATTATCTTTGCCAGGGTATACAGCTACAATAACACCGAGCGGCCATTGAAGCGGTGGAGTGTTATCGGTAACTACAACGACAACAGATCCAATTTTGATTGGGTTGGAAGGTGTATTCCATTTTCCTCTAGACTGGAGAAGATGGAGATAATCATTCTTCCATCGCCTTGCGAACGATTCTACCATTTGATCAAGCAACGCGTAGCGACGTAATAAATTAACTGGCTCATCAGCCACCTTACAAGCGGGTAATTCTTTTAAAGGAGTTGACATCAGAAAATGTGCAGGAGTTAACGCGCTAAGTTCAGATGGATCTTCACTCAGCAGCGTAAGCGGACGAGAATTTATGACACATTCTATTTGCGTAACTACAGTTAATAATTCTTCGTAGGTCAACAGTTGAGTACCTACTACTCTATGCAAATGCGTCTTAAATCCTTTGACATATATCTCATAATGTCCCCCAAAATGTGGGCTACGTGGAATATTAAATTTCCATTGTATTCTATGATCGGCAAGTTCATTCGCGAAAGACGTTTTAAATTCTTCGGAGTTTGTCAAATTGTAAATTTCTGAGAGGGCATTTCTAGCGCCTACAAAGTTCGTAGCATTATCTGAATATACGAAAGACACTGCTCCACGTCTAGATAAAAAACGTTTGAACGCGGAAAGAAAAGTGTTCGTGCTAAGATCAGTTGCCAATTCAACGTGAACTGCACGAGTCACCAGGCATACAAATATGCAGAGGTAACATTTGACGGGACGGACTCCACGTTTTCGATACGGAGTGATACTGATAGGACCACAATAATCCACAGCGCAGTGGACAAAAGCTTTAGCCTCATTAACGCGGCATGATGGTAAATCTGCCATGAAAGGGAAGGTTTGTCTCGGCTTCGCCTTAAAACAATAATTGCAGCTATGTATTACGCGACGAACAATATTTCGACAGGAAAGTATCCAAAATTTTTGGCGGATTATTGACATTAAAGCCACTGGTCCAGTGTGACAATTTTTGCGATGATAATGAATGATAATCAATTCGACAATATGATTTTTACGAGGTAACAACACAGGGTGTTGTTGATCGAACGTCATGTCTGTGTTGCGAAGTCGACCACCAACGCGTAACAATCCATTTTTATCTAAAAATGGCGATAGTCGATTTAAAGCGGGAGAACAAAGTTTATTTGACTTTAATCTTTTTATTTCATCAAGAAAATAAAATGCTTGAAGAGCTTTAATCAATGCAACTTCAGCGAAATCCATATCGGTAGCGGTAAAAATATTAGAGCGCGGTAAAATACGTAAAAATCGGTATATGTAAATGATTGTGTGTAAAAGCACAAGCCATGACGAAATTCTTTCCGAAAGAGAAAGAAGAGGATGCGGTTCTTCATTACTAAAAGCGGGAAGAGAAATTGTTTTTGATTCCGGCAAGTTTTCTTCAATAGAAGCTGATTCTATTGTTTTGATTGGCCACTCTTTAGCGTCCAGATAAAGCCAAGCAGGTCCAGTGAACCAGAGCGGGTGACTCATCAACTGCGTGGGAGTGAGACCACGGGAAAGACAGTCGCTCGGGTTTTGAGAACCAGCTGTATGGTAAAAACATTCAGCGGGAATAGCGGATATTATTTTTGTTATACGCGTCGCGACCAAGGTTTTAAACCTGTGCGGTGAGGAATGTATCCAGTGTAAAGTTACCATAGAATCGGTAAAACAGTAAATACGTTCAATATTGTGACGTATTTTATAAGCGTCAACTACACGACGAGTTAATTTCGACATGAGTAACGAGGCACAAAGCTCAAGGCGGGCGACACTGACGGTCTTGAGCGGACAGACTTTTGACTTTGCGCATACCAGCCGAATGCTAGTGCAAGTGTCTGAGTCATCTTGTACTCTAATATATACGACACATCCGTATCCACGTTCACTTGCGTCTGCAAATGATATTATCGAAATTTTCGAATTTTGGAACACGTCTAAGTGGCGTTTAATACGTAAATCCCGCAAAACAGGTAGCTCCTTCAAATAGTTTTGCCAAATCTGCGCAATATCAGAGGGTAGTGTTTCATCCCAGTCTAATTTTAAAATACAGATTTTCTGCAAGAGTAATTTTGCGTACAAGATCACAGGAGCGGTAAAGCCGAGGACGTCGTACTGACGTGCTATCACGGACAAAACATTGCGTTTAGTACATGGGCGACTATCTAGCGATACAGTAAAAGAGAACTCGTCAGAATCAGGCGACCACTGTAAGCCAAGAACTTTAAGAGTTTGAGTTTGTTCTTCAAAATTCTTACTAGAATTTAAGCGGTGAGTATCAGGCAGTGTATCAAGTAACTGTTGACAGTTACTAGACCACTTGACGAGCTCAAAGCCACCGGCCTTAAGCAATCCTACCAGCTCATCTCTGAGCTGTAAGGAGCCCTGCACGGTGGGCGTGCTATAGCAGATGTCGTCCATGTAACAGTTTCGTGCGGCTACAGTAGCGGCGAGCGGGTACGCTGAACTCCCATCCTCACAGAGTTTCCTGACTACTCTCATCGCAAGGAAAGGGCTACTACGTAGTCCAAAGCAGACGCGATTGAACTGATAAGCGATAAGCGGTGAACACGTGTCAAAGCGGTATAAAAACTTTTGAAATTTGCGATCATCGGCGTTAACCAAAACTTGTAAGAACATTTGTTTGATATCCGAGGTAAAAGCGATTTCATACAAGCGGAAGTCAAGTAAAATTAAAAACAAATCGTTTTGCAAATTAGCACCTGTGTGCAGCGTGTCATTTAATGAGACACGAGTACCATCAGCGGAGTCAGTCTTAGTACTGGCATTCATACAAATACGCACCTTTGTCGTTGATTTATCAACACGCACTACGGGATGATGCGGAATATAATAACCAAGAGATAATTGGTCATCATTATGAAGCGGGGATATGTAACCTTTAGTTAGGTATTCATTTATTATATTGTTATACTCGGAACGTAAATCTGCGTTAGAAACAAACCTACGCTCAAGAGACATAAAACACTTTTTTGCGTGATGGTACGAGTTTCCTAGTATGTTAGGATTCCGTGCGAACGGTAAAGAAACCGAATAGCGACCAGCGGGGTCACGTGACACATTGTTAATAAATAATTTTTCACATTCATCATTTGCGGGACTAGAAGCAGGTTCACAATGCACCTCTTCTAATTGCCAAAATTTTTGTAAAATAAAATCTATTGGCGGTTCAATCTCCATATAAGAGCATAACGAAATTGAACATGCGGTATTTTGGTAAACAGGCGTATTACCAATTAGCGTAAAACCGAAGATGGTCTGAAATCCCGTCGGCGTACCCGGGGGACCAGAGACGCGGCCTGATAACAAGATATCCGCGAATAAAGATGCACCGATAAGAATATCAATCTCACCCGGTAAGTAAAATGTTTCATCAGCAAGTGTGATATCTTTTAAATACGAAAGCGTAGACAAATCCACCTGCACCGATGGTAAGTTGTCGGTAATACGGTCGATTACATAAGTGTCAAGCGAAATTGAAACCGAATCATCAAATCGTGAAAACAATTTAAGGTTTGTCGCACCCTTAATTGGGTTTGATGAAGAGCCGATGCCCTTAACAAAAGCGCGGGGAATTTTCTCATATTTTAAGTTAAGCTTCTCACAACAGGAAACCGTCGAAAAACTGGATTGTGACGCAGGGTCGCAGAGCGCACGTAGACGGACAGACATACCGTTAGAATCTTTCACGATCACTTGAATTGTACCTAAAAGGCATGTTTCATTACGCTGCGAGTTAGGCTGTAAGTAACATAAAGAAATATTATTACTCGCAGTTGGTACGGATTGAGAATCATTAGTCATATGTTCTGTGTTAGTCGCCGATACGGCAGGATCCACCAACCTCGAAGATTGCGTATGTGTGCGTGGAGACACGGTAATATTTTGACCAAGCGCGGTGTGAGTATTCATCACATTTTGTTTGCGGCACAACATCGAATGGTGTTTACAATTACAATGGCGGCAATTATAAGACGATTTACAAGCGGAATTGTTATGCGTAATACTTAAACAATTGGTGCAACCGTTATTAGATTTGATGAACTGAAATCTTTTCTCGATATCTAGTTTCACAAATTCGGGACACTTATATAAATTATAGTGTTTTAATTGTTTACATAGCGGACAACAATTATTATTGGTCGAAGCGGAGACAAAAGCATGGGTTGACTTGGTACTGTACCCGGTTTTGTTGTTATTATTATTAACGGAGCGGTTCGGAGCGGGAGCGGTAATTGCGGGTGCAGTGCGGTTCAGTATCTTAGTTTGTTCCCGTAAAAATGATATTAATTCATCATAATGGGGTAAATCGGAACCACGTTTAAACATTTCAAATGAACGAGCGGTTTCAACATCAAGTTTTTTAAGGGCCAAATACATAAGGATAAAATCCGAAAGATCTTTAATATTCAGCGATTTTAAACACGAAACAGCGGAACAGAACTTGTCTAAAAACAAGTCCAAGTTTTTTGAACTAGCGGTAGTTAAAGGGCGAAATTCAAACATTTGATCCAAATAAGTAGTGGCTAAACTACGCGAGTCTTGAAAAGTAGAAACGAGTGTTTTCCAGATTATGTCGTAGTTAGTTGCGTTCGGTGTGATTCCAGAACAAATCGAAAGTGCCCGGCCAGAAAGTTTACCCATCAGGTATTGTACTCGTTCGTTGTCGGTCAAGTCCGGATTATCGTGAATCGTGGTTTTAAATGTTTCATAGAATGTTGGCCACATAGTAGCTTCACCAGAAAAACCAACGAGTTCCAGTTTTGGAAGCTTGATAGTAGGTTTTTTGGGACATTCCATGTCACGTGGAGCTTTAACTTTAGAGTCAGCCGATTTCGAAGAATGTGATAACTTCCGGTTGATGTATTTGCAATGGGAGTAAAGATCCTCAAAAGCTGACCAACTTTGATAATTTGGTTCAAAATTAGGATTTATCAATACCTCTGTGTCATTAATTTCATCTATGATTACATGAATTTCTGAGCGTACAGTATCCAAAGTTTCGACATTGGCCATAAACAATTCTGCCGAAGAAACATCCTCTAAAGCGGTTTTAGAAAAGTCATAAACTCTCTGAAGGCGATTAAACAATTCTTGCCTTTTATTTTTAAGCTTCTTTAAACTATACGACATCTTTAATTTTGCAGCTTCTGCGGAATTTGGCATGTTATATAGTACAAAGTTAGGCAAGTACCAGAACTATTGAAAGTTTTATACTGACTACAACATAGAATAATGCTAATGAGTTAGAGATAACACGGGCGGCGGACGAACCTGTGTACGAGTACCTCTCGATAATATTAAGAATTAGCAGGTAGGCAGATAATATTTTCTGTGAAATGATCAAATGGTATAATCGCAGCGGATAAATTAACAGAATGGCGTATTTCACTGTAGATAATTTATAATTTCCAGTATATAGGAAATGGAATCACTAATATTTTGACGAATGCGGGGTTTTAATGCATAGATAATGCAAATAAGAGCGGGAATGCGGGGTAATACTGCGGGCAGAGTGAAAATTAGAGCGGAATTCACGTGTTCTTTAGACAAAGAACATGAAGATAGCGGTTGGAAATACCAAAAAATGGTTATAGATCGCAGATCAAAGGGCCTAAAATGGATCTAGATCCGGCTCGAATGGCCAAAAAATGAGCACGCGATATGACGGCAGTGCTTTGTATCACCATAGGTTTTAAAAAATAGCGGGAAGTGAAGAGAAATAAATTACGAAGATGAAAGATCTGACCTTGGGAAGGAGCTGCATGCACCACAAACCACGCTTCGCCTGAGCCACCAAGTCTCTGGTGTTCTCCAAGATGGTTTTCTTCTTCCTCTTCGTGCCTGGTTGCGCTCTTCTCGGCTAGTCTTCTTCGTAATAGTAATAGATGAAAATGAGGCGCACAGCGGGTGCGATCTCAAAATGGCGGGCGGTAGGGTCGAGGTAGGACCTAGTCGAATGACAATCAGCGTAGACCTCCGGCGTGAAAGGCTTCTGATTGACGACTGCTTGATTTGCGTCCAAAACTAAGCGGGTGGAGATGCAGCGAAAATGACAGTTGAAAATATTAATTCACAACTACCCCGCAGTATGAGAGCCACAAGAAGTGGCGCGAACAATATAATTAAGTAATGTATGTCTAATAGTTTTAAATAATAATATGGGGATTACTAATTTTATTAAAATATAATTTCGAAGTTTCAGCTTTTACCAAGTGCCTATGAAATGAAAAGATTAAATGAAATATGTTTATTTATTTAATGTAGGTATATTTTGTACACCTATTACAGGTCGGTTTAAATAATTTATATCTATATCTAATAGGTGTTTACCTATATAATATAAAAACCAACTATAAATAATAAGGAAAACATTGCAAAGTTGCCAGAATTGCACAAAACAGTTTGAAATTATGTAGTAGCAGCTGTAAAACGTTATTAACTAGATATCAAACAGTTTAATTTTAAATATTATTATATTAGAGTACATTGCAAACTAGAAAATATCAATCAGAAACATACCACAAGAAAACAAATATTTGAAAAAATTCTTCGGGCTGGGGGAACCTGCGACCTCTTGCTTACATAACAAGTGCGATTTCGACCGCGCCACCGGGGTACTCATCCTAGACCGTCAAATTTTTTACCAAACCTGTCGACTGAATTTTGTAATTACTAAATACACTAGCTAGTAATGCACATATTGGATGCTCACGAGGGCATTATATAAATCTCACGCCTTGTTCTAAGGAAATACACAGTTCTCATTAACTAAGATAATAAGCGATGGATATCGCTATAAAACATGTTAGTTTAATATCTATTTAACATAATAAGCTCGAGTTAAGTTCCAAGTATTAACTGTTAACTGAAACGTGCTCCTGATGTCGTACTGGAGTTACTGTTGCATTATATCGTGACTTATGAATGAGCTTTCGGGGGAAAGCTATTACTAAGCTTTAAATAAGCTTTCAACACATCACCATTTTAGGGAAACATTGTATAGAATCGTAAATGAAACCGTGATAGCCGCATGTGGTGAGGGTGAGCCGAATGGAACATGAAGTGCCTACGTATGTACACTTTACAACTGTACATGTATGTACATTGTACACTAGAGTGTCTATTATATATACTGTCAACATGAAGTGTCTACGTATGTACACTTTACAACAGTAGACTGTCTAATATGTAAATATTCTGTTGAGTTTCAAAATTAAAATTTTCATTTGAAATGAAGCCAAAATCTAATTTAAGATTTAATACTTTATGTGAAAATGAAAATGAAATGAGAATATTTATTGATAGCATCGATATGAACAAAACATTAGGCTATATAACATACACAATACAAAAAACAAAAAAATCTTTGTTACTTTCGATGAGAATGTTACTCAGCATTGTGGTATATGTAATGAGTGATGAATATGTGATGAGTGATAGTACAAAAAAAACGGCCAAGTGCGAGTCAGAATCGCGTTCCTAGGGTTCCTTATTGTGGATGATAAATTTAATTTTGACATTTTTTTCGTGAATTTCTCAACCAATTTACTGTCCCTGTAATCTTTACGTAAACACGTATTATCATGATTTTTTCTTCATATTTTTTGGTACACCAGTTTTAGAGATAAGGGGTAGACATACATTTTTTTTTAGTATTTTAAAGATTTCTCGAAATAGATGCAATTAAATATAGCTAAACTATATATTTTTACAATTAATTTTTTAATACCTACAGTTTGATACTCATATTGTATTTTTATAAAATTTAATTTCTGTTTATTTAACTTCTTTTTTTATATTTCTCATGTGATATCAACTGTTTTTTTTGCAATAGTTTTTCTGTAATTGGCCAGTTTTGATCTATACTTGACATTTTTTCATACTTTTTAATCTACTAGTTTCGGAGTTAAAGATTTCTTGAAGCCAGTGCCAGTAAATAAAGTAAAAGTGTCATATTTTTACAATTAACTATTTAATATCTACAATTTGGTATCCATATTGTATTTTTAGGACAATATTTTTTATTCTTCTCACTTTTGTTTTGGAAATATTTTGAACAATTTTAAATTTTTCATAGTTTTTTTACACTGTAATATGTGGGCAAATTAATGCTACGAGTATTATTGTACTAAATTTCATGTCTTTATTTTTAACGGTGCTAAAATTATGAGGCTATGACATACAGACGGACGGACAACGGAGTCTCACCATAAAGGGTCCTTTTGTGCCTTTTAGGCACTACCGAGTACTACGGAACCCAAAAAACGGCAGCTCAGTCTGTAAGTTCTGCTATCTAGGGACCTGCGGTTGAATCTTGTCGGTCGAGGATGCACCAATGTGTTTGCCGGTTTGTAGTATTTGTATTTGTATAATTATCACTCGTTGAACGATGAATGAAAACATTATTGTGTGGAAGCCTGCGTGCCCTAAACGGTGTGTTTTTGTGCCCGAGGTACGGCGATAAGGCTCTAGCCACATCACGTTGGAACGTGAAAATCGTCGATTAAGGGGAAACGATTCGTAACTGCTACGAAGCGCACAACTTAAGATGGTTCTTTTTATTTCGAATTACAGATATAGCATAAATGTGATTTATAACATTTCGCGAACATTGTTAAATGTTAGTTAAGCTTTTCCGGCAAAATTTCGTTATTTTATACATTACGTTGTATATGTATGGGCATACATTCTTAAAACACGCATTTAAGATTGTGTGCCCATACATTTAAACGTAATGCATAAAATAACAATATTTTGCCGGAAAAGCCCAACTGGCACTAAACTATGTTCGCGAAATGTCATAAATCACATTTATTTAATATATTTTTTGATCAATATATATTTGTCTCTTTTTTATGAGATTTTTAATGTAGTTTTGGTTGATTAAAAATTAATAATAAAAAGGTAAAAATAATAATTTAACTCAAGATATATTTCGGGCCCCACTGGGCCCGGCATCAGTTGAGTTTCTGACAATTAATTAAATATGTCATATATAAGTTATTTACAAAAAAGAAAAAAGTAAAAAAGGTTTATTTACAATTTGTCTAAATTTAATTTTCATTCAAATTCATTCATTCATTCATTCGAGCATTCATTCATTCATTCATTCATTATAATTTATTTAAAGAAATTATTACTAGACAGTGGTACCACCCAGCAGCCGCGATAGGTATGTGTATTGCGTTGATTCCTGCGGCTGCTAGATGGCGCCACCGTTGCCACACCTTGGTCTGGGTTTCTCGTGTAATATGTCGGAGTCGTCAGAGTCGTCAGTGTCAATGTTGTCGGTTAAGTCCAGGTCCGTAGTGCGCACCAAGTGACCATATGAATGAGGACTCCCATGTCCTGAGCTGAATGTCTGTTAATGGAGGGTGAAATGATTTGATGATTCGGACTGTGAAACATTGGTTAAATGGAAGGTTGTGTAGTCGTGTGTGTGTTGGTATAGGTAGGATGTTGTTTGGTGTTTTTGATGTGTGTCTGTGTTGGTTTATTCTGATATGTAGTGCGTTTTTTGTTTCTCCAACGTAGAATGCCGGGCAGTGCCGACATTCTAGAAGGTATATACAGTTTTTGGTTTTGCATGTAGTGTGTGGTTGGGTTTTGTGTGTGTTGGATGAGTGGTGTGTATTAATGTTGGTGTCTGTGTTTATGATCTCGCATGTTTTACAACGTGGCCGTCGGCATGGGGATGTTCCAAGAGATGTGTTGGTTATGTTCGGAGTTTTGGTTTTTGGTTTGGTTTTGCTGAGAGTGGCTCTTAGGTTTCGGTTTTGTCTGAAGCAGATTTTAGGGTTGTTTGGGAATAGGTCTTTTGTTTCATCGTTTTGTTGTAATACTGGGAGGTGATCTTGAATGAGTGTTTTTAGTTTGTGACTACCATGAAAATAGTTTGTGATTAGGCGGGTTTCGTTAGATGAGTTAGTGGGATGTGAGGGACACCTACGCTGAAGCAATGTGCTACACGTTGATGCAAGGCACGTAGACACCTACGTAGACACCTACGCTGAAACAATGTGCTACACGTTGAAGCAAGGCACGCAGACACCTACGCTGAAACAATGTGCTACACGTTGAAGCAAGGCACGCAGACACCTACGCTGAAGCAATGTGCTACACGTTGAAGCAAGGCACGCAGACACCTACGCTGAAGCAATGTGCTACACGTTGATGCAAGGCACGTAGACACCTACGCTGAAACAATGTGCTACACGTTGAAGCAAGGCACGTAGACACCTACGCTGAAGCAATGTGCTACACGTTGATGCAAGGCACGTAGACACCTACGCTGAAACAATGTGCTACACGTTGAAGCAAGGCACGTAGACACCTACGCTGAAGCAATGTGCTACACGTTGAAGCAAGGCACGTAGACACCTACGCTGAAGCAATGTGCTACACGTTGAAGCAAGGCACGTAGACACCTACGCTGAAGCAATGTGCTACACGTTGAAAAAAGGCACGCAGACACCTACGCTGAAGCAATGTGCTACACGTTGATGCAAGGCACGTAGACACCTACGCTGAAGCAATGTGCTACACGTTGAAGCAAGGCACGTAGACACCTACGCTGAAACAATGTGCTACACGTTGAAGCAAGGCACGTAGACACCTACGCTGAAGCAATGTGCTACACGTTGATGCAAGGCACGTAGACACCTACGCTGAAACAATGTGCTACACGTTGAAGCAAGGCACGTAGACACCTACGCTGAAGCAATGTGCTACACGTTGATGCAAGGCACGTAGACACCTACGCTGAAGCAATGTGCTACACGTTGAAGCAAGGCACGTAGAAACCTACGCTGAAACAATGTGCTACACGTTGAAGCAAAGCACGTAGACACCTACGCTGAAGCAATGTGCTACACGTTGAAGCAAGGCACGTAGACACCTACGCTGAAGCAATGTGCTACACGTTGAAGCAAGGCACGTAGACACCTACGCTGAAGCAATGTGCTACACATTGATGCAAGGCACGTAGACACCTACGCTGAAACAATGTGCTACACGTTGAAGCAAGGCACGTAGACACCTACGCTGAAGCAATGTGCTACACGTTGATGCAAGGCACGTAGACACCTACGCTGAAACAATGTGCTACACGTTGAAGCAAGGCACGTAGACACCTACGCTGAAGCAATGTGCTACACGCTGAAGCAAGGCACGTAGACACCTACGCTGAAGCAATGTGCTACACATTGATGCAAGGCACGTAGACACCTACGCTGAAACAATGTGCTACACGTTGAAGCAAGGCACGTAGACACCTACGCTGAAGCAATGTGCTACACGTTGATGCAAGGCACGTAGACACCTACGCAGAAACAATGTGCTACACGTTGAAGCAAGGCACGTAGACACCTACGCTGAAGCAATGTGCTACACGTTGAAGCAAGGCACGTAGACACCTACGCTGAAACAATGTGCTACACGTTGAAGCAAGGCACGTAGACACCTACGCTGAAGCAATGTGCTACACGTTGAAGCAAGGCACGTAGACACCTACGCTGAAGCAATGTGCTACACGTTGAAGCAAGGCACGTAGACACCTACGTTGAAATAATGCTCTACACGTTGAAGTAAGGCACGTAGGCGTCTTCGGAAATTAATATCAAATGTTACTTTTTTATTTAAGCTCCGATCAAGTAATGAGAACCGATCACTGACATGAGACTTAATGTACAATATTCACTGCCTAGTTTCGTCTGATAAAATATCTTAAGGCGAAAGTGAGGTACCTACGAATAATAACGTAGTTTTGGCACAACGCTTGTACTTTCCGCTCTGTAGTTCCGCTCTTATTTAATTATAATACTATGAAAGCTACTAAGCAAATTATTTTGAATTACTGAGTTCGATAGATGCTCAACTAAGGAATTTTAAAGTTGCACAATAACAAAATCTGTGATGGTTTATTAAGCAGTTATGAAAGTTGGTCAACTTGGAGACGAAAATAAAAAAAAATTGTTATGTCATATTTTTGAATAGTTATTTTTAACAGTAGATGAAATAATTACAATAAAAGATAAGAGTTTGCAAACTTTGTTAACATAGTATGTACGTTAGTTTTGAATTTTACAGGAAATCTAAACCGTGTGCAGTTAGGAGATAGTTCGGTGGAGTTAGTAGATAAGCGGCGGCCAACTCGTAAAGTATCTTTTGATCGCTGATCAGCCAATCATAATGCTCTATTGGTTTCTTAAGAAAACTTCGTTCAAAACCAGCAAGTTTCCTCGCGATTTCGTAAAACGACGCTGTAGCCCTTGGCTAAACTTGGCTAAACTTTGCCGAGCTTATGAAACCACATTCAGCAAATTTCCGATCCTGCTTGCAAACAGTGTGCCGTTTAATTCTCGACTCAACAGCTTCAGACTATAACGGGATAGGTTTAAGCTACACAAGAGATAAACTGATAAAATTTCGAGCTCTTTTAAAATGAAGTGGAAAATCACATTAACTAGATACTTGACTTGAATTTATAATGCTTTAAGATACCAAGAAGACGCCGCCGATTTGAAGCTCTCATGGTATAACAAGATAAGGTAATTCGCTTGACACCTTAGAAACTGCTCCCGATCATATGCACATCAATCCTAGGGTGTCAAGCGAGTTTTGTGTTTATTGACATGTAATAATTAATTTAATAATTAATTTAAGTATTCATTCGGTTGGCCGCGGACGATAAATCTAGGGCTGCGTTCGGTTTGATCGTCTGTCGACGCCCGCCTAACATGCCATCTCTTTTGCACGCGTTGAATTTGGTTTATGTTATCCTTCTGTCAACGTTATACAGGCGTCGCGTCGTTAGACGATGAAACTGAACGCAGCCCTAAAGTACAGTTTTTAATTCGAGGAACTGGTTTGACAATTCGAAAAGCAAATTGTTGCCACTTTTCAGCCAGTGCTTCTCATATCGATATCATAAAATTGAAGGCGTTTCTTATACGGTCAAGTGACGCAAAATTTAACAAAAATATAAATTTACATTATCTTTTCGAAAACATGGCCTTTTTAAGTTTGCTTCACGGTTATTATCGAAAATAAAAACTTACAATTTTATAATAATCGATAACGAATCTTTTAAAACCGTAATGAAATCTCAGTAATTGTCAACATAAAAGACACATTTTGTCAACTTAAAAAACAGGCATCCAAGTATCCAAGCCATTTTGTTTACAATTACGAATGCGATTTCGAATGCAAAATTGATAGAGATTATAAAGGTATGTCTGCAAAATTAAATTGTAGGTAGTACAATCTGTTTGCGAAAATATCTGATTGTGTATAACTAAACTTTATTTTTAAATGTCAAATAGTAGGTTTTTATTTAACAATCATCGGTTAATTTTATGTCTCGTTTATATTAACGTCGTCGTTCGTTACGGACACTTGCGAGTAATTTCGAGGAAGTACTATGTAAATACAAAATCACGTAATTATAAGTATAGTTTTGTAAACGGTTGCGTTGACCGTTTTTAATCTCGTTGACTCACGGGATGGAGCATATCTCGTATCTTGGAACAATCTAAAATTGTCTCGATCATTCAACTAATGCTCCTAGTGTGCTCGACCAACCACATCGGAATGTACACTGACAGTAGGGGTTGGCTCTGTTCTGGCCCCTATTCTGTATCTTAAGTTGTCAACTGGACAGGGTGCCTATCGTCAAAAACATAGATAAAAACTAAACTTTCAAAATTGCTTTTAGTGGGTATTGAACTATTTACGAACTGTGTCGTCACTTCAAGTGCTAACATGCCCTTAGACAATCGGAAGTCTAAGGGACAATCGGAATTCGATAGTATATCTATGTTTTTGATGATAGACACCCAGTCCAGAAGGCAACTAGAGATACATAATAGGCTCTCTGGACTCTGAAGGTGGTTTTAAGTTAATACCAACGTTACAATTTTCCTGAATAAATCTAACCTCCATTTGAGGAAAACCTTTGAGATAAAAACTTAATTTAGAAGGTCTAATTACGTTTTCGCGAAGCTCATTTTTTATAAATTCATTTTAAACGGATGCCTTCTTTTAAATACATTAATTTACTAGCCTGAGAGAAAACATGTAATTTTTGATATTTACCTCTGAGAAAATAAATTGTATCCTTCTTTTTATCCACAAAATACTGGTTACTGAACGAAAATACTGGAAGAATGTGTAAAATATTCATATTTTCTTACTATCGATTACTATATACTGGGTCATAAGATAAAGTTGCAAAAGCTGAAAATTTCTCATAGTTCTCTTTTTTTTGAAGATTTCTCAAATGTTTTCATGAAAAGCTGTTCGTATGTATGAGTACTATCGCCAGTTTCCGGCTTCCACAACTTCATCTAAACACCCTGTATATTTAATTTTCGCCTGACTAGCAAACAGCTTCTTCGGAAGCAAATAGGGCTACGCGACCGACAGACCGACGTTTTCAGGCAAAATATAACTACTTGACTTAAATAAATACAGACACATTCGTACTGGAGGCGTGTTAAGTGATCAGTGTAGCGGATAGATAATACTTTTTGCTAATTACGAAAAATTAAATGTTAACCTTCTATAGAAATTGACTTGGGATAGGCTTGCGTTATTAGAGAACACGAGAAAAATTATTTACGAATTTCACAAAAGGGTCATCGAACCTTGATACTGAGCACTTACCGAGTCTTCAGTATGAATTTGGCTACACAAATTAATGCCACCTTGAATATCGTGGTAAGTACCATTTATAAATCAATTATGATCTTCGTATGTTACCACTGGTGTGGTGATACACACGGAGATTATAAAGAAATCAGTTGAATTTCAACCACAGACGCTATGCCGCTGATAGCTAACATATGTATGACAATCTTTCTGATGTGGAACAAGGAACAAACATATTGTATGAAAATCTTTCTGATTCTTAACTTCTTGCTACCATCTCTATGCAGACAATTGCAACTTTATCGACATTTTCTTGTGGAGGATGTAGAAACAGATATCCAAAGAATAAACCATGACCTAATTTGTATATATAACTAGACCAAACCATACGGCTATATGCAATATGTTTTTATGAGCTTTTGTTTTTCATAAAAGTGCAAATAACCTACAAAATAATGTAATTTTTAGCTTGTACCTGTACCACACAAAATTCAACTGCAATAAGTGTCGATTAAAATTGGTTTTCGCTGTCATGTCGATATGCGTGGTCGTACCTCGCTAAACATCGTTTCATAAAGACACCGACGCACATCGTAACAAAGAAATCCCACAAGCATTGTTGCTGCTATGTGGCTGAACTCTAAAACCTGAGCCAAACCTTGACAACCGTATTTTTACCGTATTTCAAGTTTAGTGATCCTATGACGTCAAAGCAAAGCGCCAGTTTGACTCAAGTTTTAGTGGCGCACACGGCCGACGACAAACACAAAATGGATGGGACATAAAACCTCACACTGGTCGGTTTACAACTTACTTTATTATCCGTTATCGCTACAGGAAGGAAGCAAGGAAGGAAAGTGATACTTTGTAATTAAAGGGTGCTATATGGGCAGCCATCACATATTTGTTAGACAAGTGATCGATGGACAACGAAAATTCAAGAAGTAATAATTTTAAAAAGTACGACTACTTTTGTCTAAGACTATTATTGTTGCGACGTATCATACATTATAATAACACCATCGTTGTTGGAACGTAGTCTATCTGACGGAATCTATTATCATCAATATTTATCATTTTCCCAACATTATATCTCTAGCAGATAATTTAAAGCGGATTTTAGAGTAATATGAATCATTTAGGACTGTTTGTAGGACTGTATAAATAACCGGCTAAGTGCGAGTTGAACTCGCGTACAAAGAGTTCCATCCACTACACAATACGGGTACGGAACCCTAAAAACAATAAACCCTAAATAATCCCACTTACAGTTATGGAGGACCAACTTAATTTGATACTCTAAAGGTTCTAATTTAGTTGTTCATTGATAACTTCCTAAATAATTTAATGTTGTATTTTTCAGATTTTTCTTGTGTGTACCTACCTAAAGCAGATGAAAATATGTAGTCTCTGCCTACCTCTCTGGGAAACAGGTGTGAGTATATGTATGTATGTTTTATATTAACGAAACATACTAATAAAAAAAAATAAGGAAAAGAAAATTAGACGAAAACTGGTGATATTTAACAACTTTTACTATATTATTTTCCAATATCGGTGTAATAATATCAGCTGTTCAATACGCGTATTTTCTATGAACCGAATGATATTTATTTCGGGATTTCAGGCTTAGGTTTTCAGTAAATAAAAATTCATCAAGTACACGTAAATAAATAAAACGTCGTGCAACGGGAATGAAACAGTTACGACTATAGAGTAGACCATGGCACATATACACCGTGTAATGATGACCTGCTCAGAAAATGAAACCACGTATAGGGGATGTTATGAGGGTTCTTTGTACTAAATTTCATTTCGACATTCCTATTAATACATCTACATATTAATAATTAATTTAGTTTCGCTCACAAGTGCAACGTACTAACCACGTTTTTTTAACAGGCTTAAAAAATGCAATGTTGCCGCTTCGTGCAGGTTACTGACATGTAGTAATACTGGAAGGGAAGATGCACACTTGGAACACGATTTATTTTGTTCGAGAAAACAAATTACTGTAAACAGAAATATTTTCTCGAAATTGATTTTTTTATGGCTTTGTATAGGTATTCCCTACATGTGGTTTCATTTTCTGAGCAGGTCATCATTACACCCAGTATGAAACGGTTACGACTCTAGACCATGGCACTTATATGAAACGGTTACGACTCTAGACCATGGCACTTATATGAAACGGTTACGACTCTAAACCATGGCACTTATATGAAACGGTTACGACTCTAGACCATGGCACTTATATGAAACGGTTACGACTCTAGACCATGGCACTTATATGAAACGGTTACGACTCTAGACCATGGCACTTATATGAAACGGTTACGACTCTAGACCATGGCACTTATATGAAACGGTTACGACTCTAGACCATGGCACTTATATGAAACGGTTACGACTCTAGACCATGGCACTTATATGAAACGGTTACGACTCTAGACCATGGCACTTATATGAAACGGTTACGACTCTAGACCATGGCACTTATATGAAACGGTTACGACTCTAAACCATGGCACTTATATGAAATGATTACGACTCTAGACCATGGCACTTATATGAAACGGTTACGACTCTAGACCATGGCACTTATATGAAACGGTTACGACTCTAGACCATGGCACATATATGAAACGGTTACGACTCTAGACCATGGCACTTATATGAAACGGTTACGACTCTAGACCATGGCACTTATATGAAACGGTTACGACTCTAAACCATGGCACTTATATGAAATGATTACGACTCTAGACCATGGCACTTATATGAAACGGTTACGTCTCTAGACCATGGCACTTATATGAAATGGTTACGACTCTAGACCATGGCACTTATATGAAACGGTTACGACTCTAGACCATGGCACTTATATGAAATGGTTACGACTCTAGACCATGGCACTTATATGAAACGGTTACGACTCTAGACCATGGCACTTATATAAAACGGTTACGACTCTAGACCATGGCACTTATATGAAACGGTTACGACTCTAGACCATGGCACTTATATGAAATGGTTACGACTCTAGACCATGGCACTTATATGAAACGGTTACGACTCTAGACCATGGCACTTATATGAAACGGTTACGACTCTAGACCATGGCACTTATATGAAACGGTTACGACTCTAGACTCGTTTTTCCTTGATAAAACAAAAGCTGTTTAACAAAGAAAGAAAGAAAGAACGAATTAAACCCAGCGTACAATTTTACTAACGTATATTAATTTGTGGGCTAGTTCGTGTCTCTCTGCTCCTTAGAAGAGCTCCTTGTCCCTCAAATACACACATAAATACACATAGTTATTTAAGTTTTCACGTAAACGTAACGTTATTCAATCTTAATCACCTAACGTATCAGATAGAAGTCATCATATTAAACAGACTTCAACAAACTTATTTAAAGCCGTTGTTTATTAACTTGATACTTTTAACAATAGCCTTATTGAAACGTTGAGCTAATTCTTATAAGTTGCTAAATGTTTGAACTCGTTTCAAACATCGTTGATTTAGTCGAAGGTTACTCGAAAAGTAAGGAAGACCGTTATTTTGTTATTTGGGCTCGAAACTTAATTAGTTAAGAGTAGTTTCGCATCCAGATTGTGAAAAAACCGCCTTTTTGCTAATTAATTGAAACAGAACACTTAAATTCAAAATTCACTAAATAGTTATTCAACAAAACCTTATTGCCTATGTGTTGTGTATACTGTATTCGCAATGTTTCCATTGGTTTCTGTAAACTAGAACTAATTATTTACAGAAAACCATGGAAACTTTGCGATGGCAGCATACACAATACATAGGTAATAAAGTTTTGTTAAATAACTATTGAATGACTTCTGAATGTTTAAGTGTTCTGTTTCGATTAATTAGAAAAAAGCGGGGTTTTCACAATCTGGCTGCGAAACCGCTCTTAAGTGGCGTCAGGAATTTGAAACGACTTCAAGGATCTTGTGGTATTGTTAGCGGTAAGATGTTTTGTAATGACTAGGTCGGATTGCTCTTGTTGTGTTTAACAACATTTTTATTAATTTGAAACGACTTCAAGGATCTTGTGGTATTGTTAGCGGTAAGATGTTTTGTAATGACTAGGTCGGATTGCTCTTGTTGTGTTTAACAACATTTTTATTAAAATTGTGAATCTACGAGTTCGTCACGTTTACTAACACAGAGTTTATTATTATGCCACACGTGGAAATTTTATATGAAAATGAAGAAAGTTTTACATTTTAAGGTGTGTTTGTGCGAAGTTAGACCGTTAAAGTTAAACTACATACTTTTGACAAATCAAGTAACACGTTCGTGTCCCCTGTTTGCTATGGTACTTACTATTGTTACTACTGTAGTTTACACATTACATAGATTATCATATCTATTATATCAGTGAGTTTAGACAGTTATGTCGTGCTATAAATACATACACGCATGTGTGTTCCCGTGAAGTCGTATTACGATTAGAAATATTAATCAGACGATTACAATTTATCAGAGAACGTTATAATACGTATGACATCGTAATAATGTTGTGCCATCGATACTACAACAGAGTGTACAGTGCAGACCACATCAGGCTATACACTTGCAGTACGACATTAGCCCCTACAGAGAAGAATATAAGATAGGTACAAAGTCCAATGTGTCTTACTTGATGCGGTCTCCACTGTACATCGTAATAAACTATAGCGCCATACAGCAAAGTGGATACACGAATGTACTACTGTATGGCAACTTATTGTTTTCGAAGTGTACATTTGTTTGTTATCATCTCGTGTATGGAGCGTGTACAGAACTGTTACGTCACTTCCGTAACGTCTTTTTAACGAAGGATAATTTGATATTTTGCTTATAAATAATATTACATTACGTATATTATATATGCATAGATTTTTAATCGTTCATTATTTTTAAGTTATTGTTCATGTTAATTTAAAGCTAAACAATTGAAATGACCTACGTAAGCAAATGCACCGCCATTATTGACATACTATTATGATTTTAAAGAGGCGACACAAATAGCACCCACTTAAATAATTCACGGTCACTGCTTTTTTAATTCACACGTGTTAAAGTATAGTACTTTGTGCAACTGTAACATAGTTTGAGACATTGGGACACGCGTGCTGTGACTTTCGTAATAATTTTGCACGAGTGTCCCAATCTCTAAATATGTTCAGTTGCACACATTACTTTATCTACGACCGTCAAAAATATCCTCTTTATTTATAATATTTTCAACTAACAATTTCACGAAAAAAGAGAAACAGACATTGCGGTGCGTTGTTCCGGTAATGCTGCTTTGAAGGCCAATCAGGATGGAATTATTTCTCGTCGCTGTTGTTGATTGGGTCTCTAGCGGTTTTATATTAATTAGGCCAATCGTAGCGCAGAATCGCGCTGTTATAATGTAATATTATAACATCGGACAAACAATCAAGGTACAATTTGCTTTTGATGTTGCAATTGCCTTATTGCAGTATGAGAGTAGATAAAAGTTATTTTTACTCATCAAGTAAATAATATTTTTCCTATAATTTGCCTAATTGAGACGATAAAAGATTATTAGAGAACTACACTACGTACGTCACTAACACGTAGAGTAGAATAGTAATGTAACTATTTGAGTTGTGACAAAATATCAATTTAATAAAAATTATTATGTGCCGCGATTATGTGCTTAAACATAATATGAGTTTAAGGATTAAGGAACTATCAATCTGTAACACTACTTAGAAAATAAAAACACCAGCCGCTTGTCACCGTGTATCATGTAAAGTCCCTTTCAATAGAATCCGCCAATAATGTAAACAAGATAATTATTTGACAGTTCTCTATGATTATGGTGTTGTACCCAAAGATTTGGTTGTACCTATACTGATGTTAAAGTGGTATTTTGGTGTGGTATTTTTTGAGTTTCTAAATAATGCTTCATGGTATCTCTTACAACATACTGAGACACCTCCATAATTTCTGAAGTAATTTTATATAACTCCATTTTGGATGGGTATGTAAGAGAGGATTTTTCTAAATAATTATAAATATTCACTAGAATTTTTTTCCCTTGTGGTCAGATGAATTTTTCGTTTTTTGGCAGGCGGAGGAGTCTTCGACCCTGATGTACTGAGTTACGGCTCACTCATTATAACCTAAAAACACCACGTAATAATTTTTCACTTTATTATTATTCTTGGATTTATTCTTAGCATCTCTAAGTGATTATGTGTACATCTTTATTAGATTTTAAAGAATTAATAGTTTATAAACATTGTTACCACCTTGTTTCTTGAGAAAGAGATCCAATCGTAAGCAAAAACAAAGTCCGTGATTTCACGCAGAAGTCGTCGTTCCAAGAATAAATCCAAGCAAATCGCAAAGAAAATGTCCAAAAACCAAAATACAAAAAGCAAAGTCGTCGATAATAATTAGAGGAAACAGAAAAACGCACAGAACTCGGAACAATACCCACCAATGAATAAAAAATCTAAGGAAATGAAATAATTGCCAAACCCGCTCTCTAAATCAGCTGTTTGCGGCCATTACAAATTTTCATTTTGTTGGTACAAAAGCATTGTTTGTGAGAGGTTTGTGAAGTCACAACACTAACTTTCCAAAGACAAAAAAGACTTCGATGATAAAAAAATTAATATGACAGTTTTACAAACTATTGAAATTTTTGTCGTCCGATTATTTTTAATTAAAATAACTATCATAAAGAAGTTATTTGGTGTCGAAATGATTTTAAGAACAATGTATGGTTCCTTGAAATGTGAATATGATCAGGATTGATATTCAAATGTAAGTAATTACGCAGTAATCGTGTTTAAATTGGTTTGTTTACATTATTGGCGGATTCTATTGAAAGGGACTTTACCTATAATTACCGAACCTAACATTTTCACAAGATTTTTAAACAACTAGGGAATTTTGGATTTGTAACCATTGTAGTTGAAAGTATAAGGACGGACCGACTTACATGAATTTATTTCGCGATACGCGACATGTTTCGAATTCCTTCTGAATTCGTTGTCAAACGAGCGAAGGTCTGTCGTTAGTGGACGAATTCTTGTAAGTCGATCCGTCTTTATACTTAATTACAACTAGGGAATATTAATTTTATATGATTAATACTTGCAATTGTCGACACTTGGTAAAACTTGGAGAGTAATTAATTGGACCATTAAAACACCCGAACTTACACAATCTATGGAAAATATTTTATTTTTTTAAACACATGAGCGGCGCATGCTTGTAACGCAAGCATTACACCGGCTTCACGCATTGTGTATTAGTTCGCTTGACCTCTATCGAATATTATATCGCATATATCTAATATATGAAAACGTTATTTCTTTCGTAAGTATTATCTACAGCATATATGGGCAACGACCGGCCCGCCCCGGGTTTTGAACCGGCCCGCGGAGCATCTTAAAACTGCGCGCCAAAAATAGTAATATTTTTCGTACACAGCTGATTGAGAGTATATGATAAATTATGTCCAATATTTTTGCAAAGTTCTTACATATTAGGTTGCGGTGTGTGCAAGCAGTAACAAAACTAACACGTCGATTGCCACAATTTTATAGCAATTACTTGATAAATGTCTAACATAAACCGTTTTCTTTTTCACGATAATCTACGGCCCGCGATTTCGTTAACATCCAAAATTTTGGCCCGCAATTTTCAAACGGTTCCCCATACCTGATCTACAGTATTAAATGAGGTCGGAACTACGAGGACAAGAATTACCGCAAGATTTTCCATATAATGTACCTTGTAATTTTATCTTGTTTTGTAACTTTAAATGTATAACAGCAGTGAGTGGACATATATACATCAAACATACGCATACAAAATAGATCCTTTTTTAATAACCTTTTATTAAAAAGAAACGTTAATTAAACGAAAATTTTAACTTAAATAAAGACTAACTACAGAGAAAAGAAAATCAGAAACAGCCTAAATTAAATGGAAAATATACCCTAGAGCTGCTTATCCTTTTATTTATAAAGTTCATGATTCCGTGAAAACAAGAATGGCAAAGCGAAGCTTCGTCTGTCGGTACTTCCGATTATTGTTCAAAAGAGGCCAGGCAGGTTAGGCTAACAAAGAAACTTTCATTGACGTCACATTTCGAAAATTGATGCGGCGTTGGTTGGACTCAAAAGGATACGATTCCAGAGCCGTTGAAATATTTATAAAATTAACGTGTGGGGTGTCGAAACTGATCAACTAGTATGATATCATGTCAATAATTTATATCTATGGTTGTCGAATAAAGAGTTAGCATTTTTAAACAGAACACATTCTGCATTGATGAAGATGAAGCAAAGTATTGCACATTGTCTGACTTCTGTATTTTAAACTCAATACTTCCTCCCACACCACAGCCATAAAGTAAAAGGAACTAAACGCTCCTCCGGGCTAGAACCTTATTTATACGTAGCTAGTTGAATTGAGGTCATCAAGTGTCTGACTCATAAACTAGAGGAAAGCTGGCCATCACAAGAAACGAGCAGTTCCTGAAATTGTGTACAACATGGACATTATCTAGGAGCTCACGTGGGCGGCAGGCTGCACCAGATGGGAAAATATTATTATATTAGATATCTTGAGATACATTTCCAAGAACCTAGGCTTGCTTCATGGGCTATTATTGCAGAAACTTTATTCGACGAAACGGAAGATGGAAGTTTATTATTTGATGAGGTTATAAAATACAATACTTAATTATTACCAAAATTATTGATTTGGTAGAGCGGGTAATATATAATTAAAAATAACATGACAATAGGTTGTAGCTCAGCAAGTGCCATCGAAACTTCGAGTATACATTAAAGTATCCTCTAAGCATCCAAAACATTTGTTGGTTGGCGCTGGTTTTCTGGTAGTTTTTTATTATACACAATGGGCTTGTGTTTGACCCTATGTCACCTGACAGAAAGTGTCGATGATACCCAGGATAGAAAAGATGAAACCTCTCGCCCAACAAGCGGGAAAGTGAAATCAGGCGAGGAACGCAACTTAACTTAACAAACCAAACGCAACTTAAGGGTTTCCACCAGCCAAATGAAAACATATTACAACGGCATAAGTAGAAATAATTGGATGAAAAGTAACATACCTAACTTTGTTATTAACACAAGTAAATTCAAGGACTGCGTCAAGAGAGGCATGGCGGCTTTTGGGAACGAGCAAAATACTGGCTGAGAGAAGGTCGCCATCGACAGAGACCTGCAAATATGTACAATTTTTTTTTCGATTTTCCATGGAAAATTTTGAATAGGTTTTAAAAATTGATATAGGGAAATTAATTTTAATTCGCTTTGTTGACTTTTTCTATGGAATTTGTTCAGTATGATCAGTAGAGCATTTCCTTTATTTTTCTGAGCAGGACGTTAATACACCCGGCATGCTAGGACGTTAATACACCCGGCATGCTAGGACGTTAATACACCCGGCATGCTAGGACGTTAATACACCCGACATGCTAGGACGACACACACAATAAGTACGTAGCTACTTCTTGCTACAGCTACGAGTTTTTGACCTAGTTTTCTCTGAGAGTAATGAATGTCCCTGCAATATCATAGTATACACGCATAATATGTATGTCGTCGTCAGTTTGTAGAATGCAGCAAGTATAGTAAAGTAAGAAACGAAAAATGTTTCACCAAAAAGTCAAAACTAGGTGCGACGAGGAGCGTGGTAGTTTTACATGTAAATACATTTTACATACAGCGAAGTGTAGTGGACGTGACGACCCTCAATAGTTATAACAGAATTACGATATGCCTAGGCAAATTGTAAAATGCCGAATTCTACGATATGACGATGATATGTCTGACATACCCAAGAGTACTCCGATATCATTCGGTTCAAGAGACGAATTCGTTACATTTATACTACCTGTCTTGTGTTTTTTTTAGTTAAGTGCAAGTTCAACTCTTTTCCCACTAACCCATGGTGTTTTAACTTGTGAATTAGTACGTCATGACGCAGGCAGTCAAATGCTATGGACATAATATACTCTTTAAGATCACTGGTAAAATGCAGATAAGTCTATAAACCCCAGGATCCGAGTTTCAGTGCCTATGGAAACAACATGAATTGAGCACGACCAAGCTCAAGAATAGTACCATTGTCTCCGCTAGTTCCTAGTTTGCCACTAGTTGTTTTGTCTCTTAGTTTTGTACTGTCTGTATACAAATAATCCAATGGTATTACATTATGGTCCGATAATTTACATTTCAGTGTTTTTCCTATAGAAGCGTCCTTCCTATCGTCAGCGTTGATAATAAAGTTATCAATGCATGTGGCACTATTTTTTCCAAATCTGGTTTTGATTTGGATTTTTTATCACAGAACTTTTACCCTACAATTACAATTACAATTCTCTAATGAAACGAAATATGCTATATTCATAATACATGCAAACAATTACAGCTTTAGATGATTTTTATTCTACTGCTGAGACTTCGTAACTTATTTCGACTGAAATTTTATTTATAGTTTTCCTGATTTTATAACCATGTTTTTTAAAAATATCGCAGTGCCTCCATGCTTAAATAATATTCTAGTAAAATGAGTAGTAAGCTCAAGATTATCAATATTCATAATATTTAACTGTAAATCATTAACCCACGTCTCGGTCAAACACAGTACATCAACATTTATATAGTTGACTAACATTTATAAGTTTATTGTTGACGCTTTGAATATTAGAGTGGACCACTATCAACTTTTTGTATTGTCTCGCACTTCTTGACCAAAATTTTTGTCTTCTACAACGTTTCCTGATGATAAATAAAATTGCTCCTTTATTATGAATAAAATTCATAGATAAAATTCCTTCGAAACTTCTTATAATTTTTGGAGATTTCACTGATCACAATCTTTTATTTTTATCTATCTTTGAAGACATTTATGTCCAGGAATTTAATATTGACGCTGTTTACCATTTCCATTATACTGCAGTCCACCTAGGATGATATTGAAGTTTCTTGAAATAATATTTAATAATTGTCTTATCTTGAAGCTGTAGTTTTCAGACAACATTTTGTTACTAAATCTACTGTTAAGTAGAACGACTGGGTCATTTTTGTCAGAAATTTGCTGTATCGTTGCTAGTTTTGTAAAATTTGATAACTGCTAGCACCTGGCATGCAATAATTGAAAAAGTCATAATTTGCATTAGTTTCTCTTGACCTCTGCATAATTCGTTTCGCTAGTAGATCAGGGCCAATGTCGTCTGAAAAAATTAACAACTTATGTTTTAGGACTTAAAAAACTATACCAACTTCAAAGTTGCTAACAAAGATACATTCTTGTTTACCGTGTAATAGGACAGTGTTACTGTGAACACTGAGGGTTATGATTCACGGCGGAAATTCCGAGAAAATTGCTGTTTCAGTGAGGCGCCATACCTGACACTCAAGTACATACACTTGTATAATTTAAGTGGCCTGCATTTGTGATTTTCGACTCGGCGACAAAGCATATAGCTGTGTGTTTACAAAAGGTCGTTTGTGAACTTGAGATTGACTGCTTAATATAAGAATATAATTAAAGAAATCAATATCTCAATTCGCAAGTTATTGTATCCTTTTTCACCTTTATTTGCGTAGAGTGCATCAAGGCTAACTCGATCTGTATCCCGTTACACCCTCTAGCTAGAAGCAACAAGAGCACGCCGCCAAAATATACTTTAATGTTCCAGCTGCAGCTCAACAAAAAATTTGCTTTTCCGCAAAAAGCACGATTTTAAATGTCAAAGGCGCTGTATGCAAACGACGTAACCCATTTTCGTGTTAAAAATGAAAAATATGACCGCGTGCAGTGCATTACTTTCAAACATTTGTGATGCGACTTCAGTACAGCAATTTGCATTTTAACATCCATCTCGCACAGGCACGCTCCTAGTTTATGATATTATTTACGACATCGTGAGGCTCATGCATTCAATTATTGTGCAACAACAACCTTAGTTCTTGAGGAACGAAAACCATAGAGAGTATTCGATTATAAATTCTACACTATTGCTTAGATTTAAATGAATTTTTTCGAGTATAATTTGTGTTCTGTACGTTGGACATATGTTCTGTACGTTGGACATATGTTCTGTACGTTGGACATATGTTCTGTACGTTGGACATATGTTCTGTACGTTGGACATATGTTCTGTACGTTGGACATATGTTCTGTACGTTGGACATATGTTCTGCTGGAACTGCTTTATTACATAGAGTTAGGTCAGGCCTTGTGTTTGTCCTCAGGGCGCAATAGAGGATGATAGCGTGAAACAACAGATTACATAGAGTTAGGTCAGGCCTTGTGTTTGTTCTCAGGGCGCAATAGAGGATGATAGCGTGAAACAACAGATTACATAGAGTTAGGTCAGGCCTTGTGTTTGTCCTCAGGGCGCAATAGAGGATGATAGCGTGAAACAACAGATTACATAGAGTTAGGTCAGGCCTTGTGTTTGTCCTCAGGGCGCAATAGAGGATGATAGCGTGAAACAACAGATTTGTCATTTTATGAGTACGAAATTGACAGTATGAATTTCTCCTGTCTTGTATTTTTTATCCCTTTATTTAATGAGGTTACATACAATATCTGTACAGCACAGAGCGCCGTTCACACTGACAAATTTGCGCTAGTTCCGGATTTCTCTCCTCTTGAAGCGTCTATGCTTTACCTAAATCCCTTTCTAGGAGAATAAAAGTACTAGGTATTGTTAATAAAGAACTTGTAATAAATATTCAATTTCATGGGTATCTCGTACAACTGATGAGTGTAAGACTTTAGTTTAGCAGACAAATTTTATCCTGAACAATAATCCTACCGATTCGTATAATAAAATAGCGAGGGTTTATTTTTTTTATTTTTAGTTGGTTCAATTCCCGGGTGAGACAAGCGGATTTCAGAATATCTTTGAATGCAGTTTTGTTTCTTTTAAAAAATAAAGGAATGTTTCCTTTCAGTAAAATGAGCTAACTAAAGGATTTAAAGTAGTTCCCCTCCAGGGCCCTTGAATTTTTTCCACCCTGTATGTATATACAAGGTGACTTTTTGATCATCGTCCAAATTCATACTGGTGGCTTGGTAAGTGATCAGTATCATGTATCAATAACAATTTTGGTGAAATTCGTAAAATGAAATTTCGACTCCCCATAGTGATTCACACGGGACTGGAACTGAATTTCTATGGGTAGCCAAAATTCCATTTTACGAATTTCACAAAAATTGTTACTGATCCAAGATACTGATCACTTATGAAGCCTCCAGTATGAATTTGGACGGTGATCAAAAAGTCACCTTGTATATATATTACAATCATCTACACTCAGTACAAATAAACAATATTTATAGAAAAGTAAAGCGGCTTTTACTTGATATTTATTTATAAACAATTTAACAGAGTTAGTTTCGTTTAATAACAAGCAAAACAATTACTTATTACTTGGAAAAACAAAGCCACCCTCGAAAGCTCCTTTATAGAAGCTCTCTATGAACTATTCTAGCCCTCTTGCAGGAAACTTACAATAGAAACATAAACAAAAGCCATATTTCATTGTTAACACTCATTTATTGCACGTACCAACAACTAATTATTAATTAAACCCTTGATATAAACGACATAAGTAAATAAAGCGCTGTGTTGTTGTATAAGTTTCACTAACACAACATAAACAAACGAACCATAAACGGGGGCACGCAAACACATAATGTCCTCGCACTTAATAGCTATGATTTTGTTGAGCTTGTAGAGGCACAATTATTATTGTAGAGGCAAAATTATTGTAGAATCACAATTATTGTAGAGGCACCATTATTGTATAGGCACAATTATTGTAGAGGCACAATTATTGGAGAGGCACAATTATTATTGTAGAGGCAAAATTATTGTAGATGCATAATTACTGTAGAGGCACAATTATTGTATAACCACAATTATTGTGGCGGAACAATTATTATTGCAGAGGCAAAATTATTGTAGAAGCACAATTATTGTAGAGGTGCAATTATTGTATAGGCACAATTATTGTAGAGGCACAATTATTATTGCAGAGGCAAAATGATTGTAGAAGCACAATTATTGTAGAGGCACAATTATTGTAGAGGCACAATTATTATTGCAGAGGCAAAATGATTGTAGAAGCACAATTATTGTAGAGGCACAATTATTATTGCAGAGGCAAAATGATTGTAGAAGCACAATTATTGTAGAGGCACAAATATTGTAGAGGCACAATCATTGTTGAGGCAAAATTATTGTAGAGGCACAATTATTGTGGAAGCACAATTATTGTATAGGCAAAATTATTGTAGAGATATAATTATTGTAGAGGCACAATTATTGTAGAAGCACAATTATTGTAGAGGCACAATTATTAACTTAAGAAAAACACCATCTTATCACTTTTATGTAAAATTTTATTGTTAACGCCAAAATAGAATTCCACCATTGAAAAACGAACCTCGATACTCGGTTGGACTGTCATCTGATTTTAGGATTGTTTTGCAACAAATAAAAAATATCAATATTGAATTAAAAGCACTAAGGTACTAGTAGTTTCACTAGTACCACTATTTATGTTATGACCAGTTTCACTAGTACCACTATTTATGACCAGTTTCACTAGTACCAGTATTTATGACCAGTTTCACTAGTACCTCTATCTATGACCAGTTTCACTAGTACCAGTATTTATGACCAGTTTCACTAGTACCAGTATTTATGACCAGTTTTCCTCCCCTCAGCTCCGGTTTCGGATTTTACACCATTTTCAAGGGAAGATGTTACGTAAGAATTCAAGAATTCATTTATAATAATAATAATAAAATTGTTTATTGACTCATAACTTAATAATTATTGTATTGTATTGTGCTGTATTGTAACTCATAATTTAGATTTCAGATGAAGGTTCTGAGCGACGTAAATGATGATAACACAAAGGATTAATAAACAAAATAAATCAAATCCACGAAATCAAACGATAGGACACCACAAAAAAACAATTATTAACAATAAATAAAATAAATGAAATTAATCAAAATTTTTATTAACTTTTTCACCGGCCAACAAAAACAGGCTATTTTGAATTTTCTCTGAATTTCGTCTGTTTTTAGGGTTCCGTAGCCAAAGG
The DNA here is from genome assembly GCA_934047225.1 of Ypsolopha sequella. Taxonomy (NCBI): domain Eukaryota; kingdom Metazoa; phylum Arthropoda; class Insecta; order Lepidoptera; family Ypsolophidae; genus Ypsolopha; species Ypsolopha sequella. The sequence goes on from OW203989.1 coordinate 29,777,398, forward strand.
GCAAAATGGAGCTCTATTAATGTCACTCCGCTTTCCGTCTGCCTGTCTGCCTGTTTGTCTATTTGTTCTACCGTACGTCACGGGTCTCTAGCTCTTAGGCGGAATTAGATAGAGATCTGAAATTTTTATATATTGTGTAAAATGTTGACCCAAAAACCGAATATTTAATTGAAAATGTAATTTAATTATTTTTCAGGGGTTTGACACATATTTAATTTTTTAGTTATATATATTCTTTATGCACACAGAAAGCTTAATTATAAATTCATGACAAAATTTATGTACAATAGCGTGCTTATCTCAATAATGAGATTTCTTCCAGCAAACCAAGGGTGATAGGGATATTTGATGTAAACAAGATATGCTTATTGTGCACGACAATACTTATACAGAAACAAGATTAAATATATACATGAAAATGGAGCGGAAAAAAATATTAATTTTTTCTTACACTAGCATGTGGGAAATCATTATCTAGGGCTCATTGAATAGAATATAAAAATATTTTATATATAAACGGAGGCTATCAAAGTTGTAATTTTTAGACTACGAACATATTCATAGTTTTTAGACCATTTTTGTTACGGGGTCTATCTCAAAGATAAAAGTAGATAGGAATTCGTAATTTCTGTATATTATGTATGTACCTTAAGCTGTATTTATACAATAAATACTGAAAATGCCGATTTATAATGTAGTTTTATATAGATAAGATTGTAATTTATGTTTGTATTACCTTATGTAAATGGTACAGAACGCTCCGGGCGCGAGTTTTACTCGCACTTGACCGGTATTTTTTTATTTTCATTTGTTTTCTCTGAGTCCAAATTTGAGCTCGGGTATTCTCTATCAGTTCACAATAGATACATGCCCGAGAAATATTTAAATTTCGAAAATTACGGTCCCTTATAAAATTGTATGTAGTATTGTATTGGTGCTTCACAGTTAGAACAATTACTTTACCAGATAATTACTGTTGGGTAGTAAAATAAAAATATTCATAGCGGGGTTTTAAATTTAATAACTGAAAACGATCACACCGCTTTTTCATCGAAAGAGACTTGGTATGAAATGTATGGACCAAAACAAACTCTTAATACGAGTAAATATTTTTTACTTGAAAATTAAGGCATAATCAAAAATTCCGTTATTTTCACCATGATTGATAAATATATTGATTTCAATGTTGTAGAGACAAACAAATGAAGCCGTAAAACAAATGCAAATCAGTAAAAAATATCTTCAAAAGTAATAAAAACGAAAACTTAAAGTGAATTTTACGAAAATTGAGAGCTGATAGAGGTTATTTGAGTTCATGTTCAGATTCAGCACAGCATTTTTAATAAGGATAACAAAAAATCATCCAAGAAAAATTTTATAATTATATATATCAACTAAATTAATTTGACATGACAAATATGTTGTTTCACACTGTTATGTCTTATTCTATGGTATAAATGTGTGGGTGTAACACCCACACAGGCTCAGCAAGTAACAACACAGAATCTATTATGGGCGGTCCGTGTTCATGGTAACAGAATTAACACCGCGGTGCAGAATGCGGTGGACTGGGCTGAAAGAGAACGTTTTGCACAGCAATTAAAATGTTACCGAATTGCGGCCGAGCACGGTCACTCGAATAATTAACAGCCTGCGACATGTCAAGCGCGCGTGGTGCACAAAGTACTTGTTCTGTCAATGGAAATGTTACCTTCGTTTGATAGACTTTATCTTCTATAAGTCTATATGTGTCGTCTAATTTCAAATGCCGCCAGATCCACTTTAAAAAAAAGTACATTTATAGTCTATGAACACGGCAGTTTTGAGCTCTATGTTCTCATCTCTCTGAGGTTCTCATAAATCGATTTCCTACCAAACTCCTTTAAATCCTGTGAAAATCCGGTACAAAAACTGCATTTAGTTTAAACTCCGCTACATCCACGATAGGTTGTAATTTCAAATGCCACCATATCCAGACCGCGACCAATCAGAGAAGAGATTTCAGCCCGTAACTGTCATGGCGGCGCATAGATTTGAGCAACAAAATCCGCTACATCCTAAACAAAAATTTTCAAAACTCACCATATCCAGACCAAATCCAAAACTTACTATCAAAATCCGCCAAATCCTATTTTTAGATACATAAATATGTAGTTTCTCGACTTTAATACCGTAAGTTCGCAAATTTTGTGGCATATTTTTATTATAGAAATATTTATTTCATTTTATTTCCTATAACACTGTAAAATAATTAATACCAAAAGAATGCCTCTACTGTAAAATGAACCTATATGGATGTAGGGGTGTTTGAAATTAGACAACACATACTTATAGAGGTAACATCCACGGCGTAACTGAAGATAGGCCGTACCTCAGGTAATGCTGAAATTTGGCATTTAGATAGAAAATTAATCGGTAGTCCAGTAAATAAGCCGGGGAAAAGTGCTGGAACTGCATCGAATTAAAAAATACATTTCTTTCACGTGTTCTGTAGACCACCAGGAACATTCATACACATTCACCTTCACATGACCTCCAAAATGATAAAACTAGGGGGGGGTTGACAGCCCAAACTGTATCTGTCATTAAAAAAAATATACTATTTGAAATATGTCTTCTTTATCGTGTTCCCTAGCATTTACCTGGACAAGAGCGAGTCAGACTCTCGTATCTAGGTTCCGTAATTCGACAATTTTGGGAACAGAAAAATGAGTTTTGGCATTTTGTTTTCGTGAATTTCTCAACGGCTATATTTTTTCTGTATTCTTTACGTAAGCATATATTACCATGTTTTTTTTTTATATTTTTTGTTTCACCAGTTTTGGAGATAAGGGGGGGACTTAGATTATTTTTTTGGTTTTTAGGGGATTTCTCAAAACAGATGCAAGTAAATATAGCCAAATTTTATAATTTTACAATAAAAGTTTTAATACCTGCAATTTTATAGCAATATTGTATTTTTATAAAATATTTTTTATTTTACTTTTTTTTATATTACAATTTGTGTTAATTTTTTTTAGACGGACAACGGAGTCTCACCATAAAGGTTCCTTTTGTACCTTTTAGGTACTACGGAACTTTACGGAAATAGATATACTATTCCAGAGTAGCATAATATGGAATTCTTAAATTTAGACCTCAAAATCATGATGGGCGACCAAAAACACCTCCTAGACTCTAGGGCCTAGAGAATATATAAGCAGCAAAATTTAAAAGTGGAATTTTCATACAAAAATGAAAAGAATTTCATACTGGAATATGGAATTCCTCATAGGACCTCAAATTCGTGATCAGCGATCCAGAAAAACCCCTTCTATCTGTTCCCGAGGCAAATTTTTTTTTTTTTTTTACGACAATTAGTTTTTGGGGCATCTTTGGGGGGACTTAAATCCCTCTCTCATTTTCAGAGGTAATGCAGAAGTCAATGCTGACGAATGTTGCTGAGGGTCTACGGGACACTTTAAACAAATTATTATTCAAATCATGTTTTTTTTATGAAAGTTACTTTTGGGGGTCTTACCCCCCCCCCTAACTTTCTCATTTTTGGAAGTAATGCAAAGGTTGGAATGTTTTTGGAGGACTACAGAATACTTTAAAGAAAAAAAAATTGTTGTTCCACCATTTTTTACATATTTTCCGACTTATTTTACTGTAAAAAACTCATAAGAAATAGTGAGAAGCCAAATAACTGATTTATATTTGCTTAGGAACAGGAGCGTAATGCCGAGCAGATAATTGGGTTTTGTACGATTTACCTTTGTATAGTATATCAATATTACCATTGACATACAAACCATGGACCTCGAGTCCAAGATTTACGAAAAAAGTGTCCTTAGTAAATAGTCAAAATATTTAGAAACAAAACATTTTAATTTGAATCGTATGTCATTGCCGCATGGATCAAATTTGATTGACGTGCGATTGACACGCTTTTTTAATTTTCAATGGTTAACACTCTTTTTGTTCGGACACTTTTGAGCACAGATATTATGTCCACTTGTTAGCACGTCAATGATTGCACACGATAGATTGTTCACATGTAAGATATACGATCACCTCGTCCACACACACGTTGATTCTAAAAGCTTACACATCGCATCGTGTGAAGGGTCTCTAAATTCCTAGTATTTACCGAATTATCGTTGCTTCAGAAAACTCCAATACTTCGACACGAATTCCTGAAAAAGGAAAAATTCTTGTCCTTCGTCAGAACGTTGGTATTTTATTTTCAACTTTTAAAAGCAGCGACTTTAATGATAATATTATGTACTTAATATCAGGGCTGCTTGAAAGGAGCCAAATACGTCTGGCAAAATTATGTTGTCTAACTGAGAACTACGTGACATTTTAACATATAATTATTTATAAATGATTAATTACAGTGGAACCTATCCGGATGCATACGACTACCATACGACTACCATACGACTACCATACGACTACCATACGACTACCATACGACTATCATACGACTACCATACGACTACCATACGACTACCATACGACTACCATACGGCTACCATACGGCTACCATACGACTACCATACGACTACCATACGTCTACCTTACGTCTACCATACGACTACCATACAACTACCATACGACTACCACACGACTACCATACGGACGAAAATCGCTACCGACTGGTTGCCGGACGATTGCTACTTTTAAAGGTTTGTGTCAGGTCAATGTTACACCTACTTATTTAAAAAATAATTTCGTTTGTAAATAAATTTTAGGTATCGTCAGTTCGGAAAAGTGCTTTTCATTACACGCTTGCACTTGACGTTAACAACATTGTATCGTGTTGTAGTAACTAAGTGAAGTTGTGACAAGCTGGGGTGTCTGCCTGATTATTCATAGAACGGGACGTGGAGTCCAAAATATAGAAAAGTTTATATAACTTCAGTGGTGGAGGTCGTGGATTTAAGTCCCGCGGGGCCACAATTTGTGTCCGGTCTGCATGCCACCAAGTTATACCGATAACAAACAGGGGCAGTTGTTGTTTGCTTCCGAAGAACATACACTTTATGTACCTAAATGAAATATAATAGGAACGACATCCGAGGGAACGACCCTCGCCGAGGAGGCTACAATCGATACTCCACAGGATGCCATGCCCTGGGCCAAAATAATGCAACTTGGCACATTTAGTACATGAACCGAAGAAGTCCGACATTGAAATATAGAGCCGGAGACAAAAAGTTGAGGAAAAGTTACATTTTATAACAAGTTTTAACAAAAGTTTGTGTTTACTTGTATAGGTATTTCTATTTATTATATCCTTCCATACCATTTAGAAAATTTCTCATTCAAGCGCAATATAAGGTGAAATTTAATCAACCGCCTGAATTCATACTGGAGACTTGGTTAGTGATCAGGAACAATGTTTAATGACACGTCAGGTGAAACTCGAAAAAAAATGTTTAGCTCCTATATTGCCTAGGAGTTATACAAGGTGACTTTTTGATCATCGTCCAAATTCATGCTGGAGGCTTGATAAGTGTTCAGTATCTTGGATCAGTAACAATTTTTGTGAAATTCGTAAAATGAAATTTCGGCTTCCCATTGAAATTCAGTTCCAGTCCCGAGTGAATCACTATGGGGAGTCGAAATTTCATTTTACGAATTTCACCAAAATTGTTATTGATCCATGATATTGATCACTTACCAAGCCACCAGTATGAATTTGGACGATGATCAAAAAGTCACCTTGTATAATTGAACTAGTCCAGTATGAATGGGATTTTTTTTATGATTTCAGAAAAAGGGATCATTGAACCTTGTTCCTGATCACTAGCCGAGTCTCCAGTATGAATTCAGGCGGTTGATTAAATTTCACCTTGTATACATAATTCTATTTTTATTCCATTCTGCAAGTTATTCTATCAAATTTTGAACATGGCCGCTCATATTTTTAGGAAATCGTCCGCTTCGTTACAGCTGTGACATGACATGTGTCATCTTTATCTGTTTCGATCACTCTTTGTAATAAAATAATAAGATACTTGTGGAGATAAATATTGCAACAGGACTCATAAACCTTGACAAAGTATACCAAATTGTCAGATGTTCCTGTTAAATATTGCAACAGGACTCATAAACCTTGACAAAGTATACCAAATTGTCAGATGTTCCTGTTAAATATTGCAACAGGACTCATAAACCTTGACAAAGTATACCAAATTGTCAGATGTTCCTGTTAAACGATGCTAAATATTGCAACAGGACTCATAAACCTTGACAAAGTATACCAAATTGTCAGATGTTCCTGTTAAATATTGCAACAGGACTCATAAACCTTGACAAAGTATACCAAATTGTCAGATGTTCCTGTTAAATATTGCAACAGGACTCATAAACCTTGACAAAGTATACCAAATTGTCAGATGTTCCTGTTAAATATTGCAACAGGACTCATAAACCTTGACAAAGTATACCAAATTGTCAGATGTTCCTGTTAAATATTGCAACAGGACTCATAAACCTTGACAAAGTATACCAAATTGTCAGATGTTCCTGTTAAATATTGCAACAGGACTCATAAACCTTGACAAAGTATACCAAATTGTCAGATGTTCCTGTTAAATATTGCAACAGGACTCATAAACCTTGACAAAGTATACCAAATTGTCAGATGTTCCTGTTAAACGATGCTAAATGGGTTCTAAAATTCCATTTGAACCTTTATATAATTTCTTGCGAGTTTTCCTTATTGATGAAATAATGGATATTGTTAAGAGAATGAGAACCATCACAGGGTGGGGAATCACGATAACTTTTTGAAATTTCTACGTAAAGTTTATCTACATGTTGTTTTGCTGATCGTAGCGTTTATCTACATGCTCAAACTATATTTATATGCTCAAACTAGAATATTATGTTTATTATATTTTTATTGTGCTCTGGTTATGAGTTCAAACATAAATTCAAATACTCAGTTAGTTTTGTATAATAGGTACATAAAATTCACATTTTCTTTTCAGTTTTAATCTTTAAAAAAGCAGATAAAGAAGGGGAAATACAATTTTTTTTTAAAGTTAGAATTAGGTACTTTAGCTGTTTAGTTTCACTCACGAACATAACCACAGCAACTATGTAGTTACTACTCGTATAACTGATATAACCCACCACTAATCCAAGTTAACAAGTTCTATTCCTTTATTAATTATTAAAACTTTGAAACTCTCAAGTTCGGACCACTTCTGAGCTATCATAACGAACAACTGAAACCTTATTGGAAGGTGATAGAGGTTATATTAACTAGGCAAATTTTCCTGCCAGTGGGTCACGATAGTTTCAATAAGCCTTCACAAGAATATCACAGTGACGTCACACCACGAGACAGATTAGTTTACCCCACTTCGTTCGTGGAATATTTCCCTGAGGAGCTACGGCAATAGCTCGGGTAGGGTTACCACTCATTTTAAATTTTGAAACATCCTGACAACAAAGTGGACATTTATAAAAGTCCGGACATTTCTTATTCGCGTTAAAGTTTAGAAGTATTATTTTTAACTAAGCTTATAATATGATTGTATAGCGACATCGCTTCGGATACTCTAAATAATATTAGAGTGCATTACAAACTAGAAAAGATTACTAAGAAACAAATTTCAATTTAACAAATATTTGAAATATTTCTCTGGCCACGATTCGAACCTGCGACCTCCTACTTACATGATAAGAACCTCGGTGGCGCAGTCGGTAGCAGGAGGTCGCAGGTTCGAATACTGGCCCGTGTAACATTTCAAATATTTGTTTACTTCAAATTTGTTATAGTTTGTAATGCACTCGAATAATGTTTAAAACTATTTGATCATCCATCAGCCTAGTTCGTCCACTGCTGGACATAAGCCTGTCCAGGACTTTGCCACTCCCGGCGGTCATCCTGGAAGAATTTCCCATACTCAATACTGGGCAGGCGGGTAGGTGAGCGTGGTGCCGGAACCCTCGCACCAGTGACGCCGCTGCCCGTCACCAGTCTGTTCCATATAAGGTCCGGCTATTAGGGATGGATATACCGCCATCCATCGGTCCCAGGCATGGTGGGCCTCCTGGTTTTTTGCCTGTGAGCTGTCCTCTAACTCTTCCCCGAATTACTTCCAGGGGGTCTCCAAGTAAGATGGTGGTACCTCCACAGTCGGGCCCGGCATCAGCTCTACCACCTGTAAACTATTGATACTATTTGATACTTAAAAACAATTATTTTATGTTTGAATTAGTAAAATCCAAAATCCGGACAAATTAAAATGCCACAAAAAAGTCCGAACAAATCCGAACAGATGGTAACCCTACGCTCGGGGGAACTACGCACACGTCATATAAACTAGCTCTTAGCTTTTATAAAAGCAGAGCAGAGTGTCGATGTGGTGTGATATAGGTATGTACGTTATTTCATACATAATAGTATGAAACAACGCTTAAAAGTAAATAGTTTTGATGTTTAAAATGGTCACTGAATTGTACACCCACCTTTCGCCGACAATTATTACGTCCCAATGTGATAGGTACATGAGCCTTCGGGACTCACCACCGAAACACGTAGACCGACAGATGTGCTCCCACGGGTTAAAACCGGGACAGAGACAGCTGGGCCCGAGTCAACTCGGCCCGAATAATAATACCAGATACCAGATCGTCATAACGACTAAAAAGTGGTGTGTACCGTCAGCATGTAAATTATCGACCCCCTTAAGTACTGAAGATTGTTTATTTTTAATTTGTTCATAGAATTTATATATTTAGTTTTATGAATAAATGTAATAAATATTATTATCTGAAATGAAATTGAATGCTATGAACTTGTTCTGCAATAAAGACTGTTTTTATTTAGTTAAAAACTTAATTATTATTTAGATAAGGATTTCAAAAGAAACAAATATTTGAGTGTCTAACAACAAAAAATAGGTAATTTTTATTAAGGGTTACAAAAAAGTACGTTAATTTGTACAATAATACAACAATCTTAACATTATATTTGACAATCTAAATTAAAAATGTAATATGTTACGCGTAGAATCATGTATTTATACCGACAAGGTTACATTTTTTACTTAGACAAATCCATACCTGAGGCTTGATAACAGCAGGTCTACCGCGTTATTCAGTAATCAAATCAATAAAAAAAAATACCAACAACGGTCCATCGAAACTTGATACTGACCGAATCTTCAATATGAATTTGGCTGAATAAATAAATTTCACCTAATTTACGTATGAAAATTATTATTTAGCAATCAACAAAATAACAATTAACATTTAAAAAATGATTGTAGGTATATCAGTCATAGGCAATAATTTTTCTCAAAATCCCGCCCCCCGTCGTTCGCATACCTAAGGCGTAACGCGCATGAACTGTAAAGAAATTACCCGTATATCCAATTTAATATATCGGGAGTGAAGTATTATTATTATTCGGGCCGAGTTGACCCTGACCCTTTCAACCCGAGACCTGAGGGCCTATTATGTATCTTTAGTTGCCATCTGGAAAGGGTATCTATCATCAAAATAATAGATATACGAGTACTATTGAATTCCGATTGTCTAAGGGTATGTTCACACTTGAAGTGACGACACAGTTCGTAAATAATTAAATAACCACTAAAGGCAATTTTGAAAGTTCAGTTTTTATCTGTGTTTTTAATGATAGTAAAAGTTGTTCTATAACATTGACTGAATAAACTCTTCAAATATGGTTACACATTGTATAATAGAGGGGCTGGAGACGTCCGATCGACTTCATCACAGAGGACGTTTATCACAAGTTTACTAATCACCTGCTTCAATATTCGTAAATTACGTCCACTAATCATATTACTTCCGGTATAATTTCTCCCAGACCCTGGACATTAATCTCTGTCATCTCAGTAACTAATTAAGTTGAATCACCGCAATTTAACTGTGAAATTAGTGCACTAAAACACCGATTAGTTCAATTTAGTTCACAGCAGTTGGTCATGTGCCAGGTGGAATTGACTCCATATTTCACGCACCACGTTGTAATTGCCCATTTTTCCTTCAAATTGTCAACAAAGATGGATGCCGTTGAATTACTTTCGCTGAAGGTGGCCGCAGTTTCTACGAAGGGAACTAAGTACTCGTATGTACAGGTATATCCAATCATTGTTTATTTACAATATTTTATTATAAATACCATATTTTATTTATCTTTAATTTGTGGATATATTAATAATTTGCAATATTCCGCTTAACACTCTTACCATGCTATTCAAAATGCAGACTCAAACACCGCCCGCCCTCCCGCATAAAACATGCACAAGCAAAGCAAGCAGTACGAGCACAAAATAAAGCAATCTTAAATAACAAGCAAGAAAACTTATCGACACGTGTTTCGCCTCTAAACGAGGCATCCACGGGATGTGTAGTCCACGGAACACTTTTACCAGGAGAAGAATGAAAACTCAGTAGAAAAAAAAAGCGACAATATTTCTTTACTATTAGCGCCATTACTACTGTCTCAACTTTAATTTTAATTTGTCTCTCTTTTTTTTTGTTATTTTAGTTATAGTTAAATCTGTTCATATTTTTGTAGTTTTTGTTTATTTTAAGTCTAGTAGCCTGTAAAATTATTAAATGTGATTTATTTTAAGTTTCATCTGGGTTCCCGCGTAACAGAATTACCTAGTGTGGGACCTGCTGGTAATTGTCATTTTGTGATTATTGTAATTTTTTTTTTGCTAAATAAACATTTCGTATTTCGTATTTCGTATTTCGCCGTTATAATTTGTTACAAATCCGGAGAATCGACTCGACTCTTAAATAAAAAAAAGTTAAAAAGCCATCTATGGATTGCCCATTATAAACCTTCGTAGTTATCCATATATATATAGGTATACATATACATGTATTTATGAGCGGAATTCAAATATTGCTTGTTTGAACAGGGATCATAACTTAATCTATTATATTTTATGATCGTTGGGAACTTTTACTAAAGGTACAATTTCATATCTTTAACAAAGATTATTTTTAAAAGCGATCATAAAATATAATAAACAGAGTTTCTTAGAAACTTACATTGAAAAGCTTTAATTTACACTCCATGTTTATTATCAAGTTAAATTTTACAGTTTTTAAAAATTACACTTTTCAAATTGTGTGAAGACAGGTTATTCTGACAAATATCGTGGTAAACTGGAGACATTAATCATGGATTTAACAAATTTTTGGTGTAGCACCCTTAAGCCAACGCAAGCTGATACAATTTTAAATAGAATCACATCAAACATATTATTTAGAGTGCATTACAAGCTAGTGAAGCCAGCAAGATCAATTTGAACCAAATTCCAAGGAAGAAAAGTATTTTCCAAAAATTTCTGCAACCGTATTCGTATTCTTTGTACAAGGAAATCAGTACAATTTCAAGCCGGGATCGGTGTCCAGTGTACGCCCGTACTTTGAACACTTTCTTTTTCCTCCTTCATCTTGATTATTTGTTGTGAAAACAATAAAGAACTCAATTTCAAAATAAAAAGCTGTTTGTAAAAAATGTCGTCTTTTCTTCGTATGACATTTCTTTTTTTTTTGTTTTTAACAGCGCTGGAAACCACTCCTTCGGAGCCAAAAGACACAAAAATAGTTCACATAATATGTTATAATATTATATAGTATATTTTAATTGACATAAAATACTATTCTTAAAATGACTTTATTAAATAAAAATAATCTAAACTAAAATATTTTTATCAGGTTAGTTGAGTGTTACCATAAAATTGTGAAATGTACAAAAGTGGGAACATTCTGGCCTGCCCTCGCCACCTGATTGGTTAATAGCTTTGTCGCCGCTAGTTCTAGGACAGTTGACCAGGGCTGGTGTAGTCCGCCCGACCGCTAACCAGCAAATGACGAGCTGCCACCCGGAACTCACCTTTTATACACCGGCCTGACTAGTTGATTTACGGAAAATAAATTAAAATTTTACCAAGGTGGTGTCATGTTCCAAAAACAACCGAAAATAAATCCAGCAAAAAAAAAAGATATTTTTTTATCTCGAAAACTATCCATTTTACACCAATTTTCCAATCAGTATTTGTCACTTGAAATATAAATATCCATTATGTAAAAAATCATCAGGTCGATATTCTGTCTTGAGGCCCTATGTCCATATAATTTCAAATTGGGATCACTGTGCGACGACATAATACGGTACTAAAAAAAATTACTGAAAGTGCGAGTCTGACTTACCATCAGCACACAATACGGGTATGGAACCTAAACAACTTGTGGTAAATAACAACAATATGATGCCATAGCTAAAATGGTAGCGCCTGGCAAACAATTCGCAGCTCCCGCTGACTACGGAACCCTAATTTTTCCTGTATTTTTACGTAACAATCACCTATAAATAACCATGTTTTTTTTTTTCAAATCTCTTGTTACGGAGATAAGGGGGACATGATAACGTTAAAAATGCTACTTTTTCGACATTTTTTTTTTGTATGGTTAATTAATATGGTAATCCCCTTTGGGTTTCATTTTTATTTTATTTTATTATTTGCCATGATAGAGTTCATTATAAAACGTATTCTTTGAATATTTCAACTGGCTACCTATAACGGTTGAAGCTTTAGACCTGTGACAGACGGACAGACAGACGGACGGACGGATAGACAGACAGCGGGGGCTTAGTAATGGGGTCCCGTTTGGCAGGCAACCTTTAATCCCGGAACCCTTAAATTAAATGGGAAGAAGGCTCTGTTACTTATACGTCACTAACAAACTACGAGTTCAGTCGTAAATTTACCTCGTCGATTATTATTTGTGACGTCATCGAGCCATTTCCCCGGATAATTTCAGTACGATCGGTCCTGCTGTTTCAGAGTCATGATGCCACAGACGGACAGAGACAGTTCTTTTGTTAAAGTATTAGATCATGCGATTAGATTAATAAAAGAAGCAGCTACAATAGAAATATATAATAACGAAAAACTGAATATATACGACACAAGACAATAATTAACAACAACAAAACAAACGCCACACTTCACTCAGATGACCATAGCTTGGTAAAGCCAACTGATACAACCTCTTTAACATCTTTCACCCACTACACCAAGCGCGCCGCGCCGCAAGCAGGACAAAAGTTTGTTCAAAGATGAGCTTTAAGGCGATATGTAAATGTTTTAGCGTCTCCGTTACTCCATATGCGAAAAAGCTCTCAGTGCGAGTGGGACGGATTCATAGAAAAGTAGCAAAAAGTCGGTTTTTTATTAATATAAAATGTACTAAGCTATTTTGTCAAAAAGATTTTCAAGGATACTTTACAAATACATAATATCCATCCACATTTTGAATGCAATTTCACACTGAAATTCGTTAGGATTTCAAAATTACAGGAAAAAATAAAACAATTTAAAGGTCTTTTCGGAATTAAATTCTATCGAGAAAATTTCATCCGATCGCGTTTTCCTTCGGTGAGAATATTAATCAAATACTCAATAAACATTATGTAGCCTAAAATGAAATACGTAGATGACGTTATAGAGGAGTAAATGGATTCGAAAAAACACCTTTTTTTTGGTATCGCCTTAAATATGAAGGCGTTGTCGGATACTCCCACTTGCAGGACGTTTCCGTCGACATCATAAATTATGTATAAATCGGGTCCGATGTTATCAGCCCGTGAGCAGCGTCTAAACTTAACAAAACTCTGCTAAAATTATGAAACAATTAGCGGCAGCTGTTGTTGGACACGACTTGTTTATACTTCATAAAGAAGAAAGCTGTTTATTAAAAGCAATTTCGTAGGGAGCTTGTAGAAATGTATCGTGTATACTGGCATCGCAAAGTTTCCATTGGTAGCTATAATATTAGAATTTTGAAGATTTAAATATTAAAATTCAAATTTGCAGGAACCAATGGACACTTTGCTAAAAGCAAACTTTTTATTTAAGTGTTCAGTTTCAAAAAACCGGGGTTTTTACAATCCACCTTATAAACGGCTAGATCATTTCTTCGGGAAGGTTTAAGGCATATTTCATTACACTATGACCAAGGGGCGCAGTGAGAGTTTTAGTGAAACATGTGGAAGGTTCTCCTACGAATGTAATACGATCATGAAATCACGCTTTTTTTAAAGACCTCTCGAGATTTGGCTTATTTGGTCGGTCTTGTAAAACATGGTGACAAGGGTCGGTTGATGGGACTTGAAGGTGTATATGGAAACTCCTCAATGGCTAACAGCAAACTCTTCAAGTTTATGGCTAATGACATAGTCATAAGGGCAGAATCTCAACAGCATCTCAACGGAATACCCTACGACAACTACGCTTCTAGACACGTAGACCTTGGCATTAACAAGGTAAAACTTATGTTCAACATTCATATTGCGTAGAGAGGAGTTCCAGTATCCACCTTCCATGCCTTCTAGACCATTCTAACATGTTTTACAAAAGTACTCATCAAGAACGAGGATCGCGAGAACATTGAAATCATAGAATGAATGCATGCCTGAAACACTCCTTCACTTGACCTAATGTGAAGAAGTTATCTTTAGCTAACTATAAACATGCGAGCACTATACTACTGGCCCCAGGATAGGCAGGTCACATTTTCCCCTATCTATACTCGCGCCTAGCATATACAACCTAAAAATGGCAAATTAATGAATACTTCCATTCGATACTCACATACGGAATAGATATGCCATGATGTGGGGAGATGTATTAAGGTGACAAGGTATTTAAAAAACAAAAGCGTGCACCTGGAATCACAGGCGTGAGTAATTTGGCTCGATAAAAATATTTATTGAAATGAGGCCTTTTTTGACACCTTTTCTTCTGGTTTGACAATTTGAAATTACTTAATATGGACTGCGATCAGCGATATAAATTACCGGAGATAGGCCCATCCCATACATTAGGCGAGCAATAGCATGTCAACATTAAAAAGTGCGCTTTGGCACACCATGTTTTAGTTCCCTACTGACCGTCGAAATCAGTGCGCGACTTGTTGGCATCAACGAGGAAACAATCGCTTTAAGGCCCTTAATACCGCCAAATGGGTACTTTCTAAAGCCTACTCCTCTTTTATGGCCTAACCAAAAATATTGAAAAAATGTATTATGGATTATCAACTCTAGGACAACATATGCAACATTTTTCTTTTTCGTACCACCAAAACTTCTATATGAAAAATTGTTTCAACTGAATGGTGTTTTTTTGGCTTGAATTTCCTACTGCTCCTAAGCGGCTTAGGTGATTTAATTCATTTATGCTTTGATAAATAGTGTCCAAATTTGTAAGAAGATTATCGCTGTATTGTATACTTTTTAGTTCAATGTAAAATATTCTCTTTGGTATGTTTATACCGACTCTTGACAATTATCTATGACAATTATATTCCCACTTCAGATATAAAACATAGTTTTATTTCATGCCTTTTAAATCAATTTTGGGCTAAAAACATAGTCCTAATCGAGTCGGATTGTACTTCCGTGTAATTTAAACAAACTGTACAATTCAATTTGGAAGTTATCTATCACCGAAATAGTGGCACATTGCCAATTTGCCATTTCGGTTTCCTTCGGACTACTGATGAGCAGTACAGCGAGTGTACCACGGTAGCAAGGTAAAGCTGCCGAGAGGAGCCCGAAGGACGAGAGGAAATATTAGATAAAAGTACAAGCCCAAGAACGAAAGGCTGAGTTTTGTGGAATCAACCAAGGTATCGATGTGCCAGTGAATTAACAGTAAGTACTTTCCAGATTACATACATGTGACAGTGACATAAAACACGAAAGTGACATTCGGAAGAAGAAGATAATAAATAGACTTTGTTTATGTTTAGTATAGAGTAAAGCTAACTGTCAAGAACTCAAAATAGTTTGAATTACATAGAATAATTTTCATATTATTGTACTCTCGATTAAAGTTTTTTGAAGAATTGTGGATAACATTTCGATCAAATGATAGAGAGATTATAGAAAAGGCTACAGCGGTCGAGTTAAAAAATAGTTATTTTACGGATGAAGTAAGTGATACTACTGAAGAGTTTTACTTAGAGTTTGAAACTGAGTTAAGGGAGGCTTTGGAACAGTTTATGATTCAAGAGAAAAATTGTGACAGTCGTGTTGAAAGTGCTGATACTAAAAAAGTAAAGGCAAAACTTCCGGATATATCCATTCCTGTGTTTTCTGGAAACTATTCTGAATGGACATCGTTTAGAGATTTATTCACATCATTAATAGACTCCGAAACATCATTAGATGCCGTGCAGAAATTACATTATTTAAAAGGGCATGTAACTGGAGAAGCAGCACAGCTTCTAAGACGAATTTCTATCACGGCAGCTAATTATAAAAGAGCGTGGAATCTGTTAAAAGATAGGTATGACAATAAAAGATATTTGGCAAATGGTTATTTGAAGTGTCTGTTGAGTCAAGCTAGTGTTGTCGAGTCTTCAAATGGTGTAAAGAGCTTATTAGACACAACCGATGATTGTTTAGAGGGCTTAACAAATCTAGGAATTGATGTGAGTTCGTGGGATATTCTCATAATCTATATAATAAGTCAGAAACTTGATACAAGGTCTCGTGAACAGTGGGAAGCAAAGGTGTCTGAGTTGCCTGATGATCTACCAACATTTACAAAATTCAAAGAGTTTTTAAAAAACCGTTTTAGGACATTAGAGTCTTTAGAGACGGCGACCAAACCAAAACCTAGGGTTTCACTGACAAATGCTGTTTCAAAGAGTGAGGATATTGTTTGTCCATTTTGTAACGAAGCTCATAGGATTATTAATTGCAAGCAGTTTGTAAAAGAAAATGTACAAAATCGCCAGAACTTTGTCCAAACCAATAGACTTTGTTTCAACTGCTTGGGCGCGAACCATTCCATAAAGTTTTGTCGTCAAAAAACGACATGTCGAATTTGCCATCGCAAACACCATTCATTGTTGCACCCAAACGCCTTGCCGAGTTCAAACGCAGCTGTTATTGAAAACTCTTCTCAAGTAGCTGACGTTAATAATAGTGCTGAAAGTGAGGATGTAGATTCTGCCCATGAATCTGCTGATAATAAAACCGTTGATTCAAACAGTGAAATCGGCACATATTTTACCAAGGGTGTAGGGAAACAAGTTTTATTAGCAACCGCAGTTATTAAGGCCACAAGTAAGAACGGGTCCACTCAACTGCTAAGAGCTTTACTCGATCAAGGTTCTCAGGCCTCGTTTATTACCGAGTCAGCAGTGCAATTACTTGGTCTTAAGAAGGTACCTACAATCAGTATTATCTCAGGTTTAGGTGGTAGTCAAAATACTTTGAGTTCAAAGTATGTAGTAAGTGTTGACATTCAGTCACTGCACGATTCCAGCTTTGTTACCCAAGTAAATGCGTACGTACTAAGTGCACTCACTACACTTCTTCCATCAGAAGAAGTGAAAGATACAACCTGGCAGGAATTGATTAGTCTAAACTTGGCTGATCCTAATTTTCACACCCCAAACAGGATTGATTTATTGTTGGGTGCAGAAGTTTATGCTCAGATAATTAAAGAAGGATTAGTCAAAGGTCCACCAGGTACACCTACAGCTCAGAACACAGCTTTAGGTTGGATTTTATCTGGACAAGTTATCTCTCAGTCTGAGAAGACTCCATGTCAGAAAGCTGTAATCAGTATGCATACAGAAATCGTAAGCAATGAGTTACTGAAAAAATTTTGGGAACTGGAATCAGAATCTTCCAGTTGTGCAAAGAAAGTATTTTCATTGGAAGAACAGAAGTGTGAGGAAATATTCAAGGCAACCACCAAGAGAGATGATACAGGTCGTTACATAGTTAAACTTCCATTTAAAGATGATGACCCAGCTTGTAAATATAGTGACTCTAGAGAGGTAGCTGTAAAACGGTTAAAGTCTCTTGAAAAAAGACTGGAGAAAAATCAGATTATGAAAGAAAGATACAGCGAGGTCATTGAAGAATACAAGACACTAGGTCATGCTGAACGTATCTGCAAGTTTGGGGATCCCCAAAGATCGGTTGCAGTGTATTTGCCACATCACGCTGTTTTGCGTGAAGATAAATCTACAACGAAGGTCAGAGTTGTATTTGATGCTTCTTGTAAAGGAACGAATGTCTCACTGAATGATACATTAATGGTGGGTCCTTCTTTACAACCTGACTTGCGGCATATTGTGATGAAATGGCGTCTACATCCAATTTGTATTGTTGCAGATATTGTAAAAATGTATAGACAAGTTAAGGTCGCAGATGAGGATACACATTTCCAAAGATTTTTATGGAGAGAAAATCCTGAAGACGAAATAGAAGATTACAGAATGTTACGTGTCACTTTTGGAACAGCATCAGCACCATATCTGGCAGTAAAGGCTCTTCAACAGGTTGCTCAAGATCATGTTGAGGAATTTCCGATCGCTGCTGAAAGGGACAAAGATGACTTTTACATGGATGATTTGATGACAGGTTCTGAAACTGTAGAAGATGGATTCGTTATTTACAAGCAAATGAGTGAGTTGTTATTAAAAGGAGGATTTCTTTTACAAAAATGGACTACTAATAGTCAGGAGCTAGCTAATCAAATCAAAGAAGGAAGTCAATGCAAGGTAGATATGAAGTTAGACACAGAAATGAAGGTATTAGGACTTACTTGGAATCGGCACTCTGATAGCTTTAACTATTCAGTAAAACTTCCACCACAGCAATTGCCAGTAACAAAGCGGACAGCAATTTCCGATATAGCACGACTTTTTGACCCATTGGGCTGGGTAGCTCCATGCATAGTTACTGCAAAGGTATTCATCCAAAAACTTTGGCTTTCGGGAATAGAATGGGATGAACCTCTTTCAACAGAGTTGTTAAAAGAATGGGAGAAGTATCGTCAAGATTTGTTAAAACTGGATACATTTAGTCTGCCTCGATGGGTGGGGACTAAATCGACAGATATCAGTGTTGAGTTGCACGGTTTTTGCGATGCTTCTAACGTTGCATATGCTGCAGCTATTTACATGAGAGTTGTTGACGCGCAAGGAAATATTATCGTCAATTTAGTCACTGCAAAAACAAGGGTTGCTCCGGTTAAACAGGTTTCGATTCCGCGGTTAGAATTATGTGGAGCTGTTTTGCTAGCTAAATTAATTAACGAAGTAGCTGAAGTACTAAATATACCGAAACGACAACTTCATGCTTGGACAGACTCAACAGTTGTGTTAGCCTGGCTAAGTAGTCATCCTAGCCGGTGGAAAACTTTTATTGCAAATAGAACTTCAGAAATTTTGATGGTGTTAGATAATAATCAATGGTCACATGTTCAGTCATCTCAAAACCCTGCGGATTTGGCTTCAAGAGGAGTATCGGCTTCTGAACTTTCAACAAATCTATTGTGGAAACGTGGTCCTTCTTGGCTCCAAAACGAATCGATAAACTATTCAAGACTAAATGATGTGAGCACGAATTTGGAACAAAGGTCAATAAAGGTACATACTAGTACAGAATCTTCAAAAGGGAAAGAAAAAACGATTGATGATTTGTTATGGAACAAGTATTCAAATCTTCAAAAATTAGTTAGAGTAGTGGCTTATTGCAGAAGATTTTTGAAGAAAAAGGATAGAAAGTCATCAACAAATCTCGAAGCGGAAGAATTACGGGAAGCGCTAGAAATTTGTATCAAATATTTTCAAAAAGATGTCTTTATGGAGGACATTGAAAATTTAAAAAAAATTGGGTGTGTAAAGAACAAGAGTAATTTGAAGTCTTTATGTCCAGTCCTTGATAAGCAAGGATTGTTGAGAGTGAGTGGACGGATGCAAAATTGTCAACATTTGGACGAAGATAGTAAACATCCCATAATTTTACCCCATGAAGGACATTTTACACAACTTATTATTGCAGATGCCCATAGTAAAACCCTTCATGGTGGTCCTACTCTTATGAATAACTATCTGCGTTCTAAATATTGGATAATAAGAGTGAAAACGCTTACTAAGGCGTATGTAAAAAAATGTGTCGTATGTGCAAAACAAGCTGCGGTTTTGCAAAATCAACTGATGGGTCAGTTACCTGAAACCAGAGTAACAATAAAACGACCATTTCTGCACAGTGGTGTCGATTTTGCCGGACCTATTGATATGAGAATGTCAAAGGGCAGAGGTAATCGCACTTACAAAGGTTATATCTGTTTGTTTGTGTGTATGGTCACAAAGGCTGTACATCTTGAAGTCATTAGTGATCTTAGCTCAGAAGGTTTCATTGCAGGTTTTAAAAGATTTGTTTCTCGTCGAGGTCATTGCTCTGACATGTGGAGTGATAATGGTAAAAATTTTGTTGGAGCAGCAAAGGAGTTACAAAGATTATTTGACGAAGAAAAATCATCAGTTGCTTCAGAAATTCGAAATTGGTTAGCCAACAATCGTACTACTTGGCATTTTATTCCGCCTCATGCGCCAAACTTTGGAGGTTTGTGGGAGGCTGGAATTAAATCTACAAAATTTCATCTTAAAAGAGTAGTTGGTAACTCAACTTTGACGTTTGAAGAGTTGTCCACGGTTTTGACTCAAATTGAGGCCTGTCTTAATTCAAGGCCAATATATCAGGTACCCCAAGAAAGTCCAGATGATCCTATTGCACTGACACCAAGTCATTTTTTAGTTGGTGAGCCTTTGTTATCTGCTCCGGATCGTAACTATGAACATTCTAATGTAAGTTGTTTAAAAAGATGGCAATTGGTACAACGAATGATGCAAGATTTTTGGCGTCGTTGGTCGAGTGAATATTTAGGTACACTTCTCCAACGTTACAAATGGACAAAACATGTTACCGAGCCAAAAATTGGTAATGTTGTTTTAGTAAAAGAGGATAATTTACCTCCTTCTCGTTGGCTTTTGGGCAAAATTTTAGAAAAACATCCTGGTTTGGACGGAGTCACAAGAGTAGTAACACTTAAATGTAAGGACACTGTCATTAAAAGACCAACTTCTAAGTTGTGTATTTTACCTGCTTTATGTTCATGGTGGGCGGTAAAGGACATTATTGTCCTTGGTGGGCGGAATGTCCAAATTTGTAAGAAGATTATCGCTGTATTGTATACTTTTTAGTTCAATGTAAAATATTCTCTTTGGTATGTTTATACCGACTCTTGACAATTATCTATGACAATTATATTCCCACTTCAGATATAAAACATAGTTTTATTTCATGCCTTTCAAATCAATTTTGGGCTAAAAACAAATAGATAAACTTGATAGCTATAAATATAACATAGAATTATTCAATCTAAGAATGACGCCCATGTGAAAAGTATTATTTTCTCCTATTTTGCCCTTTCAAGGACGCAGCGAGCGTCGTAACAGCCACCACGCATTGTGCACTGATTTGAACGTTATTTCAATGTCGTTTTCGTCGATATTCATACAGACAACCATCGAGCTGCTAATTTGGCGACGGTAATCGCCTTAAAATGCCGTCGTGCGTGTTTAGAAAGTGCAAAAATACAAGCACAAACACGTGCAAGGAAAAAGGGGTCACGTTTCATATACATTTCATTGTCAAGTACAACAAAATTACTTTGACACGATCTGGTGAGTGAGGGCCTATCTGCGGTAATGTATATCGTTGACTGCAATTATGTTATTAAATGCGTTTTGACAGTACCTAGGACTTGGTTAAATGAAATTTTGATAGTAACTATGACTTCGTTAAATGAAATTTTGATAGCAACTTGAGTACATATTACATGATTAAAAACCGACTTTTTCCTACTTATCCATCCCTCTCGCACTGAGCAATATTTATTAACAGAGACGCCATCATACACCTCCCCAAGTAAAATTAAAAAAATATTATAATAAAAAAGTACGAAGCGGCCCCGCGCCTGCGCTCTGAGGGGCTGGGGCTATTCTCATTCTTTTCTATTTCTTTACCGTTTTAGTTCCTTTGACTAGTTCACCGTAACTTTGACGTTAATTTTCCGCCCTGTGGCCACGGGTTGGGAACTTCATTAAGTATCTCCGGGAATAGTTCCCGGAAATTATGTCCCCTTTATCTTCGCCAATAGTATCGACGTTGTATTTAGAACAAGTAACAAAGAAAACGATCTTTTTTAATTACTAGGTTTCTAATTAAAATCTCCAAAGCTGTAATAGTTTCTATTTACACGACTGCGACCAAAAAAGGAGTTCAGGGTTCATGTATTTTTCTTGATTGCATCATATCTTCTGAAAAAAAGTTAAATCGTAACCAATTTAGATGAATGAGGTGTGATTAGAATCTCTATACCATCCGCATTGGAAAATAAAAAATAAAGCGGCTTAGAAATTCACGAAAAAAAATTACAAAATTCAATTTATCATCCACAACACCGAACCTTAGGTACGCGAGTCTGACTCGCACTTGGCCGGTTTTTTGAAGTGAAAACTTCTTTTAGGCGCGTTGAGCAATTTCTACCAGGTGGTAGAGCTGATGCCGGGCTCGACTGTGGGGGTACCACCATCTTACTTGGAGACCCCTCGAAGTAATTCGGGGAGAGTAAGAGGACAGCTCACAAAACCAGGAGGCCCACCATGCCTGGGACCGTTGGATGGCGGTATATCCATCCCTAATAGCCGGGCCTTATATGGAACAGACTGGTGACGGGCAGCGGCGTCACTGGTGCAAGGGTTCCGGCACCGCGCTCACCAACCCGCCTGCACAGCGTGTGTGAGTATGGGCAATTCTTCCAGGATGACCACCGGCAGTGGCAAAGTCCTGGAAAGGCTTATGTCCAGCAGTGGACGAACTAGGCTGATGGATGATGATGATGATGATGGATGAGCAATTTTTGGTACGGGGAAAATCTTATGAATTTGCGTCCCCATGACAACCTACGTTTTATTGTTTACAAAAATGGGCTTACTCTTGGTTATTATCGCACCAGATGGAAAGCGTCAATAATACCTAGGATGAAGGGTGCTCGCCCAGAAACTGGGAGAGTGCAGCAGGCTAGGGGTTAATCAGTATTTCCAGAGTCTTCCGCAAACAGAAGTCGGAAACGGACGAGTGACTGATACTACGCAACTGTCTGTAACCACTCCCCTTGTACGGCTACTAGTGACGTAATATCGGAACACGATGAGTCGCTTGGCGGCGCGGTTTCGTCATGAGTACTCATGAGGATGGTGACAAGCCACTACCGAAGGCTACCAGCAGTAAATAGCTAGCTATGTCATCTCTGTAGACAGGGCCATGATCTGATGCACTTTATGACCTTCAATACTACAGAGACAGACTTAGATAGTTGGCATACCTTTAAAATACCTTAACCGCCTTTTACGACATCCACGAGACGTGGAGTGACGTTGCCACACGCCATCTAAAACGAAATCACAGGAGTCCTATCCTATTCCACAACAAACTTATGAAGTAATAAAAATCAAGGTGAGTGTTAGCTGTATTATCCTCAAGCTTGTGCCTGCGGCTTCACCCGCTCTAATTTAGTTTGCATTTTTTGGGGATAAAAGGTAGCCTAGGTAGGTAGGTACTCTCCGGCCCAAAATATGCAAAAAATCACGTCGATCCATTGCTCCGTTGTTGTTGCGTGAAAGGAGGACTAACCAACAAACATACTTTTGCATATAAAATAGTACGGATGGTACTATTTATGAAGGTTGGTGGTATTGTATGTATCCCAAGTAGCATACGAGTGAGTGCTGTACACTTTAGATTTACAGTCCACCCTGAAGAATTTATTAGCTGTATTAGCTCGCTGTAGGTATAATCAACTGTGAATACGCATTTTCAGCCGTTGTACAGGCACAAAAGTAGTGGAGGTGTGTTTGCGCACGTACACTCGCGGACGTAATTGCTTAGCCGGATTTTATGAATAAACATACCTACCTAAATTACCTACTGATATTTTATCGTGTAAATAGAATTGGCAAGTTGTTTTTGTATAGTTAAGGCATAATCCTGATGGATAATAAATATGCAAAATATGAGATATAGATTATATATGACTCAATTGATTAAGTAATATGAATAAAAGGTACAAAAATGAAAAAGGACTATAGTTTAACTGCTTACCAAACGGTATACTAAAACTTTACCTAAAGGTGACTTTTACTTAGCCAAATTCATATTGTAGACTCGGTAAATGGTCAGGAGCAAGGGTCAATGAACGTTTATTTACAAACAACTCTGAGTCAATTAGAATAGCGAATAGGAAGTCTAAATTTAATATTGCCTTTTTCACAAAAAATATCATTAAACCTTAACCCTGACCACTTATCGAATTTACAGTATAAATTTGGCTATATAAATAAAAGTCGCTCAATAAACAAGGTGAATTTGTGACCCTCTTCCAAATGCATACGTTCAACTATTTCCACAGTCTCCATTTTTATGACACCGTGCACGTCGTATACCATTTTCCTTGCCTGTCTAGTCAAAACTTTGTTTTTCGGCATCTTGGTAACTAAATTGCAGCTCAAAAACAGATTTTAATAAAATAATACGCTTTACTCAAAATGTTTGTTTTCGTGACTGTACTCAAGCGCCCCCGGAGACATGCGGTGAAAACGTGGCAAACAGAGAGGTAACAAACCAATCACAGCCGCGCGGCGCCAAACAGTCGCTATAAATGACTTCTGCCCATGCTCCCGCCAATTTCGCTCGCGACTTTTAAACCGTGCCGGTGCCTATAACGCTCGTTTGCTCTGCTAAAGAGGAAGTTAAATCACTCACGAAGATATCCGGAGCCATTGAACTTTTATGGACATTGAAAATGAAAAGGCAACAATTTTGTCGCGTTTAACGCACACGAATTCACACGATGCAACTGCAGCGATTAACTCTGCAACGGGTTGTGGCGATGGATGTAGATATGATAAATTGATACTTTACTGATAAACGACCATGGGTGCGGTCATCAGATCACAATAAATTACTATAAACACCTTAAACAACCACGTCGGTCATCTCCCTCAACAAACGTCAAAAATCGTGGGGGAAAATTTACTGTCAAACGTGATTGTGCACCTAACTTCATGCCACTATAAACCACCATGGTATATACTATGGTGGTTGGTTTATTTGGTTTATTGTTCTTATTTACATAACCGACTCACCCACGATAGCTGAGCTTATTTATTTTGTTTAATCTGATGACCACAATCCATTTTTTTACCTGTCAAAATGACAGATAACCATACGATGCAGAGATCTTGCGTCGATGCTTGTCAAAGTAATGCAAAATGGTCGTTCATAACTCTTTACAACCCGTTGCACACTTCATTAATGCGGCGATAGTGCGTGTTACACGCTACAAATTTCGGCGTGTGGTAATATCATAAAGATTTTTCTCTATGGGTAATATGAAACGTGGTCCTATTTGCCCAGATTTCTGGAAGCGTTTATTGAATGAAAACAAGCAAAGAAATTTCGGCCAATCTCAGTAGCGTGCGATGTAAACACAAATTGCAATCGAAGATAACGCCTACACCATAGACAAATAAATACAATAAATAAATACTTGTATTTATTAGTCTATACTTACACATACATTCATATTATCCTGTTTTTATAAATATAGGCAATCAGGATGTTGTTATAAAAAATCTGTGGTACACTTATTTGATTAGGAGTGTTGCTCATGTATCTGGTGCCAAGTATAAAATGTTAACATTTCTTTGTACTAACTAAAAATCAGACCATAAGAGTTGTTTCAATTTTATTAGGGACGTCTGTTACATTTTAGCAGTGTTCATAACGGAACTTTGAAAGAGGGACATACACCACGCTGATGTTTTTTTAATACGCAAAACGGAACAACAGCGCGCGTTTTTCTGACATTTTAAACGTCAGTTAGACTTGCAGATTTGCAGAAATTGAAATTCCGTTTTAAGAACTAGCTGTAAGAGGGTATTTATCACATAAAACTACTTCAGTTTCTACTATAAAATGCTTCTAAAAAAAGTGTACACTTTAGTCTTCATACGGACCGAAAATGAAATTCTTTTGGGCCTAAAGAAACGAGGGTTCGGCAGCAACAAATGGAACGGCTTCGGCGGCAAGGTCGAGCCGAAAGAGACCATTGTCGAGGCTGCTAGACGTGAATTACACGAGGAATGCTGCCTGACTGTACAGCCCCAAGACCTCACGAACATCGGACACTTGGAGTTCACATTTGAGGGCGAAACAACCATGATGGACGTTAGAGTATTTTGCGCCACCAAATTTGAAGGGAAACCGTCAGAAACCGAGGAAATGGCACCAAAGTGGTTCCGTTACGAGCAAATACCGTATGACAGCATGTGGCCCGACGACAGGATATGGTTTCCTTATATGTTGAAAGGGAAGTTGTTTTGTGGCAAGTTCCACTACCAAGGCTTCGATAAGATACTACATCATACTGTCGAGGAGTTGGAATCTATGGAAACATTCTATAATAAACAAAAGTGATTCTACAGTATCTTTCATGACCTTTTCCTGTTATTTTGTAAAGTTTGTGATTATGTGTAGGTATTTTCTTTTGTGCTTTTCTATATGAATAGCAGATACTTTTATTTGTACTTTGAACATATTAAGCCAATAGTATAACTTGCGAATGGCAACTTAACAGGTAACATGAGTTTGGGTCTTGAAACTTGTTACTGACTACATAAAATATTTTGTATTAAAAATTCTGGTTCTTGTTAAACTGCAGAGGTGTTGTACAATTTCTAATATTTTACAGTAGCTAGAGAGTATCAAGACCTTAACTCATAGTAGATAGACTGTACAGTAGGCCCACCCTCAGGATTTCCTAGACTCTAGACAGAGGTTGAGAGGCATGGTACTGGGAACACTTGGTAACGACAAACACAGTGTACTATACTCATAATGGACTATATCAAGCACCCAGTGGCGTGCACAGAACTTTTTGCTGGAAAAGCAAACAAATGGTCAAGAACAACAATAAAAAAAATATGAAAAAATTTAAATATCACTTTGAAAAAAAAAAGTTTGTAAGGAAATTTTCACTCTAGGAAACTAACCCTGGCGTCATACAAATTTTTTTTTTCAAATTGATATTTAAATTTTTTCATATTTTTTTTATTGTTGTTCTTGACCAATTGTTTGCTTTTCCAGCAAAAAGTTCTGTGCACGCCACTGCTGAAGCACCCATCAGCCATCCCATTAGTATATAATTATAGACATTACATATCATTTGATCATATATACAGTAATCTATATATCTTCAATTTAGTTCATGTACAATCATTATTTTATTAAATATAATTTTGTGTTGTTAAATGTTACATTAAATTAGATTTATTATGAGTTGCGATACGTGTAATATGATGTATAGTACCCGGCAGCACAACCGGCAGTAAATAATGCACATGGCTATCTTCAGACTGTTGATGCTTCGTGTGATGGTGATGACACTATGATACGATGTGCATTATTTACTGTGGGGACCAGCAGGTCGACCGCGTAATTCTCATTTTCATCGTCATCAACTTGATGTTGATGAAAATAGCAAAAGCCTCAACTTGATTACGGCATATTGTGTAAAAATTTTCATCAACATCAGCTTCGTGAATGAACTAAAATCCGCGTTTCGTTTATTCAATGTAGTGATCCGTTGAGATTTTCTGAAGTAAGCTAAGTAAGAGGCAAAATATAGAAACAAGCATTTATTAAATGAGTGTGACACTTTTTGTATTAAAATTATACTGTTTTATTTTCAAAATCTTAACGTAACATGATAAATGAGAAATGAAAAATGAATAACAAAACGCATATGACAAAGTTGTTAAGGCTGTATGGTTAAAAAGCCTCTTTGCCTTTCCTAAAGTAGGAAAATTAAAAAGCGTGACGTCTTGTCGTTGTCGCAAGTCGTTTCTTTGCAAAACAAACAAGAAAATAAAAGTAAGTATGATTTTCTTCTATATAATCTCATAAAACAAGATATTGGCGGAACTTATGTGCGCAGTCACTTTAAAGAAAGCCAGATGAAACGCCTTTTATTGATTGACTGATTGAAATCTGTGCGAAAATCAAAATTTTCAACATAATGCAGTGCATCAAGATTCAAATGATACCTATGTTTCAGAATGCCAGCGCACAAGCAAACTTCCCACTAGCAGCTGTAGATGCTGGTGGGATTTATGGAGGACCACCGAGACTTGGCTGTTGGGAAGTTAACTAACAGTGGGCCACATGCGAAGCACCCAGCCAAGTCTCAGTGGGAAACGTTGGCGGCACGACTGAATGCTGTGGGGGTTGGTACCACAAAAACAAGCTCGAAATGGAAATATGTGAGTAATTGGAAAAGGCAGTATTTTAATATTTTGTCAAAATGTTAATGGTTGTGATTGTCTTTGTTGTATTTACTTGATCACTAAAGTAATATTTTGTCGTTTAACTGCATGTGGGATGCTCAACACCACCACCGCTCGAGCTGCCAGAGTTCCTGGGGGAACCTGTGAGCCCGCCTCTGCCAGAACCTGTGGAGGCTTCGCCAACCCCATAAGCAGTGCCGCCACCTCCTAGAGCCCCTAGTCTCCAATGGGAGTGTGAGTTTTAATCCATTTGCTTATATTCTGATAAAGTGAAGTCAGCCAGTCCAAGATGTAACATGTGGCCTCACATAAAACGTACATGTAGATATGTATCAATAACATTGCTTTTATTTACAGTTTAACCGAGCACAGCAACAGTGCTGCCAACTAAAGCCCCTGCTCCTGGCGCAACCACTGAGAGGTCAAGGAGTGAGTTATTATCCATTTTCTTAGTTTTTGTTAACATTCAGATAAAGTGAAGTTGGTCAGTCCAAAGATGTAACATGTAGGTATGTATCGATGACATTGTTTTTTTTTGCAGTTGAACCCATGGCACCCCAGTGGGCCCTGCAAATTGAGGAGCGCAGAGTGACTGCAGAGGAGCAGGCTGCTGCAGCGTTGAGCAGTATTTCTGCTGCTGTATCAGAAAACACTAGAACATTGGCTCAAATAGCACAGTTGCTTGAGAGAATATATGATGTTTCCTCAACCAACCAGTAGATTCACTGATCTTGGACACATTATATATTTTTACTGCAACATGCTATTTCAGTCATTGTTCTAGTGTTTTCTTTTATACCCTGTTTACCTTATTTTAATATATTTTGTTTCTGTGTATATTAGCTTTTTATTTACTACTCAAAAAATGAGAAAACCAAAATTACAATGGTCTTAGGATATATGTATTTCAGTCTATTTGATGCCCTCATCAGTCGATTGAAATTATGGTTAGGTAGGTACATCATAAACAAACTATGTTTTAGCCTGTTAATGGGAAAATAATAGATATTCAAATATACATATATATAATAATAATAGATACACATCAATTCCAGAAATTGTAGTTTTGGCATAGTGGAATACGAAAAATTTCGGAAAAATATTCAATGTACAGACGTGACCTTTTTACTACTTTATTATTAGTACATAGTACATGTAGATTTCAATGAACAAATTTAGGAAGTTGGGATAAAAATGGTAAGAAAAACAACATACCCCACTGGGAGAAAGGCGTGAGTAGTAATGGAATGTATGTAAGAAAAACACAAGGTTACAGCCAAAACAAAAATCATTTATTCAGACTGTAAAAAAAAACATTACGCCAGGTTCAATTACTGTGTAACTGTACTGAAAACACAAGGAACAGAATTATTAAAATATTTTAAAACTAGAATGACTAGACTAGATGCTAGGATGCAGATTTGGATTAGCATTTAATTACAATTATCGCTCAATCACATTCCGAGTACTGGTATGCCGGCTGGTGTAGTATTCTTCTGGAGAGTTGGCAGTCGCATTCAGGATTGGTACCATCATCCACGGACGCTGTGCATACCTAGAATCACCCAAAAACCAAACTGTCTGCCATTCATCATGCAGACTCCATGTGTACTTGCACATCACTGCAGTTCCAGATATGGCAATCATGACTCTGACCGCCAAAAGATGCATCAACGTGCAGTATCTGCATCACATATCAC
This sequence comes from Ypsolopha sequella, assembly GCA_934047225.1. Classification (NCBI taxonomy): domain Eukaryota; kingdom Metazoa; phylum Arthropoda; class Insecta; order Lepidoptera; family Ypsolophidae; genus Ypsolopha; species Ypsolopha sequella. The sequence goes on from OW203989.1 coordinate 29,807,376, forward strand.
CGTTGCATTGAGGGAGTGGTAATGCTTTCTATTGAAGTATACCTCTTTATCGTCTTTGGGGCGAATGATAGCAATATGTGTGCCATCAATGCACCCCAAAACCTCCAGAATACCAAACTTTTCCATAATTCTTCTTGAAATTTCATCCCGTCCTGCCTGAGATCTTAGAAAATGAATATATTTTCTCAATATATGTGGAGAATTCAAAGTGTAACTTCCATGAGACTATCAGACATTTTAGTCTGTGAAAGGTTTAGGGAGTTGTTTTTCCCTACATCGCCTTGGTAACCACCACTGGCATACATTTGCAGGGCTGCCAGAATATTGCAATGATTATTTAAATTTTGTTGATTTGTTTTAATTTGTAACCTTGATTTCTGGATGCACTGCAGTCTTTCTTTGAGAAGTTCCCAAAAGTGGCATCAAGTCCTCGTAAAGCGTCGTGAAATTGGCCTTGGAAAAGCGAAAGTTTTGTGTAAACGATATCTCCGGTAGAAGCATGGGCCTGCATTAATCTCTTTGCATCCTTCGTTCGATTCTTTCCCGATTTTTTAAGCGTTCCTCCGCTGCTGCAGCCAAAAATATGCTCTCGCCTTTCCGTGTCCGATACCTGAAAAACACGAAACCAAGGAACGAAAGGGAATACCTAGGTACGCAGAAAGAGTTACCAAACCCTGTAATTGTTGAGAAAATAACAGAAAGTCAGAAATAGTGATTATTATGATACTTTCTCGCTGATGTTGAGAGCTCTTTTGCCCCCACGTTCATTTGACAGTTAAGTATTTACATCAACTTGGTTTTTTTTTTTTTAATTCATATCCAATACCAAATTATTTGCTTAAAACGTCAAATCAGTAGGGAAATCATTCACTCAATAGTTTGATATTGGCTTGAAGCTGATAGGCATTAAAATTGAATCACGCGGACGGCGGAAAGATATATTGGTTTCAAACGTCAAAATGAAGCGGATGTTGATGTAAATGAGAGTTACGCGGTCGACCCGCTGTACTGTACCTACATTGCAAAATAAATAATTCATTCTCATTCTATGCTCTGATTTGTGCAGTCGTTATAGGCTGAAGCCAAACAAGCACAATTTTGTGAGTTGTGATTTAACTCCCAACTTTACGCTCGTTTGGCTTCACCTATAATCTTGTAACTTAGCACAGGCATTTACCAGATGATGTAGGCATTTTCCTGTTACAATGTGGTTTAGCACTTCAATAAATTTTAGCATCCTTCCTAGACTTGATTACGTTTCAATAATTTAGTTCCTATGTTAGTACATAAGTACCAACTGTGATTCAATTAGAATAATAAAGTAAACAGAAAATTATTTCAAAAATCTTTTAATTTAAAAATCCTCACAAGGCATCCCTAATGTTACATAATGAAAATCAAAAGAATCTTTCACAAAATTATATACAACTGGTGTGGAATAAAGTTTTCATACATTTAATTTCATATAACATTGGCCCTAAAATAATTACAATGGTATATGTATATATAATAATATATGATGTATATAGAATTCAGCGACACGATGCAAAGCGGTCCATTCAGTCCTCAATATTATAATACTTAATTTTAGAAAACAATCTCTGAAAGGTATGTGTTATAAAATGCAACAAGACATGATTAATAGGGTAGACCAAATTTTGCGTTTTTTGGATTTTCATTTGGCTTGAAAAGATGTCACAAGTAAACAAAATAACGAAAAAAATAATAATAAACATCTATTTTGTATTTTATACTGCTCCAAGGGGGTTGAATTTGAAAAAAAACGTCATAATGTGGGATATGATGACATTTTAACACCTTAATTTGATAGATTTTTTGCCACTCGTATTTTGTTCCTGAAACTTACTAGTTTTCCTAATACGAGTAATAACATTCAATGTTGTGTTATTTTTTGCAAAACAAGAAAAATATAACTTTTTCAGTTCTAGTAACTTGTTATGCTTTTTATACTATTTATAAGGCTTAAAAATCATCAAATAAACCGTATAATTTTCTTTGTGAAAATAGCAGTTACATGAAAAAAGTTACAAAAGTTTTTCCGCACTCAGGTCAAATAAAAATCCAAAAACGCAAAACTCACTCCACCCTTATCATGGTACGAAAGTCACGAGCAGTCAGAGGTCAGAGGCCTGGGGTTTCTTATGAGTCAAGAGTCGAGACGGCAGCATTTCCTTTGACGCGGTGGCAGGTGTCAGTCGGAAGAATGACCCGCTTTGCATCGTCTCGTTAAACGTAGTAAATAATTATACATCTTTCGACATCCAACCTGTTATATCCATGAATGCACCCCGCATCAATAAAGCATTGAATTTGAAATAGAAATGAGGTTTATTTGTGTTTTAGACAGCACGCTTCTCCATCGCAGCAGCCAGCCGCTACGTAACTATAGTCTCATATAACAGACACTTTAACACGAAAACTGCACTTTTGAATACACAGTCCACATCTCAGCCAGCATCACTCCTCAGTCGGCGCCAGCGCAGCCCTAGCGAGGTTCCTAGCGAGCGCTAGCCGCAGCAAGTCCGCCTTGTCGGCGCTGAGGCAGTGCGCACGGGCGGCAAGTAGCGCCATCGTCTCGCAGGTCGCCTCACAGGACAGGATGACCGTGTCCGACTCGAGCAACGGCAGCGTGTCCAATAGAAGCGTCTCCCAGAAACTGAAATGGGAAGTGTTCCCTTTTACATCGTACAGAGCGAGCTAGATCGTACAAAATTTGGTATTAGATCCAAAAAAGATTGCCATCAAAGATTGCCATTTTTATTTATACTCTGTGGTCTTACACTGGGCCTCTACTGCGCGATGGAAAGCTTCCGAGACCTAGGATAGTAACTATTTACTCCTCTTTTAAATGAATCTGTGTTAAAATACCCCGATAACTGAAGATGGCGAGGGTTTCACTTGTTGAAACTATAAAAATTGTTATTAAATTTTCTAAATATAAAACTTAAAACTAAAAACACATGTAAGTACAATAAGTCATGTAGGTATTTAAAATGGCGGGAAAATTCGCGGCGCACAGATTTCCGATGGTGGATCGTACAGTGTTACTAGTTTGTGGACGCGGCTAAATGTCTTTCAAGTTTGGACATTTTATTAAATTGAAACCCCTTATAGCCTATAATATGTTGACCAGGGGCACTACGATGATAATAAAGAAAACAGCATCCAAATCCGTTAAGTGGTTCACAAGTTAAAACGGGACAAACAGACGAAAATTTTAGTTTTATTTAAAATTTCGCGAAAATATTCAACGTATAGACACGACTATTTTACTATATTAGTATAGATAAGCCTATGTTTTTTTTTTTCATTTTGCTCATTAATGTCTAAACATAACGACCTAATCTGTACTTGACACTAGGTCGAACACCACCGATGTCCCTGATGGCTGACGATGACGATCAATACTTACTAATCAGGAGTTATCTTGGAAGTTAACAGTGACACGAGTAGTTTGCCGGCATTCTTGAAGTCTCTGTTCTTGTACAGTCTGTGGAATTCACAGTACTTCCCTGTAACAAAACAATCACTTTACCACAAATAAAAAAAAAAGGTATACCTAGGTACAGTTATCTGTCACAGCATTAGGAGCGCTATCTCCCCGCGGACCGTCTTTGCTAGTCAAAATTCCGAAAACTTCAAGCCCGCCTCCTGTACCGGCCCAAACTGTAAAGATCTGTCTGCCCTGTAGATTGAAAAGATCGTGCACAACCGTTCTAGGTGTTAGCGGGGGCGGGTTGTGTAGCGGGGAAGAGAAGCGGGTTCAACTGCGCGTCACTCACACTCACTCACCGACCGACCGTCGTCGCACCTCGCCCCCGCCAACGTCTGTCGCCCCGCGCGCGCCCTTATTTGTCTGTAGTCACCATCAACAGTAGGCACTGAACCGCTAAATATTTCGCCCAGACGCTTCTGTCGATTGAAGTTGTATCAATGGTTATATATACGCGAACAGTCGCTCGCCAGAATCTCGGCCGATAAATCTTGCCAAGTTTCTTGCCCGTTCTTCTTAGCAAGACTAATCTTTTTTTTATTTTTTATTTATTGCCATACATATTACATGACACAATAATTAGGTACAAATAGCACAAAAAAACTCCAAAGAGTTCATCTTTGTACTAGGATCCGGTAACCGGTGTGTATAATAACAATACTCTTATCTTATCTATTACTCATTCACTAATGAATAGGCAGACCAACCAACCAACCATGAAAGGAAACATATCGCAATCGAATGGGCGGAGGTAGGCATGTATTTATATATGTAACCTATTACTATGTAGTATATAGGATGGGATTTGGTCGGCCGCCTGGATTCGTGCTGGGGGCTCGGTTGGTGATCATTGAACCTTGCTCCTGGTCCCTCGCCGGGTCTCCGGTATGGGTTCGGGCGTTTGATTGGATTTCACCTTGTATAATAATATTTAACCTATAATTTTAATCGTATATATATTGCTACATAAATTAAATAAACATTTAATCTAAGTAGTTCATGTACATTTATTATTTTATTACATTTATTTTTATAAGATTAAAATTTGACTTGTGAAACGTGTATTATATATACCTACTTTGCAAAATAAACCTTTTGAATTTTGAAACAATTCATAAAAGACATCTTTACATCATGAACGTTTTACTACACATAAAACTACACATGGACACCAACCCAGACCTTGTTAGAAATGTGGGTCTGTCGAAGAATGCTGAAAATATCTTGGACGGATAGAATCACAAATGACACAGTGCTGGTAAGGATGAACAAAGACCTAAAGCTATTAAAGACAATAAAAAGGAGTAAACTGCAGTATATGGGTCGAAATGTACAACCTGCTGCAGCTTATCCTTTAAGAAAATATTAGGCCGTGGAAAACCATCATGGCTCCAGAATGTCGTCGCATGGTTCAATATTAGTACCACTGAACTGTTCCGTCCCAAGTGGTACAGACGTTTTGACAGAAGGTACTTTGTACCTTGCAAATTATTATAAAAAACAATTAGCTACTAAGTTAGCATGCATTTTAGAAGGTAGTGAATCTGTTACAAAGAGTGTAACAGGAAATTTTCCAATACCAGTTATAATTGATGGTATTTGTAATGTTAATTATTTACATAATTTTGTCCCTATTGACACGGTTAGTACAAGTACTAACAAAATTGTAAAAAATTCTTTTTAGAATTGAAGACAATGGGAAAGCCGCCTGTATTAAAGCTGGTACATCAAAACATACAAGGCGGCTTTCTCAGCAAAATACTTTCAATCGAGTTGTTCTTAGAGGAATCAAAAACAGATATTTTGTGTGTAACCGAACATCATCTACATGAACATAATATGCATTTTAATGTTAATAATTTTAGTGTTCTTAGTTGCTACAATAGATTAAAAATACAAAAAGGTGGCTCCATGATTCTTGTAAAAAATAGTATAAAAGCAAAGGAAAGAAAAGACATTGTAAAACTTTCTGTAGAACATCAACTAGAATTAGCTTGCATAGAAATGAGTACATATATTATTCTCTGTGTTTACCGACCCTCAGGACAAGATTACAACATTTTTGAAAAAGCAATGGAAGAGGTTTTAAAATTATTATTTGATACAAAGAAAAAAGTTATTATATGTGGAGATTTTAACGTAGATTTACTAGAAAAATCGATTATGCGCTCAAAATTATTACATTTATTCAAATCATTTAATTTGTCTAATGTGTTCTTAGAACCTACTCGAATTACTCGGGATACTGCGTCATGCCTCGACAATATATTCTGTGATTGTGAGTATTCAGACAATAAAGTAATCAACCGCTTGCAGTCCGATCACAGTGGCCAAACTATAACCATTAAACAAAGCGTAAAACAACTGCCCAAAGAAGTCTTTTGCAGACCTATTACAACTCTCAAAGTAGATTGTTTCAAAGCAAATCTAGAAGTTAAATTAGCACATTTTAATCTTCTCCAAGACGATCCAAACGCTCTCTTTACAGACCTTTTCAACATAGTCTCTAAAGAGTTCGAAAATACGTTTAAGATGCAAAAACTTTCTAACAAAAGTAAAATCACCTTCAGTGACTGGGCGACACCAGGTATTTATAAAAGCAGAAATCATTTATACGAATTATACGACATAAAGTCCTACAATAATAATGTTAAATTTACTGAATTCGTGAAAAATTACTCACGCATCTTTAAATTGGTGTGTTTAAAAGCAAAAAGTATCTACTTGAATAAAAAACTTAAAAGGTCCGATAACAAAGTAAAAACAGTATGGAACATCATAAATACTGAAACTGGGAAAAGTAAGAAACGAGATAACGAACTTAAGTTAAGTATTAACAATGAAGTCGTTACAGGAGATAAAGAAGTTGCGAATGCCTTTGAACAATTCTTTACTGAAATTCCTTCCTTAACAACTAAAGATTTAAATTCAAGCCCTAGGCTTGCGCAGGATCTTTTAATAGATCACGTACCTCAGTGTCTTTCTGTATTTGCTTTTAAACATATTAATTCATTAACTGTAATTAAAGCATTTAAATCGCTTAACTTGAAAAAAACCGAGGACTTATGGGGCCTATCTGTGAAAGTTATAAGTTCTGTCATTGATTTAATAGCTCCTTATTTGGCATTAATTTTTAATAAATGTGTAGATGATGGTATCTTTCCTGACTTAATGAAGTTTAGTAAATTGATCCCCCTTTTTAAATCAGGCGACCACGGGGACCCTTCAAACTATAGACCTGTGTCAGTTTTACCGGTATTGAGTAAGGTTTTTGAAAAAATAGTTTTTAATCAATTGTTATTTCATTTTAATTTAAATAAGTTACTTCACTGTGAACAATATGGATTCACTAGAGGGATGTCAACCACAGATGCAGGAGTTGCTTTAGTTAAGCACATTTTTGATGCTTGGGAAGAAAAGCAAGATGCATTTGGTGTATTTTGTGACCTCTCGAAAGCCTTTGATTGCGTTAATCATGAAACACTCTTATGTAAATTGGATCACTACGGAGTGAGGGGCAAATCTTTGGCGTTATTGAAGTCATATCTTAGTGATCGTATTCAAAAGGTAGACATTAACGGGGTAAAATCAAGTGGAGCATTAGTTAAAATGGGTGTCCCGCAGGGTTCCATATTAGGGCCCTTGCTGTTTTTAATTTACATAAATGACCTTCCATATTTAGTTAAAGACTTAACGAAGATAGTATTATTCGCAGACGACACGTCACTTATTTTTAAAGTTAATAGACGTAAAGATATCCTTGACGGCGCGAATACAACTTTATCACTGGTGCTTGATTGGTTTACTGTAAATAATTTAGTTTTAAACGCAAAAAAGACAAAGTGTATAAAATTTACGTTACCAAATGTAATTCAAGTGGATGGTAATTTGCTTTTGCAGGGGTCCAAGCTGGAGTTAGTTAACGAAACAAAGTTTTTAGGCATTACGGTAGACTCTCGTCTTCAGTGGGGTCCCCACATAGAAGCCCTATGTGGTAGACTTAGTTCGGCCGCATACGCTGTTAGACGCATAAGACAAATTACTGATGTAGATACTGCTAGACTAGTCTATTTTAGTTACTTTCACAGCATTATGTCATACGGCATGCTGTTATGGGGTAGAGCCGCGGATACAGACGCAGTCTTTGTTTTGCAGAAGAGAGCAATTCGGGCTATTTATAATATGAAGCACCGGGATTCATTAAGACAAAAGTTCAAAGAAATTAATATATTAACGGTTCCTTGTGAATATATTTACCAAGTCCTTAGATATGTCAGAAAAAATGTTGAGTCTTTCCCAAGGCTTGGTAAGCAACATTGTAAGGAGACCAGAAATAAGCATAAACTGGCTTTTCCAAAAATCAGACTCGCTAAGGTGAGTACCTCTTTTGTAGGACATGGTATAAGATTTTACAATAAACTTCCAAAGGAGGTCCTTACTTTGTCAGAGAATAAGTTTAAACTGTATATTAAGCAGGGCCTATTGAAAAAGGCATATTATAAAATAAATGAATATTTGGATGATGGTGAAGCATGGTGTTACAGTGATAATGATACTCGTAGTAAGTTATAATTTAATTAAATAGTATAATTTCTTAACTTATGATTCCTCTAAGGTGTAAACATTAATTGATTATAGACTGTAAAAGGAAAAGGACTATATGAGACAGGTAGACAAAGATATATATGTTTTTCTTTTTTTCATTAACCTGAATTCCTACTGTCTTGTATTTTCTTATCCCTTGGTTAAAGTAGATATAAGTCATATATTGTATAGTATAAGTTTTATGTTGAAAAAAAGACATGATCTTGCTAAGTTTCTTGCCCTTCTTCTTAGCAAGACTAATCGAATGGGCGGAGGTAGGCATGTATTTATATATGTAACCTATTAGTATGTAGTATATAGGATGGGATTTGGTCGGCCGCCTGGATTCGTGCTGGGGGCTCGGTTGGTGATCACTGAACCTTGTTCCTGGTCCCTGGCCGGGTCTCCGGTATGGGTTCGGGCGGCTGATTGGATTTTACCTTGTATAATATATATTTTACCTATCATTTTAATCGTAAATATATTGCTACATAAATTAAATAAACCTTTAATTTAGTTCATGTACATTTATTATTCTATTACATATATTTTCTTTATTAGATTAAATTTGACGTGTAAAAAGTGTATATATCTATACCTGCTTTGCAAAATAAACTATTTGAATTTGAATTGAATTTGAATTTGTGGACATAATGATAGCCGACCTCTGACGGGAGATGGAGCACTAGAAGGAGACTTATACTAACGCGGGGGTATATAAAGTGAGCATATGATATGTAGTGACTGATGTCGCATCTGGCGTCGTAGGGAGAAGTATAGTACCATGCCACGCGCAGCTTTATATCGCTTACTTACGTGAGCTCTTTACGTGCACCCCGAACACTGACCTCCATACTGATACCACTGATATTTGATGGCGTTACAAAATTCCATGTAATTAAAATTTTAGCGATGTGACGATGTGCGCACGTCGACGGTGATGTGAAGTCAATCAAATCCTTTAGGAACATGATGCAAAATGTTGAAATTCCCAAAATGTTGACTTTTTTTTATTTTTTACAATGTTGACTTTTCATAAAGTTAAATTCTCATAAAGTAGAATCTTGGTTTAGAAGACGCTTTTTGCATTAATTTTGCACAATGCTAAACATCAGTTTTGCATTGGATTCAGTTCTGTCAATGTAGATGGTAAAAAAAAAATTATATATGGCATATTTTTTGACTCAAAACAATTATTAATTACACTTTGTCAGATAGCACGACCGGGCGGCGGGTACCCGGTCTTTCCACCGGTCATGCCGCTGAACAAAATAAAATTAAACAGTGACCTAATTGTAACCTAATAGTTGGTAAAAGGTTCTGAAGAAAACTTCGAGGTACTTTACAATTAAGTGTATTTAATTTTATCAAAAAAAACTTTGTTTATCCATAAAAACTTTGTAGGCTTTTTTTTTTTTTCTTTTTTCAATTTATTTTGTAGTTAATATTTATTGTAGTTACTTTAATTTAATCTAATATGTGTTTCATCATGTAGTATTACAAGGCTAAGCTGAAAATCGGCGGCTGTCTGCATGTGTATCAGCTAGCTGTATGCCGAGCTTAGACCTTTTTGTCTTTTCACTTTTGTATTTATTGTTTTGTGTATATGTATTAGCACATTTGTAAGACAAATAAATTATCTTTTATTTTAATGCGGACCGGTACACATATGTCAGTACAAAATCGCCTGCACTCCCGCCTGTCGCGTAATATGGCTGTGATTTCAAGATAACTGAAGTTTTGCGTGCGCGGCATCTGATTAGAGCAGGATACAAAAGCGTTAGAGCAAGACTGAATTTTAGCATTGTGCAGCCCCTTAAACCTCAAGAACGATTCCTGGGAAGTGCACCGGTGGCTCTTCAAATCGGCACAGTAAATTAGCTCTCATTGGTAATGGACAGCCAGTAAACGAGTCCACTCACCCAAGAAAACGAGTCGCTCACTGAGCAGCATGTTCGGGCCGACAGTGAGCAGCAGGTCCTGCGCCGGCAGCACGCCGCTCTGCGTGTACTGACGCAACGCGCGGTCAGCGGCGCGCGCCGCCAGCCCGCAGTGTGAGCCGCGCACCGCCCACGCCAGCGCCGCACCCAGCCGCCCGGCTGACAGGTGCCGGGACCCCACGCACGCGCTCACTGACTGGACTGGAAGGGAGACATGAAGAAATGCTACACGATTGTACCAGCTCTGTTTTAAGTAAAAGGGTTAACCCATAAATTGGACCCAAGTCACAATCTGGGGAGGGGGCAATTTGTAACACGATATCTTTTATCGAAATCGTTGATCAAAAAGCGCAAATGCCTGTGATTTGATGCAAAACTGTCAAAAGTTCGTGTTTGTAATATTACTAGTAGATTACATCACGATATCGCTTGCCTTTTGCCACAATGTATCTATTAAAATTAATTATCGCTTGTACTCTCCCACTACTGTCAATTTTGGCAACCCTTAGTACAAGGGGAATAAATTGAATGGTTTATTTACCTACTTGCCTTATTTTAGTGAAAACCGATCCCCATCCCCCTGGATCTGGAAGTCCACCCCTTCTAGGGTGAACACTTCGAGTTGACAGTTCAGTTTGGTATCCAATCACAGCCATTTGACAATTGCACAACTTATTCCCCCTTCCCCCCAGACTTCAATCCATTGTTTTAACGATAATGACAACTCAATTTTTAAATAAAAATATTACGTGTAACAATAATAAGAAGCTAACCAAAATGTACAAGGAAGCCACCATCCGAAAAATCTTATCTATTCCCCCTTCTTCTAATCCTATGTTTTCCTTTTCACCAGTTTCTGTTTCCGATATTGAAAAAATCATTCTCTCCATTCCAAGCAATGCTGTTGGACCTGATAGTATTGGCCGTGACCTACTCCTTCCTATCCTTAACAATATTCTTCCTGCTATTACCCATATCATCAACTTTTCCCTGTCATCCAATACTTTTCCTGCCCTATGGAAACTTGCCTACATGGTCCCAGTCCCCAAAACATCTGATCCAACAGAGTTCAAGCACTATCGACCAATTTCTATACTTCCATTTCTTTCCAAAGTGCTTGAACGCGTTGCTCATCGTCAATTCTCGTATTACCTCCACTGTCACAAACTACTAAATCCTCTTCAGTCGGGATTTCGTCCATCCCACAGTACAAGTACTGCACTCATTAAAATCACTGATGACATTCGTGAAGCCATGGACGATAGACGGCTAACTATCCTAACCCTCCTTGATTTTAGTAGCGCGTTTAATTGCGTAGACCATGATATCCTTATCGCTATCCTCCGTTCTCTCAACTTATCGGATGCAGCTGCTGAGTGGTTTCAATCATACCTCTGTGGGCGTAAACAGCGTATACGTATTGATGACACTTACTCCGAGTGGTGTGACATTACCGCTGGGGTCCCACAGGGAGGTGTACTTTCTCCATTACTATTTTCTGTATTTATCAATACTCTTGTTTCCGTGGTCTTTTTCTGTTCATATCATATGTATGCCGATGACCTTCAGTTATACTTGTCCTGTAAGCAAGATGGCTTACCGGATTCCATACACAAGCTCACTTCCGATCTTGATCGGATCAGTGAGTGGACGAAGGAATTCGGCCTACTTGTAAACCCAACTAAGACGCAGGTGATGGTTGTTGGTAGTAGAGCTCTGATTGACAGAACTGATATCTCCACTCTACCTCCAGTCTGCTTCAGTGGCACCCCACTTACATACTGCAAATCTGTCAAAAATTTGGGGCTTCACATTTCTAATAATATGTCCTGGGACTTGCAGGTTGCACAAATAAGCAAAAAGATATTTGCCTCAATGCACTCACTAAAACGCATGCAAAAATTTCTTCCATACTCTGCCAAGGTTACATTAGTCAATTCTCTTTTGCTTCCTATTATAGATTACGCTGATGTGAGTTATCCTGATCTTACAGAAGAACTTTTAAACAAGTTAGATCGTCTCCTAAATCTCTGTATCAGATACATCTTCGGATTGCGCAAATACGATCATGTCTCTCAATTTCGTCTCCAGCTAAACTGGCTCAATATCCGCTACCGAAGGAACTCACACATCGTCTCACTTCTCTATAATGCTCTCAATAGCCCATTTTCTCCTCCCTATCTTCGAGACCGGTTTGCCCCTATTGAATCCCTTGGCCGGCTTCAGCGACCAAGCAGAGCTATGCTCCTCCGATTTCCCGAACACAGCACCAATATGTATACAAATTCTTTCACAGTATCAGCAATCCGGCTGTGGAATAGTCTTCCTCTTAATATCCGTCAGTCTCCCTCTATCTCTACCTTCAAACCCAGAGTCTATCAACACTATCTACAGCTACAGAATCAGTCATAAAACTTGTAATTTTTACATATCCCCTGAGTCATTGTCCTTCTCGTAATTACCTATGTATTGTTATGTATAATATATGTATATAATTGTATTTATGAGTAGATTATATGGGTCGTTTCATAATTCGCTGCAGATAAGTTTGTCCTTGAAGAAAAATGTTTTGAAAATTGGGAAAAACATTTAAACTTACGTAACATTACTTGATATCAAAAAAATGCATTATAATAGAAAATACTTTTTACAAAAAAAAAAGAATTTAACTTCATTTTTAACTCTTTATTTAAGGTAACAGAAGGGACATTGGCTGGTAACAGAGTTGATTTTCATATAAGCAGATCGTGTCCCACACTCCTGTTTAACATGTTTAAACGTTACAAACTTTTTTTAAATCTAACTTAATAATTATTTTAAAAGTTGGCCTTAATGCCAATTTTGTAACAATTTTCCAGATTGACGTTTAATCATGAAGAGAAGATAATGCATTTTTTATTTTTTATTTTTGGTTTTGTCCCGAACATGATATGAAACTGTAGCTACACTCTGTGTCTATAGTATTTAAGAATCCCAAAAACAGATGGCGTTACTGTTCGTTAACAGTGAATTGGCTACGATGTGTCGTTACCTGTGGCGTCAGTAACCGCGGGGTGAGGGGGTATACAAGCCGGCTAGTTGGCCGCGAGCCGTTGAACGTGCTGCGTGTGTTTATTACGTGTCTACTTTGTTACCGCCATATTTTCGTAAGTAACCTCTTTTAAAAAATAAATTTTAATACGTGCATATAGTTTAAGGGTGATACATCTGAAATTTGGAATAAAATTTCGTTAGACACTTTATTTCAATTTTTGAAATCGTACGAAACGTCTAATTTACCACTCTGTTACTGCACAACTCTGTTACTAGCTCATGGTAACAGAGCGGTATAGTGGGTAACAGAGTAGTAAGTTTTCAGTGTCGGTTGACGTTTATGTGTGCGTCAGTCTGTATAAATGTTTTTAATGAGGGTAGGTGTATTTTTTATATCATTATCATAGTCAATAACTTAAAATAAGATCATTCTTTCAGAATATCGTGACCAACTTCGTTTTAAAATGGCTCTTACCGCTGCTGAAAAGCAGCGGCGATATAGAGAACGACGTAAAAATGATCCAGTTAAAGAAATGGAATCGAAACGAAAAGACCTAGAGAGGTATCATGCAAAAAAAAGGTTAATCAAAGATGTTACACCACGAGAACGTCGTAAATTAAAGAAGAAGTGGCGAATTGCGAACGCGAAACGCAGAGATCGAAAAAGAGCTCTTCGTATTGTCATGGACACTCCAGAGTCAACACCTGATATTGAAACGCCTCGGTTAGCTTCTTCAACACACGAAGACGAAAACTATGCACTCCGCCGTTTGTCAACGCCTCGGCTTTGTACTCCTGAACAAAATCCTGCTAGTCCTAACCCGCAAGCTTCAAGACGCGGCAGAAAACAAGTAAAAAGAGACAGATCCAAGATATACAGAGAAAATCTTAAACTAAAGGAAGAACTACAGCAAGCAAATAAAAAATATGAAAAGTACAAGAAAAGATACAATAGAGTGAAACAAAGAGAGTCTAAGAGAAATGAAAATAGTAAGAGCCTCGATAAGTATTTGGTCTTATCGAATGCTATAAAAGAGCGTTATAAAAAAGTTAAAAATAAGAAAGAGAAGCTTGCTATTCAGCAAATATTTGAAGAGGATTCCGTAAAAGATTCAAGGAAAAAAGTGCAGATTATTAAAGAGTGTCTTGATATTGACCAAGGTTATTTCAGGAAGGTGCAGCCAAAACTGAGAAAAAACGTTTTAAGGACCAAAATAAAAGAGTTTTTTGATCGTGATGACGTATCTAGAGCAACTGCAGGCAAAAAAGAAACCAAAACTTTGCAGAAAGTTAAAATGCAGAAGCGCTACTTATTAGACAACATGATGAATCTTTTCCGTTCATTTAAACGAGAAAACCCTGAACTAAAATGCTGCTACACCACTTTTACAAAGCACAGACCATTCTACGTAATAGCTCCTACTATTTCTGCGAGAGAAACATGTTTGTGTCGAATTCACACCAATATTCAATACATGGCAGCTACTTTATGTCAAAAGAAGGTGATTCCAACTTCAAATCTAGACATGATTATTTTAGATCATGTTTGCGACCCAAATTCTTTGTCTTGTATGTCAGGAACCTGCTTTGAATGTCAATCAAAAAATATCAAATATGATACTACAAAAAACGATTATATTGTAAAATATCCTCAGTGGGAAAGGAAATCTGAAGTTCTTAAGAAGTCTGGAAAAACAATAAAAGTTACAAAGAATATAAAAGAAGACACTGAGAGTACAGTAAAGACTCTGATAGAAAAGTTTGAAAAAACATTAAATGAGTTCAAGAGACACGTTTACAATATAAAGACACAATACAGGAATTACAGAGCATGTATAGATGGATTATCCAGACAAGAAATAGTTCTGCATGTTGATTTCAGTGAGAATTACAATTGCAAGTATTCTCAAGAGATACAGTCTCATCATTTTGGCGGCTCGAGGAAACAAGTATCTTTACACACTGGTGTGATGTATAACCGAGATTTGGAAAATCAAGTAGGGGTAACCTCTTTTTGCACTGTTTCGCCAAATACTACACACAACCCCGCTGCAATTTGGGCCCACCTTCATCCGATTCTGTCTTCAGCTCAAGAAAAATATCCGGAAGCAGAAACATTGCATGTGTTTTCAGATGGCCCCGCTACTCAATATCGCCAAAAACAGAACTTTTATCTGATTTGCAAGAAATTATTCTCGGACTACCATTTCAAAAAAGTCACATGGAATTTTTTTGAAGCCGGGCATGGTAAAGGCGCTGCGGACGGCGTCGGCGGCTTCTTAAAACGAGCCGCTGACCAATTAGTCGCTCATGGAACAGATATTTCTGATGCTTCAAATTTTTACCTTGCACTGAATGACGTTAGTAAAGTGAAGCTATACCTAATAACCGACGAAGATATAGAACGAAGTTCAAAAGAGATTCCAGAAGATATCGTGCCATTATGGGGAACAATGAAGGTACACCAGGTATTTACTGAAGAGGCAGGAGTTTTGAAGTATCGAGACTTGAGTTGTTTCTGTCGCCGGGGTTTTTGCAGTTGCATGGATCCGAAAGACTACTGTCCACTAAAAGCTAGAACCGAAAAACCAAGAGATGACGACAACGAGTCTAATTATCAGGCAGATATATGTCATATGGTTCGACTTAGAAAAAAAACGTTTTATGACACAGTATACACTTCAAGTTCAGATTCGGATGACGATGTCCCTTTAGTTAAAATGAAAGATAATATCTCCACTGAACAAATCGCTGGCACGTCTACAGACAGTAATGATGCTTTAATCGAAAAAGAAAAAATTCATGTTGGTAAAATTAAGAGAGGTGTATACGTGCTGGTAAAGGTTTCCAGTTCAAAACAAGACTACGTTTATCTGGGCATGGCGCTAAGCGAAGTAGAAGATGATGGTGACGTAAAAATCATGTATTTCAAGTCCATTGACGATACAGGAAAAAAATTCAAATTGGTTGAGACCGATTTGTCTTACGAGTCGTTCGAAAATTTACTGGCCATTGTTCCAGAGCCTAAAAAAGTGACGAAAGGAAAAAGAGTTCTATACTATGAATTCAATACTCCGTTAGACATCTTTGAAAAATAAGTTAATGTAACAACATTACATAATCTTAATAGGCAGAGCATTTAGTTTTATTTTCTTTTTTGATAAAAATGTTATTTTTTTAAGTTTTTTTTAACATTTGTTAAAATTTTTGTAATAGCAAATAAGCTGCTTATAGAGTAGAACAACTCTGTCACTGGGTTACAACTCTGTTACCTTTCTGTCCCAAAAATATATAGAGTAAAATTATCATTTGTGAAAAAACTTAATTAACCTCATGGTTTTATATTAGTAATATAAGTTTGTTTGATATTTTACTTTTATATCAGCGTTGTTTGAATGTAATATCTGACCTTTTTGAGATTTCAGGTGAAAAAGTAAGATTCTTAAAGTAAAAAGAGTAACAGAGTTGTTTAAAAGTAAACATTTGTAAGAATTTATTATAAGAAATGTTGTGATTTTGCATGTTCCTAAGAGATAAAAGACTGTCTTTAAAAATTAAACCATTGTGTTCCTATTTTATTTGCTTATTTTTTAAATAAAAAATAAATACTTGATGTAACAGAGTGGTAAGTTATTTACACCCCGAGTCACATAACCTGTTAAAAATAATAATTTATCAGTAAAACATCGCGCCTAATGACAATAAGGTAAAATTTAGAAGTTAATACAAGCTCAAACAAAGAAAAATCTACGATTTAAAGAGTTAATATTTTTTTTATTTTAAAAATTTTGCAGCTCGATTTTCTGCAACGAATTTTGAAATGACCCATATATGTATATACAATATTTATTTAATTCTAATTAAATTAAATATATTATAGTATCTATGAAAATATGTTTCTTGGTTGAATTGATTATAGTAATTAACTTATCTGGCACTACCCTCAAAACTTTCCACATCACCAAAGGTTAACTGGCAGAGAATGCTAATTAGCATTAAGTTCGCCTTTGTGCATTGTATATTTATTTTGTGCAATAAAGTATTTACATACATACATACATACATCCTTGCATAAACAAGTTTATTTAATTTTATATTTTATAATTTTAATCAACAGATTAAACATAATCCTTCTGTACACCTCCCCCCAACTCACCGACACCGGCAAGCCCGTACTTCCTGGCCTCGGCGAGGACGCGCATGGCCTTGGCTTCGCTGTGCGCCGGCAACCGCTGCAGCAGCACCTCGCCGCGCCGCGAGCCCTGGCCTGCGCACGCGCACAGGTAGGACGCGCCCGCCGCCCACAGCGAGCGGTGCTCCGTGAGGGACGACCCGTACTCCAGGATGAGACTCTCTCGGAGCAGATGCGTCACACTGCAGGTGGAGTGCAGGAGTTGTTTGTGACAAGAGGCGGCTCACTTAATACGGCAATATGCACAAGTTCGATACGGCCAGAGTAAATATAACTAAAGAGTAGTGAATCTAATCACAAATGCTCAGATTCGAACACACACACACAGACGCGTGCTCTACACGCCGTCGCCGCACCGATATTTATCTGGAGAATCCATTGAACCTCGCTGAGATGGCGCGAGGAGCACGCATCTGTGTGCGTGAGTTTGAATCAGAGCGTGTGTAATATTGACTATCATCGCAAGCGTCATCTTTCAACCCCTTGTATAATTTTTTCTTGCCGGAGGTGCGCGGTTTTTGTTTTTATCGAATTTTAAAAATCGTATGGAAATAACCTCAAAATGCAAGATTGTTACAGATTTGTGGAGGGAGGGAAGTGGGAGAGAGTGCCACATTTTATTGCCAGAGCCGCGTGGTTTTTATTTCAAGAATCGTATGAAAATAACTTAAAATATGAGATACAGATATTGATTTTGTTTTCACAGTAATTTAAGTTGGTTTTGCAGAGTCGATCTCTGAACTATTTGAACCAACCAGTACAGATGTCAATTTTTGGACCATTTGAACCTATCGGTACAGAAGTTCCTTTTTTGACACAAATTCACTTCTGCATCGACTCCGGCGCTTCGGGATGTGCAGCCCCTTCGCCCTTACGTAACAAAGTGCAGGCACCTATGCTCACCTCCGCAGCTTCGGCTTGAGGCGACCAGCGTCAGCCGCTACGGCTCGCACGGTTGCCTGCACTTTACTACCGTGGGCGAGGGTTGCCCTCCCTCCGCGCCTCCGGCTTTTTATATACACTCTAGGGGTAGTACCACGCTGCTGCATCCATCCATCAGCCTGTCTTCATTCACTCCACTACTGGACATAGGCCTTTCCAAGATTTCGCCACTTTTGGCGGTCCTGGAAGAAATGCCCATACTCACACACACAGGGTTGGTGGGCGCGGTGCCGGAACACTCGCACCAGTGACGCCGCTGTCCGTCACCAGTCTGTTTTCTAAAAGGCCGGATAATGGGAATGGATATACCGCCATCAATCGTTCCCAGGCATGGTGGTGTACCTGGGTCCCCCAATAACTTCCGGGGGGTCTGCGAGTAAGATCGTTAATAACGTATATTTAATAGTATTGTACAGAGACTGACTCGGCTTGATGTTTGTCCAGGATGGAGAGTTTCCCGCAGTGGTGGAGGATGTCAGTGAGGTGCGTCGCGAACCAGCCGCCGTCGGGCATCTGCTGAATCTCGTGGATCACCTACGATGACACAATATATTCACAATATAAGGTCTTCTCACACCCGCAATATTATTAGATTACCTATCCAACGACACCCTGCACTAGGGGATAGATGAGAAAAAAATCATCCCCACTTTACGTGTAGCCGTGCAGGGGAGGTAAACTAAAAAAAAAATGTATTCAAAATTTTACTGTACCACTTTATCGGCGTGATAAATATGTATACCCATGCCAAATTAAAGCTTTCTAGTACTGTTAGTCTCTAAGCTAAGCCGCGGACAGACAGACAGACAGACGGACATGGCGAAACTACAAGGGTTCCTTGTTGTTGACTACGGCACCCTAAAAAGCTGTTTTTATACAGCATATTTTATCCACTACCATATTATTATAGGTTTACAAACTATAATAATATTACAATGCATATCTATTAGGAAGTCAGTTGAAACTATCGTAGATTTACCCAACCAACTTATTCAGTACATTCGGATCAGGGGTGCAATTGCGTAAGATAATAGTATTCATTTGACAGCTTAGAACGTACGGTTTCAATTTGTCAAACTGTTATTCACTGTATATATAAGCAAATTAGCCAGTTTGACAATAAAAATCGTACGGTTTACGTCATCCGTTTCTTATACAATTCCACAACAGAGGTAGTCAAGCATTGTCATTACCTGATGCAAGTCTCCCTCAGTAAGTGCCCTGACCAGCATATCAAGAGCTGTATGTTTAGCATTGTTATGTTTCATTGCGGCACAGGCTGAGGCGGCGATGGACAGCTCATGTTTCTTGGCCCAGGGAGCTGTGAACATCACCCAGCCTCCAAGCAGGTCGAACCAAGAGTCATATTTGTCACGGATGGACTCAAATGCTGAGTAGTCCCCGATTATTAACTGTAAAAGGTATAGGATGCAAGATTTTAGATGAGAACATTGTGACCACTTTATTGTTAAACTTATTGCTTTTAAAGGTACACATGATTGGCTAGAAATTATGTGTCATGCTACAAATGTCGAAAGTAATAAATATATTCACAACATGAATCCCCGAGGGGATGTCAAGGATGTTCTGCGTGTGAACAGAGGAATGCAAGTCACAGTCCACACTTGGTACACCCGCGTGGATAAATAAAGCACTTGAACAGTTTCACACTATTATTTCACTATTTCCCAACTAGTTTCACCTTAACAGCATTATCAAGGGATGGTTTATTTACATATCGCACAAACACTGTGTGTGGATGGAAGTAATATGACGGAATCACATGATACACCCATGTTTCATCGACAACTATAACCTCCCAATATGATGAATGGTGAACCTTAAGTAGTACGTAAGAACAAATATTATACACATAGATTCCGAAAAAATCATTGGTGCATGCCAGATTGGGGATCAAACATCAGATCTCAAGATTGAGAGGCCAGCCTTTTACCCCTGAGCTATGGCTGCTTGCTTGCAAGATGTTGAAGTGAGACAATATAGCCCCTGATATAATGTTGAAGTGAGACAATATAGCCCCTGATATAATGTTGAAGTGAGACAATATAGCCCCTGATATGATGTTGAAGTGAGACAATATAGCCCCTGATATAATGTTGAAGTGAGACAATATAGCCCCTGATATAATGTTGAAGTGAGACAATATAGCCCCTGATATGATGTTGAAGTGAGACAATATAGCCCCTGATATAATGTTGAAGTGAGACAATATAGCCCCTGATATAATGCAGAATGCAGATAGTGTAATCATGATGTTACCTTCAGAATGAGCTCTAGGTTGGCATGAGACGTGAGCGCTCGACTGCTCAACTTAGATCTGCACTCCGCCTGCCAGTGCTTCCAGCTGATTGTGAACTCTCCTGTTGATATTCCTCCATAAACCTGGAACATTTGCACCACACATATCAATTCTATTGCATGTATTCTTGGCTAGTCCCAAAGATTTACTAGCTCTACCGAGAGTTTCATCTTTTGAAAGTAAATGTTACAAAAGCAGTAACATACAATAGTTTAGCTACTAACACTTTGATCTGTCTAATTTTGACATCTAACTAGATGTGATTGGGCTTATTATTTATATCTACTGTTTTCCAAAATTATTTTTGAAAGTCAACAACGGAATGGGCTATATTAATTGAAGAATTAGTATAATACTTACACTGTATACAGGCATACTCCTCAAGGAATTATCCACCAGCTTGAACTCATTACTATCAGCTGCGGAGTGCAGCTTCAGCAGAGCTCGAGCGACATCCACTCTGCCTTGGACAACCATCCCGATGACAGTATCCCAGTAGTCCTGGTGGCTTTCTGACCCTCGCTCACAGGTCTCCAGCAACTGGGCCGCCGTCTGCTCGTGACAAGGGAAATGGAAGCGAACCCATTCTAACAGGTACGGTAAGACAACATCCCCAGGGATATTATCTATGAACAGTATCTCACATAAATGCCAGATACACTCAATTGAATAGAAAATTGTTACGTAGGAGAGTAAACTGCTCTTATTTAAGCCCTCAGTTTCTTTCGAAGCTGCCTCCTGTAAACTTTCTATGCAAACTCGCACTATGGAGCGGTATTGGCGGGACAGCTTCAGTAATTCGACTTGATTATCAGAATTCTTAGCGTTTTCAGCAGCTTTTTGCAGAGAAATAAATGTGCCGTTGGATTCGTTGACTAGCTTGCGAAGAATAGGTGAAAAAAGCATGATATCTCGGCGAATATTCATGATTTTGTTGTCAGAGGTATCCGCACCGGTTTTGTTCGTATTTTGACTACGGGGGTAAACTGAAAATTGATTTCCGCGTCTCCATGTACAGGCTACTCTTTTCTCGAAGCATTTGTCAGGCAAAACCTGAAAAAAACATGTGAACCACATAAAAATTATAACGGAGATCCTTATAACCTCAAACAATCGTAAATAAATTAAATTTTACTCACAAATATTTTTGCATTACTTTTGGCTTCATAATGAGAATTTGAAACAAATCCAGAGGTGGTCATTGTGTATTTATCACAAAATAATAAATATTTTAAGCAGCTCAATTCAATTCAAAGCCGTTTTATCTGAAACACAAACAAAACAAAAAAATCCCAACTGCATAGAGCAAGAGCAACATGAATATAGTAGAGGAGCATAGACCGTGTTCCATCCTCAGAATAGTATTCCTTATTCTGAGGTTCCATCTATCCCTGCGGTCCGAAATAGAATTACATCATGCATGAATGGCTTATGATCCATTGTAATTCCATTTCGGACCGCACTACCTTTTTGTAAAGCGCGTTCCGCGTGACGCTAATAGTGCCATGCCTTGGCACTACGATCAAACTTCTCACGCCCATCAAATCATTCCGAATGGACAATGGCGACCATCACTGCTTAAACTTATAATCCATTCGGAACGCTTTTGAACGCGACATAGACGTTGACACTTAAAAGTGACAGAATTTGTAGAAATTCGTTTTAGGTTACCTACGTGAATATCTACTTTACTAGGTCCAAGAAGTTATTTCCTCTAACTGCAATCTTTGAATCCTGGTTTAATATGCTCCGAATATATTATTTTTAAAACTACTGCCAGCCAGCTGTCACTTTTCATAGAACGCCTACAGTGCAAAGATTCTAAAGCATGGACGATGATAGCACAACATGGCGTCGTTCATGATGGCATCTATGACGTCATAGCGACCGTTGTAGGGCTATCGTTATCGCGCTAACACTGACTCGAAATGACCGTTGACGCGATAAAATCGATTACCTATGTCGTCATTCGGAACGCGGTGTTAGTAATTTGTCTGAGGCGGCGGCGTATGTAGAGGAAGTAAATAAAACTCAGTGACTGTCGGTTACTTCAGTTTGGCTTTGGTTCGGAGTAGTTTCTCCGAATAATCCTTATTCTAAGAGTTTCTCAGAACAATATTAGTTATTGTTCTGAGAGTAGTTTGGACCATAGAACGGGCTTTTTTCCTCTTTTTTTAAAAGGGTTGTTCGGCCTAGATGCTAGTCCTTATGGCCACATGATATTTCTAATGTATTGTATTTGAAAAAAACTGTTTTTTGTCTGCTAATTTCTAGGAGGTCTTCTTTGTTCTGCATTATCAAGAGTCTGTCTAATTAAAGCTGAGAGTACCTTTACCTGACACAAATATGGAAAAATTAAAAATATATATATTTTCAATACGAGTCAGGTAAAGTTGAGTAGGTACTTTCAGCTTTCATTAGACAGACTCTATCACTAGGTATGGTTTGGACTAGTTGTTATTTGTTTGTTTCATTTTCCTACTAAGCGGGAAAGCAAATGGCATTTAGCCCACACAGCCAGGTATATCTGATTAGTCACAATTTTTTAAATATTCTCTAATGTCAACAGGATCAATTGAAATTTCTGTCCTGTCGTTTCGCGTTGGTACATGTTCTAAGGTTTCGCACTATAATGATAGCCTTATAACGCGAATACAACTGAGTTAGGAAAAATACACGAAAAGGCACAGCCTTCACTTTTGTTACCACAATGTCGATCAAAACACCCAAAATGCAATATTTTTTCAAAAAACGATACTATGATCACATTATACTATGATCACCTCGGATTGAGCTCAAAGGTAAACAAAAAAAAGTTTAGTTTAAAAATTCACAAACAAGCACTAGAATTCTTGTAGAGAAATTTCAGGCCCCGCACCAGGATGCTAACTGGCTATTCATTCCATATACGGACAGCATTGTCTACAAGTCATCTCTCACCATTCTTCTCCAAGCCCTTTCTAAACCTAAAATCGCACAAAACACGTTTCGGTGTTTTCGCATACAGTTTTCAGATATACTTCGTAAAGAAAATAACTAGCTGATCTATGAAATACATATCCATCCCTATATATTGGCAGTAATATTACATACCTATGTACAACAATAATACCAGTCATTTACACGAACATCATTTACTTTTCGATGAAAAACAAATTTACAGCAGCCCAACTTGACGCATACACACAATTCAAGATTTTTGCTTAATTTCTAGTTTTTAGTGAATAAATTCATAAATTAAATTTCATTAAATGAAGTGCAAGACAAGCAATAGATATTGCCACATATATGAGAATTATATTCAGCGAGATCCTGCCAAAGATCATCGAGAAAATTAAGAAAAAGGTTTGTTTACTTCTACTACTAAAATAGACTGTACAACTGTACATACATATGCCGGACTGTTCAAGGCTCCTGCTGCATTATTACAACATGCCGTAATAAAATCTGTTTTCATCCTAGACAGAATTTTCATGCAAAATTGACATAAAATATTCGACATCAAATTTAAAAACAAAACATTTATTAAAAAAAGCGTAGTGGTGGGTGCTGGGCGTCTGTCACGCACGCCACGCCACCTTGAATGACGTCATTCGTCGGGCCCTTGCCACTGCCATTCATTCCTTGGAAAAACGGGCGGTCACTGATATGGGACGCAACTTGCGTTGACACATTGGCATAGTCCCATGGCCAAGTGACCGCAATAAGGGCGGGCACGGCAGCCGCAAAAACTGAAGTGTTTTAAAAAGGCACATATATGGAGCCCTTGGCGAGGGCTTCATATTTGTGCCTTTTGCTGTAGAAACTCTTGAGCCGTGGGGTTCAGAAGCGCGGTGACTTTATAAAGAATTTTCGTCGCACTTGGTCGACGCTTCAGGTGACCGAAGGGCTGGAAGCTACTTTGGCCAAAGAATTAGTTTGGCCATTCAACGTCGCAACGCCGCGCCACCGCCAGTCTTTTGAGCACTCTTCCTAACAACGACGGCAGTGATCTGGCCAGTATTTTAGGTTTACTTTGTTAGATTTTTTATTTTAGGTCATCTTTATGTAAGTTTTTGAATGTTATTTATGTTTTAATTTAAGTTAATTGTGTATTACTTATCAAAGAAAACTGATAGTATGTACATAGTGTGATATCGGCCTAATAAAGTTTTTTTTTATACTTAAATTTTTTTTTCATTTTTGTTTTGATAAAATTGGGTCTAGTTCCACCCTCTTTTGGATGTGCACTCTTACGAGGGACATAATGCACACGAAAAATCCTTCTTATTTTACATTCTACGCGACGATCACCTCCGGCACCTGTCACATAAATTCGTGATTGCCGGCTCCGGCAGCTGAGGCACAGCCTTAACCAAATGTGTGGACCCATCATTGCGTTTTTTTTCATCTTTATCATTCTATGGTATACTTTTAACAAAGTCATTTTCATCATTATAATTACAATCAATTTATTATAAGTAATTTTTGTAGTAGTCTTAAGAAATCAAAAAAATTATATTGAATCGTGATCAATTTCATAAAACATATTAATATTTTGCTTGAAAAATTCCAAAAAAGCAATTATTCAATGTTATGTTGACCGGATGTGCTGTTGGAGGACATGTTGATTTGTTCACGAACGAAATGATATTTGTCAATTCGTCAAAAAGTGTTTTTGTTTAGACTTAAATTGATCAAAATTTTACAGTAAACCGTGTAATATTATATCGTGTATCGTTAAAGCAGTAGAATGTGTGATATAAATCTACGTAAATAAGTCTGTAAATAAGGGAAATCAAAGGAGTTCATCGCTGCTATTTGGTAAGTTTTCGATGTTGCATCAAATATTTGCCCTCACTGGCACTTTCTATGTAGCAATTGGACCGAGGCACAGTTTCTTAAACATGAAGACCACCAAGACCTTCACCATTGATGGTACTACAGTCAACAAACAAGCCATGTCGGCGTACGTAGTACCGTTCGCGTAGTTAACTTGGGCTGACGTCGCTTTGTGAACTGATTCGAGTTCCGTCTGTACATTGTTGTTTCCAAATAGTTTTTGGTTTGTGTTCTCTGATGTCAGAGTGAGCATGCACGCAAGCACTGATTGCTGAGCAAGCTCAGTGCGATTGTGATAAAACTGGTTATCATTGATAGCAGTATCAGACAAATTTTTAGTGTACAGCTTAGACACTTTTTTGTGTACAGCTCTAAAAACATTTTCGTGTTCAGTTCGGAAACATTTTTGTGTGCAGCTCTGTAACTTCAAAGTTAGTGTATGCAAAGTTCTATTGGAAGGAACTGCCTGCTGGTTTATTTTATTTTAGTGGTGTGTCAAACAAGCAGTACCTAGTTTTGTTGTTGTGTTTGTTGTGTTCCAATGCCTGTTCTGTAGTGCCTGTAATTTAATTTGTGTCAGTAAGATTGAGCAAAACCTCTAGAAATTATAATCTATGCCGTGGTGTGATATCATATCTCATTTAATTGTTTTTGAGTACTTCATTGTGTACGGTAAGTATGCATTATGCTTCAAATAAACAAGTGATTGTTTCCACCTATTATTAACACATAGTGAATGAGCTAACTGATAAGTAAATTATAAATAAATTGAAAAGTCTTACAACTACCAGAGCCAAGAAAAAACTGACCCAAATAAAAAGTGAATTGAAGCAACAGTCTCCTCATTCTAAACAGTTGATCATTAACCCTTCAACGCACAACATCACACTTGGTCAGTGTGTCAATAAGAGGGCATGTTACATAGTGCCCCCTTATCTACACCCCAAACTCTCACTTTTGTATGAAACCGAAAATAGCAATAGAGAAATACTCAAAAGATATGGGAAAAATAATAAATAGAATTTTTTCTGATTTAAAGGGCACTTTAGTGAATAAAAACCAAAAATAATATTAATATTGAATTTGCTTCAAATAATGTTTGTTTTTTTTTCTTTATTTTTTTATTGTAAGCTTTTCTCTATTTGAGTTTAATGTCAAAAATTATTAAAACAGATCATTTATTAGGTTTTTTTTTTGCAAAAGCTCTGTTTAACAAATATTCCACCAAAATGCGAAAAAACACAAAACTAATCAAAGAAAAAAAAAATGCATTTGGTGTATAAAAAAAATTAAATGCTGTTACCACATCTTTTTAGCTCACATAATCAAATTATTATAATTTTAACATAAAATATAATAAATATAAATAACCAAACCTTTGTATCATTTTTGATACATTATGTATTTAAGTGTTAAACCATGCATGCAGTAATCTTCACTGTGAACATTAAATGAGCTTTCAACAATTCTCTTCTATTTAACCTTATTGACTTTTTTTGTTGCGGAATTATTTGTAGAGTTGTGTAATTGTGACCTTTTGTCATCAATCTCAAAGACTGTCAAGCTTCATTGCAACTGGAGACCTTTCGTTTTCTGCTGGCGCTATAAATTCTATTTGCATGATAACCTTATACAGTTTTAAGAAAGTTTGCTATATTTTATCAAATTATCACAAAGAAATGAGTTTGTATTCTTTGTAAGCATTGGCTTTCCACAATTATCATCGTCTACTTTAGCAGATATCGCCTAGTCCGGTACTTAAAGTGGATGGTCCAAGGCAGTTTTCATACAAACTTGTGGGAACGATGACAGAAGTACTATAATTTCGTTTATAGCACACTGTGCGTAAAATGACCGCTTTACGCATGCTGCGCGTGCGTAAAGTCGGCATTTTCCGCACTTGTGCTATAAAAAATTATACGAAACTCGTGCGAGAAACCTTTTCTCAACTCGTGTGATTGCAGCACTCGCCTTCGGCTCGTGCCGCAAACTCACACTCGTGAGAAAACGTTTCATCGCTCTCGTATCATGATGTACTATTTGTTACTTTTTTCTACACATTCAATTAATTTTAAACTCGCGAGTAATTGTTTGTAACAAAATTCATTTACAATCTAATTTTGCCATTTAAAACTTTCATAATCCAACGTATGACAGTTTTAAATAGCAAAATTAGATTGTAAATGAATTTTGTTACAAACAATTACTCGCGAGTTTAAAATTAATTGAATGTGTAGAAAAAAGTAACAGAACCAAACTATAATACTTCTGCCATCATTGTGGGTTCCCAAAAATTTTTATGAAATTTGTCTTGGACCATCCACCTTAAACTGAGGTACCTATTTTGATGATCACCACATACAATTTGTCTTGGACCATCCACCTTAAGCTGAGGTACCTATTTTGATGATCACCACATACAATTTGTCTTGGACCATCCACCTTAAGCTGAGGTACCTATTTTGATGATCACCACATACAATTTTTATAAATTTTGACAAAGTTGCTGGTTAGTAATATTTTCCAAAAAAATAAACAAATGCCTAAAAAAGCAATAGTTATGGTTGCTCTTGAATTAAATCATTTAAAAAGTTTAGTACATACTGTACATAGCCATTTTTTGCATAAATATTGAAGATTTATCCCTGATGTTTTTCTCAGAGTAAATATTAGTCAGCTCATAAAATATCTGTTCAAATAAATTAAATAGGTTTTAAAGAAAAAAAATATTAATGAGTTTGTTTATTTTCCACAGCGCCAAAGAGAATTTTTTGACAATAAAATAAAATAATAAATTAAAAATATGTTTATTTGAACCAAAAAGTAATACAAAAATATTTTATATAATATTTGGTTATAAAAATATAATATTTGGTTCCATTGCAGGTTATCTTCCTAAACACCGGGGTTAAGATAAAATTTAGAATGACAGCTCTCGAAGTTGTTCATAAACCTTGCCAGAAATTAAAATTTCACTTTTGCCAGTTAAATTTTAGGAATAAATTTTGATTTTAAAAGCGTAGGTAGGCAATTAAAAAATAAGAGTTACAAGTTTAGATTGTATCTGACATAAGACATGCATATCTTGTTGTTATTCATTTATTAGATAGATTGCAAACTTGGAACATAATTATAATGTTTTGGAAATGTTGGTGTTTAAAAAATGTTTTTTTGTTTTTTATAAGACTAGTGCCAGAAATGTGATGATGTAGTACATTTTTACAATCAGCTACTAAAACCCTTTCATATTGATAGGCTGCCGCAGGAAAGGTTATAATATTAAAATTCCCATCATACGAAAAATTACATATGTAATCATTCACCGGCTAGGTCAAACTTTGAGACAAAACACCCGATATATACGATTCTATAGTTTATTACCTATCCATTGCCATCAATCATATACTTGCTTCATTTGAAATCCTACGGAATTACCTATTCATCTCAGAACTATAATTATGTACACCAGCCAGACTTTAAGCATACTTAATATATTAAACAATGAACCAGCTCTTATCTGAAAGATAATAATAACACTGAACACCAGAGCGGGTGAATAACATTTGCCAAATAAATCTGATTTATAGTTGCTCGCTTTGATAAACAAATATTTCAAATCAGTCATTTACAGGTCATGATTGTGTTAAAATAATAGATACCCAAAAGAGTTATTAAAATAAAGCCATAAATATTTTTTTTGTTAAATACAATGTCCCACATCCTCAAACATGATAACTTTTCGTATTTTCTCAGTCAATAACATATCTATGTATATCAACATAACGGTGTTTCCGCTCCACCAACATTTAATTTATTACCTAATAAAATTAACAGGTTTCCACAAAAATCCTTATCAAAACAGTTAACATGAGATGCACAGTTGTACCAGCCAAGGCTCAAGACCTGTTTTGTCGGCTGAGGCCTTGTCAACACTTTATTGCCTACCTCACTAACCAACGTACGTAGGTTTACTTGCACCATACCACTCGGGTAACTAACTAAATACATACATATACTCACGCCTGTCTCCAAGACGGGTAGGCAGAGTCTACATATTTCCATCTGCTACGATTACTAAAAACAAAAATATTTTTGGTCTATTTATTGTCGAATTGAAAGGGAAAAAGTTTTTGTGCAAAGGTTTATTCGGTAGAAAGGTAATTTCTAGATTTGTTCAAGTTTAAGGGCTCAGTTCGTACAATAACTTCAATGTTGACCAAGTCAAGGTGACCTTCGCCTTGAGCGCTGGACGACGCAGGCGCAGGTTGTGTTCAAAACGCGCTCCACCGATAACCGAGACCCCGATCTATTATCCGCCATCCATTATATTTTTATGTTCTTTCCCATTTTAAAGATCTTTGTATTTAAAACCATCCACAGACTTGTATCTGGTGTGTACGAACTAGGTCGAATGTATCCTAAAACAGCTATCTCGCTGCTTAGCACATCTACTTTGATACTTTGTAAATGAATGCTAGGTTAAGGTTATCGAGTGAAACTAATGTTTTCAAGGTTGATTCGCATATTTCATCCATTAAATTATCAATTGTATATTCAGGTGCTTGAAATCTTTACGAGAAATTAATAAAATTCTTTGCCAATCTAAAAAATAATTAGTTAATGAGGATAGTGTAGCCGCTGGCTACAGGATGCAGAGCTGATGGAATTTGAATGGGAGAGTAGACAGGATAAGAAAAAGATTGTGGGTAAACTGACTGACCTTGCTTTGGAATGTTGTTCTCGATGGGCCGACAGGAGATGCGGTGACGTGCTGAGCCTTCTTGTTGGCTAGTTGAGCTGGCGTCTGTGCAGGGATGTATTGAATGTCCTGGTTTGAGTGATGTACACAGCACTTGTATTAACACTACACTTTAGGTACGCGATATTGTTTGTGCTGACGCGAATGTCTATTGTTTAGAGCTGTCGGCTGCGCGGGCGCGCGCGCGTGCGCCTAGAGAGGCTCGTCGATCCGAACAGAGCGAGACCAGCGCCCGCGCGCGCCTCGACCGGCGCGCGGCGGGGGGGGGGTCATCCCCGCATGCGGGTGCGAATCATGCGTCACGGTCTAGCGTGAACATCCTGGGGGGGCCGGGGCTGCGGCTCCATGGGCTGTGTCCAGATCCACAACTTGGATCACTCCATCCTTGCCAGGCATTGTGCGGAGAATTCTCCCCAACTTCCATTGGAGCGGAGGCAAGTCATCCTCTTTGATGAGGACCAGTTCACCCACTTGAGGAGGGGAGGAAGGGGAGAGCTGATTGGGGCGGGTTTGCAGGGTATGGAGGTAGGATCTGGACCAGAGAATCCAAAAGCGCTGAGAGAGCGCTTGAATGAGCTGAAAGCGTTTAAGAACAGATATGGGTCTGTCGTAAAAAGACTGCTCAGGTAGAGCGGTGAGCGGACGACCAATAATGAAATGTCCGGCCGTGAGAGGGTCAAAGTCCGTAGGATCGGATAAAATCGGGCAGAGGGGTCTTGAGTTGAGTATTATTTCGTGCAGAGCGCCGAACCAAGTTATGTGCTGATTCGCGAGCTGGTGAGTGATTGCATCATTGTTTGACCCGAGGAAGTTCTGAACTTCAATGAGTTGATCCCTAGCACCTACACAGCTTGTGCCGACTCTGAGCGAATGAGAACTAGAGTACCGCGACGTGAGATAAAACCTAACAGGGCTCGTGCTGAGTGAAATTGACCATGTACGTCTGCTATTATTGGTGTGTTAGTGACGTTCACTACACGTTGTGCGGAGTTACAAGAATTCTCTGTTGGAGTTGAAGTCATTGAGTGAAAATGAACTGAGTGTGTATGTGATGAGTGTGTGTGTGATGAATGTGCTGAGTGCGCTGAGTGCTGGTTTCATTGAGTGAAAATGAGCTGAATGTGTATGTGATGAGTGAATGTGTGAGTGAAAATGAGCTGAGTGTGTATGTGCTGATTGAATGTGTGAGTGAAAATGAGCTGAGTGTGTATGTGCTGATTGAATGTGTGATGAGTGTGACTATATGTGAAAATGAGTTATTAAAAACTTGAGCGCTACCAACTCCAACGTGCGGATAGCTTGTAACTTGCGCGGGCCGAAATAACAAAAGCCATGTTCAAACGGAACACGGAAAATAAACCCGACAGAGAGAGAAAGAAAAAAAAGAAAAAAAAAATTTTTTTTTTTTTAAACAACCTGTATATGAGCTGATAAACCAACGTGGAACACCCTATATGTGTACCATAAACAATAAAAGGCAGACAATAACAGGATAAAACTGTTCGGAAAACTTTTACCGTAACACAAGATTACCGCAACATTAAATATCAAAAAGGGCTGATGACCTTGTTCACTCCTATGTTATTATGCTATTTCCCGCTTACACGAAACTAATAAAATACCTATCTACTGCCTCAAACTCGTAAACACCAAAGAATGCGTTCACCTGGCAGAAATCGTATCTAAATGTGCGGACAATCCAATGATGCTAATCAAGCTTTAATCAACGTAATAATACGTAACCGTATAACGTGTGTACTTATGTACTCAACACACGTAACTTACGTATATATGTGACGTATATAAGTGCACGAAATAAAGCAAATTTATACTCTCACAAAAAATATCTCGCAAGATACGAGAACTATCTTTGACAGTGGGTAGATTTGCACCTCTTCGCGCGATAGAAAACAAAGTGAAGTGTAGGTACTCAAAACGTTGTAACACGATATGAAACTAAAATGTGAACTATGTATTTACGAGCAAAGTTGAATCACTTCGAGAACATTTGAAAAGATTGGGTCGGGAATTACATGTAAAAAATGTTGAGCAAAATGCTGACTTTGAGTTTAATTAATTTTACGTATGGGGTTTATAAGGGCTGATAATTAATCCCTGGAAGTGACGGGGGGGTTTAATAAAGAAATATAGTGGACTGTAATAAACAATTGGGCCGAATGGATATAATTATATTATCTGAGCTGAACAATAATTACAACCGTGATGAAAATGAGTTATTCTGTAAAGGGGCGTGGGGGGGCCGGTTCTAACCGATAAATGGAATGTTCCAGGCGGCGGTTCTAATTATCTACCCGCGATAGGTATTCGAAACCACAAAATATTTTTTTGCCGGGAAAGGGGGCAAAATATGTAACCGGGTGAAAATGGACTGTAGTAAATCGACGGGGGCTGGTTCAAAACAAAGTTATGGGCCGGCGGGGGATAGTCGGGGGGTGATATAAACCAAAAATTTTCCTGGATTGAAAATGGACTGTAATAAATCGACGGGGGCTGGTTCAGTAGCGGTTTGAAGGGCCAAAATTGTGAAAATGGACTGTAAGGACCAGAATTCGATCCGGCCGAAGGACCAAAAATGTAGCCGCTGGCTACAGGATGCAGAGCTGATGGAATTTGAATGGGAGAGTAGACAGGATAAGAAAAAGATTGTGGGTAAACTGACTGACCTTGCTTTGGAATGTTGTTCTCGATGGGCCGACAGGAGATGCGGTGACGTGCTGAGCCTTCTTGTTGGCTAGTTGAGCTGGCGTCTGTGCAGGGATGTATTGAATGTCCTGGTTTGAGTGATGTACACAGCACTTGTATTAACACTACACTTTAGGTACGCGATATTGTTTGTGCTGACGCGAATGTCTATTGTTTAGAGCTGTCGGCTGCGCGGGCGCGCGCGCGTGCGCCTAGAGAGGCTCGTCGATCCGAACAGAGCGAGACCAGCGCCCGCGCGCGCCTCGACCGGCGCGCGGCGGGGGGGGGGGTCATCCCCGCATGCGGGTGCGAATCATGCGTCACGGTCTAGCGTGAACAGATAGCTAGCTAGATCCACTAATGAGGATAGCTAGCTAGATCCACTAATGAGGATAGTTAGCTAGATCTACTAATGAGGATAGCTAGCTAGATCCACTAATGAGGATAGCTAGCTAGATCCACTAATGAGAATAGCTAGCTAGATCCACTAATGAGGATAGCTAGCTAGATCCACTAATGAGGATAGCTAGCTAGATCCACTAATGAGAATAGCTAGCTAGATCCACTAATGAGGATAGCTAGCTAGATCCACTAATGAGGATAGCTAGCTAGATCCACTAATGAGAATAGCTAGCTAGATCCACTAATGAGGATAGCTAGCTAGATCCACTAATGAGGATAGCTAGCTAGATCCACTAATGAATCTAGATCAGAACACAACTTTCCAGTGTATGTAGTGTACTAAATGTTGAGGTAATGTGACATGTACATTATTGGTTGATAACTAAATAACACTAGTCATTATTATTCTGCGAAAAAATCGCTGATCCGTTAGTGAGTCATCTAAATACGTAGTCGAGACGTTGAGGATATCCCTCGCACAACAGGAAAACTTATCTAAATAATGAAATGTACAACCCGCCCGCTGACATATTGCCGATGAAAATGTGTGGCGCGACACATCATCACGTCACAAATCTTTTCCGACAGTCAGACGTGTTTCCGAGTGTGCACTATGAAATAGAAGCTACAGTCGACACTTGTATGTACGCCTCCGTTTTATCGACGATTATTTGTACCCAGCGTGATAGTCGTAGGTACCTACGAGAACAAATGTGGACCCACAGCTTAAGAGCCGTTTAGCAGGCTGATTGTGAAAAATCCGCCCTTTTTCTAATTAATCGAAACAGAACACTTCTATTCAAAATTTACCCAATAGTTCCTCAACAAAACCTTATTACCTATGTTTCGTGTAAACTGTCATCGCAGTTACCATTGGTTTCTGTAAATTAGAATTTAAAAACTTTAATGACAGCGATGACAGCACACAATACATAGATAATAAGGTTTCGTTGAGGAACTATCGAGCAAATTTAAAACTTATGTATTCAGTTTTGTTTAGTTACAAAAAGGCGGGTTTTTTACAATCCGCCTGTTAAACGGCTCTTAACATAGCATGAATTCAGAACTAATCAGAACACAAGTGTGCCCTACAGGATTTGATCCTGTGATCTCCGAAGTAGTGGTACGTACCACCACTAGACTCTGGAGGTGGTCAAAAAACAAACTAAGTGAATAAATCGCTATGCGATGGACATACTTACTTTGTACTTAGTATTTGCTCATTACAATTTTAAATTGAAGTGAATCAAGTATTTAGTTAGAACACTTGATGAAGCTCAATGGACATTCGGATGTAGACCGACGTGATGACGTCATCAAATGGCCGAAACACGAGCGCATTGTAATTTGCGATACTAATCGTACAAACAGTACACTGTACAGTACATCACCTGTGTCGTACCGTTCAACTCGCGGGTTGTCGACCTCGTCGCTAGCGCTGCGCAGGAGTTGTTGTACTGGCGCTGCGCACAGCACAGGAGTCTGCGCTGTGATTGATATGTGACCGCTATTCATTGCTAAGATCGAACCGAAGTGACGTCACAAAGCATCACAATTTACATCGTCATAATATTTCCAGCTAAAATGTCAACTCCTAAGTTTCATCCAAAATTAACTCGAATTCTTAATAAGTATGTTGGCCGTCTATAGCTTGGTAGTCGAATTTCGATTTACTTTTGTGGGTCGCTGGTTCAAATCCCCTAAGTGCACAATTAGTGTCCGTCCGCGTATCTCTTAAGGCACATTAAGCCGTTGGTGCCGACTATCATTGCAAGGTAGCAGTCTATAACTAATCAGGGAACGGCTGTTGGCCTCCCTCCCCAGTTGTTTACTCGTCCTCAGGGTGGTCGGTGGTAGCAGCACAACACCGGTTGCTGTAAAAATTCGAATCAACCAGATATTGCAACAGGAACTTTTGTATTTTTTTCTGAAAATATGCTGCACCATGAAGATAAAAGCTGTTCTTTGGAAGCTGTTTCATATAGTATATTTAAAAATGATTTTTTTTTTGTGAAGTAAGTTAGACGTAATGTGACGTCGTAGTGATCCATCACAAAGAAAATGAATGAATTATTCCTAAAACATTTTACTCTAGTAATGGTAGAGTTTATGTTTTGAGAACAAACATAGACGTCAGCTTTGGCATCACTTTAGGGTTCCATACATAAAGGTGCCAAACGGGACCCTGTTACTAAGCCTCCGCTGTCTGTCTGTTCGTCTATCACAGGGGTCTAGTTTGTTGAAATTTTCACAGAGTACTCTTTACTATGGCACCTATCATGGCTAACTTTTTTATTATTGAAAATTGGGTGGGATCAGCACGGGCTTAAAAAAAAATCCCGAAAGGTAGCATTTTTAACGTTATCATGTTATCCCCCCTTATCTCCAAAACAAGAAAAACAAAAAACATGAAAAAGAAAGTCACGGTAATAGGTGATTAGTACAGAACTCTAATATCTAATCGCTATACATATTTTCTTATAATCTTTATCCTTACTCAGCGGGAGCTGTGAATTGTTTATCAAGTATATATCGGCTTGTTTTCGTCGTTTATGCTACGGCATCTATTGTTCTTATTTACTATCATATTTTTAGGGTTCCGTAGATGTATTGTGTGGTGGTACGGAACCCTTTGTGTGCGAGTCCGACTCGCACTTGCCCAAATTATTAGAGTGGGCAATGGCTTCATTCCTATAATTGATATCAGTAGGTACTTGCCTGAATATTTTCATGAATATCTCATCTCTTTCAAGGACAAAAAATGTATATTTTTATACAACATTTAAAAACCTTGTTCCTTTCAAACACATCGACGATTGGGGTTGAAATGTACTATCGAGGAAAAATCTGCAGACCCACTTTTCGCCCGTATTGCAATGGTGATAAGAGCGACAAGTGTGTCTGCGGCTATCTATCTATTTACATTATTATAAAAGTTTGACATATTTCAGGCCCAATCCTGGGTCCAGCATCGTCATCAGGTGACTGATGCCGGACCGAGGATAGGACCCGAAATATATCTCACATTCATTTCATGTTATTTTATTAAGTATACATATAAAGACAAATTACCTAGTCAATTAATAACATTTACATACATTATTATAAAATATGTTATTGAACTTTAGCTGTGAAAACTTGCCAAGTTCATATTCAGTAGCAAGGACCCTAACAAACTTTCTTTTAAACAAAAGTGAAGAACGGTAGTACATTATTGTAGTTATGTTATGTATGATTGAGGGAACCTCCATACACCTCGGCACCCAATTTGATCTCGATCATTTTTTCGGCGAAGCCGACAATCTAGCACTACCTTTGTACTGAACTCGGCCCCTTTTTCACATTTACGATTTTAATGGGATGTAACACAAATAAATAGTTCAGGCCTATCTTTATTGGATACAGGAAAATGTGTGTAGTCGTCTATCGAACGGCCGCAGAGTGAAATGCGACATGTATCTTTTTATAAAGTTAAATCCTTGTTATTTACAAATAAAACACAAAAGAATACGACGTCTATCCAGGATAACGCGAATAGCCTCGCCTTAAATTACATAATAATAAATTGTCTTTGTGTTTTATTTATCAGATGTTATTATTGCACGATATTGGTGCTGCTAATGTTCCTAATAAAAAAAAGTATGTAATATAATATTTATTTAATTAAATGACGGAGATGTGTAAGAACAGATACAAAATGTGCATGAATTAACCAATACGTAAGCTTGTAAACATTAGAAATGTGAAGATAACAGATAAACCAAGTGAAAGTAAATAAAATATTCAAAAGAGAATCTTCGTGTTTATGGAGATTTGTTCCATTGTATACAATATAAATTATATATATATATATATATATAACATTGCTCTCATTTTCATTTCCGCGATATAAAGCTTATTAGAGAAACTACTTTTCTAGTACTTGATTAGTACTGACTGACTGACCGTCAACGTACTGCCTAAATAGCTGAAGATTGATACATACAATTTGGAACATAATGTGCCTTAAAGGGTGTAGAGGGTGCACTAAAAAATGATGTTTCGGAATTGACTCCATAAAGGAGTAAACCCTTCTGTATCAAGAATGCGTTCCCAACGGCTACAACAGGCTGTTTATATCCCGCATCCTCTAGTGTGTTTTATTTATATCCTACATCCTCGCGACGAAGTAGGTTCCCAACGGTTACAACAGGCTGTTTATATCCCGCATCCTCTAGTGTGTTTTATTTATATCCCACATCCGCGTGGACGAAGTCGCGTGCGTCCTGTAGTGTGTTCTATTTATATCCCACATCCGCGTGGACGAAGTCGCGTGCGTCCTCTAGTGTGTTCTATTTATATCCCACATCCGCGTGGACGAAGTCGCGTGCGTCCTCTAGTGTGTTCTATTTATATCCCACATCCGCGTGGACGAAGTCGCGTGCGTTCTCTAGTGTGTTCTATTTATATCCCACATTCTCGCAGACGAAGTCGCGTGCGTCCTCTAGTGTGTTCTATTTATATCCCACATCCGCGTGGACGAAGTCGCGTGCGTCCTCTAGTGTGTTCTATTTATATCCCACATCCGCGTGGACGAAGTCGCGTGCGTTCTCTAGTGTGTTCTATTTATATCCCACATTCTCGCAGACGAAGTCGCGTGCGTCCTCGAGTGTGTTCTATTTATATCCCACATCCGCGTGGACGAAGTCGCGTGCGTTCTCTAGTGTGTTCTATTTATATCCCACATTCTCGCAGACGAAGTCGCGTGCGTCCTCTAGTGTGTTCTATTTATATCCCACATTCTCGCAGACGAAGTCGCGTGCGTCCTCTAGTGTGTTCTATTTATATCCCACATTCTCGCAGACGAAGTCGCGTGCGTTCTCTAGTGTGTTCTATTTCTGTCCAAAAACAGAAATCGTTATAGGAAGGCTTCAATATCTGTTTGTCTTTCCGTTCTCGGCATAACTCAGTGTTGCCAGTTAATAATTATTACTATAAACTCTATCAGTTTAATTAACTATTAATATTTAATTTACTTAAAACAGTCTTGAAAAACGGCAATGTTTTTGAGAATTAAATTTAAAAGATTAATGTCTTATGAAATATTTTAAAAATAACATTTGTTGCTAGCGACAGAGAACATCTCGTTCCGATACATCCGAAACTCTTCCCGAATAACTTTCCCCAAAAAATACCCTGAATAATTATATAACCTAAAAAATCTCTTAAACATGAAAAAAAAATCCCTAAATTTAGGGGAAAATAACCCAAATCGAGAGTACTGGGTTGACGATGATTAACGATGTAATAGAACGGATGGTACTACAATTGAGTTGAAATGTGTAATGTAAATACAGAACGACATGAGGAGCCCGGGAAGTTTTCGATGACATCGAGTGAAGCGTATATTAAAGCATATCGCTTCTGATTTGACGGATCCAGTACGTTTCGCGGACCTGTCTAACACTATTTGACGGATCCAGTACGTTTCGCGGACCTGTCTAACACTATTTGACGGATCCAGTACGTTTCGCGGACCTGTCTAACACTATTTGACGGATCCAGTACGTTTCGCGGACCTGTCTAACACTATTTGACGGATCCATTACGTTTCGCGGACCTGTCTAACACTATTTGACGGATCCAGTACGTTTCGCGGACCTGTCTAACACTATTTGACGGATCCAGTACGTTCCACGGACCTGTTGCAAATATTGTGGGTCATCTGAAGATAGAATGAAATAGTACATTACGATACGAGAGCGATGAAACGTTTTCTGACGAGTGTGAGTTTGCGGCAGGAGCCGAAGGCGAGTGCTGCAATCACACGAGTCGAGAAAAAGTTTCTCGCACGAGTTTCGTATAATTTTTTATAGCACAAGTGCGGAAAATGCCGACTTTACGCACGCTGCGCGTCATTTTACGCACGGTGTGCTATAAAAGCTTTTAATTTTATGAATAATCATCTTTATTTTTATCGTTAAATAATGAAAAAATAAAAATTCTTAGTTTTTAGTTACTTTTTAACGAAACA
The DNA here is from genome assembly GCA_934047225.1 of Ypsolopha sequella. Lineage (NCBI taxonomy): Eukaryota > Metazoa > Arthropoda > Insecta > Lepidoptera > Ypsolophidae > Ypsolopha > Ypsolopha sequella. Next base: position 29,846,599 of record OW203989.1, read on the forward strand.
ATATAAAACTTGGAAATATCAACATGAAACGCAGACGCCGCCATGATTTTACATACGTAGCCCAGACACTTTATTAGTGGTTCTGGTCTGACGTCCGTGTGCTGAGGGTAGCGACACGCTACTGAGCGATGCGGGGGGGGGGGGGGGTCCATAGTCGAGGAATATACGGAAGAACAGCGCGGTAGTGTGACGCGTTTGAGAAAGATGCCACCAATAATGTAGCCCACGCGCCCACTCTTGTGTACGAGAATCAAAAGCAAAGTAAATAAACCCTGAAAACGTTCCGGTAAATATTGTAATTAATCACTTGTGGTAACTAACTGTATATTACTTCTGTGCTTTTAACCAATACATACTGCCTAGGTTCAACAAAACGAAACAATCAAATAAAATTATCAATAATGAGAAATATTTTAACTTACGTTATGTATGTGTGTTATTATTTGTAACCGTTTTAAATTTAAATTTTTTAACGGCTGCAAAATTAATCCGTGTGCTAGAAATGTTACCATAACGGAGAGTATTGTTGTTGTGATGGTCCTGGGTTCGATGTCCGCAGTCACCACTCATGTTCACATAATCTGTTATCTATCACCTCTAGATAACAATCGGTGTAGCGGTGCCATCAACGAGGTGGTGGTTATAACAATTATAAGTACCGATCACTTGTAACGTGGTAAACTGAATCTCTGTGCAAAATGCACGTCATAATATTGTTTTAGTTACTTAAGGCGCCTCTTCCCAGCGTCATCCGACAAATAACTGTATTGATAAAGTTATTCCTCTTAAACGGTATGTTTAATAATTATAAAAAAAATATGTATTGTTAGTTAAACTATAATAAACAACTTCATTTAAGGAAATTATTCTCGCGTATAGAGACACCATGAAAATATTGTAAAGAGGTTTTTAGATTATAATTAAGTAAAATCGGTTATTTCTTTGAAACCACTAATGGTATTTGTATAGTTCTTGTACTAAAATACAAGGTAAATATTGCTTAGAAAAATCATTTAGGCAATTTTTTTTTCCTTTCATCGCGTCCATGTGAAAAATATAATTTTTACCTATTTAGCGCTATCCGGAGACCCAGCGACATCGTAATGCAGTACACGCTGATATGAACGTTATTTCAATATAGTATTTGTCTATATTTGTACCGACACAAGTTGACTGAAAGTCGTTGGCGACTACCTGCCCTTTAAAAAAAGTATGGCGTTTTAAAGCAATTTGCAGAAATCGCTAAATAATTATTAGGTTTTGTAGTTTTATGCATTATTTATAACAACGCAATAAAAATGTAATGCAATTAAAGAACAAAGGGGTCATTCCATGGTGGCGGTCGGGACAGTTTTACTCCATTTTTCGACATACTTATATCTGTAGATCTGTAATTATACTCTTTTTACATAATATAAATATACAGAATTATAGATAAATATTAGTGTATGGACATCATTTAGTAAAATACTAACATTTTGGCATTTTATCATATTAAATCCCTCCTTGAAAAAACGCGGCGTACGGGACAGGCACGCGCCCACCCTTTTCAAATTTGTGCAAACAACTATTATACTCAGCCTTTCTGGTCGTAGTACAGCTTTGTATATTTTTTTATAGATGTCTAGATAGTTGGTCTAAATAACTTGATAAAACGTACAGTAATTTGTAAAAGGAATGTCTAGATATCAATTTTTGAAAAGTGCGGCGGTTGGGACAAGGATTCGTGGCGGTTGGGACGAGTACCAAAATCATGATATTTTACAAGATCAAATAATTGTTTTATTACTCAAGCAACATAATTAATTAATAACAATCACAACATAATAAGAGATCAACATTAAAAAGGTATTAATTAGACTTTTTATGGACAGAACGGAACCTGTGAATTTGTTATAAGTATTCATGGTGTTAAAAAACGTTGTCATGAATATTACTTTTATTTTCTCAAAAACTTCAATGTTCTCATTAAATTTGTAATAAATACGATTTACGTATTATTTACGATTAATTTTTCACCTCTCATACTGGTGGCGGTCGGGACCAAACTTTGATTCCCCACAAAATATTATAACTAACGCCTTGCTGCTGGCAAATATGCCTGAAGGGTAGCTGCCCAGTCCCTTCTTACTTCTACAAGTTATTTACGTTACAGTTCTAATACTTTTAGGTTAGGAAAACTAAACGTCTATTTTTCCGTGGCGGTCGGGACATAAGGCATACCTAACCTTGAGGCGTCATATATTGGTAATTTACTTACATATTGCAATTTTTTGTTTGCCAAGTAAAAGTATAAACCCTTCCGTGAAATCCCGTTCCCAAAACACGCCGTGTCGTAAACAAAATAGACGCAAACAGTATTGCTAATTTATCGGCAAAAATCGTACCACTTGAAGATACGTGAAAGTCAATGTTTCAGTTCGACAAAAACGAAGAAAATGATAGGATTTTTTTGGAATTTTTTGTAATTTCATTAAACTTGGGGTTTTTACTCAACAATGTGATTCAAATTAATAGTATCTAATGAATTAATTTTTTTCGCTCGTGGTTTCAATTAGCGTGGAATGACCCAAAGGCTAATTGTCTAACTTCAACATCTATCACTATCGCTTTAAAATGTATCGTGATTGGTCAAATAATAATTTGTGACGTCATTTCTAGCCAATCAAGATACATTTGAAGCAATAGCGATAGATGTTATAGTTAGAAAATAAGGAGGCAGGTGTTCACCATACCCTTCACCATGTGTAGGGGATGCTCCTTCACAGGGTCGGACTGACCTTCGCGGGCCCTCCCGGGCTTACTATAATACCTACACGCAAAATAGTTCACATATAGGTAGATTAGGTAGGTATACGAAGAGAAATTTTCAAAGTTTTGAAATTCTTCTTTCAATTTTGTCTTAAAGATTTTGCAAAACTACCCAGGTATCTAAATCATATCATATCAATAAACGAAGGGTGTTTTTATAGATATTAGAGTGCAAAACTATATATTTTTTGCCATGTTGCCATAATTGCAGAGGTGATGAAAATTTTCATACTATTGTCTAAGCTCGTCATTTTGCGTATTAAAAACAAAAAACTGTCTCCCGGCCGAATGAAAGCTCGACTAGGAATTTTGAAAAAATCATTTTGTCATCCGGGCCCCTTATGCTCAGTCCGATGCTGCTCCTTCGTTAAATAGTATGACATAGTATAACATTTTGTCATCCGGGCCCCTTATGCTCAGTCCGATGCTGCTCCTTCGTTAAATAGTATGACATAGTATAACATTTTGTCATCCGGGCCCCTTATGCTCAGTCCGATGCTGCTCCTTCGTTAAATAGTATGACATAGTATAACATTTTGTCATCCGGGCCCCTTATGCTCAGTCCGATGCTGCTCCTTCGTTAAATAGTATGACATAGTATAACATTTTGTCATCCGGGCCCCTTATGCTCAGTCCGATGCTGCTCCTTCGTTAAATAGTATGACATAGTATAACATTTTGTCATCCGGGCCCCTTATGCTCAGTCCGATGCTGCTCCTTCGTTAAATAGTATGACATAGTATAACATTTTGTCATCCGGGCCCCTTATGCTCAGTCCGATGCTGCTCCTTCGTTAAATAGTATGACATAGTATAAAATTTTGTCATCCGGGCCCCTTATGCTCAGTCCGATGCTGCTCCTTCGTTAAATAGTATGACATAGTATAACATTTTGTCATCCGGGCCCCTTATGCTCAGTCCGATGCTGCTCCTTCGTTAAATAGTATGACATAGTATAACATTTTGTCATCCGGGCCCCTTATGCTCAGTCCGATGCTGCTCCTTCGTTAAATAGTATGACATAGTATAACATTTTGTCATCCGGGCCCCTTATGCTCAGTCCGATGCTGCTCCTTCGTTAAATAGTATGACATAGTATAACATTTTGTCATCCGGGCCCCTTATGCTCAGTCCGATGCTGCTCCTTCGTTAAATAGTATGACATAGTATAACATTTTGTCATCCGGGCCCCTTATGCTCAGTCCGATGCTGCTCCTTCGTTAAATAGTATGACATAGTATAACATTTTGTCATCCGGGCCCCTTATGCTCAGTCCGACGCTGCTCCTTCGTTAAATAGTATGACATAGTATAACATTTTGTCATCCGGGCCCCTTATGCTCAGTCCGATGCTGCTCCTTCGTTAAATAGTATGACATAGTATAACATTTTCATGTTTTTCAAAAAATCCTTGTCAGTATAATGGCAATTTTAAAAGTTGTTTACGATTGGATTGTTTAAAATAAAGGTTTTGAATTTATTAGGAGTTTTTGACAAGAACACATAAGTAGCTTTTAACGGTTATGTTTGTTGGACTTGATTGAATTTTACGTGAAATGAGTATAAATAATTAAATTCACGACATTGTAACAATGTCGGTAATGTAATGACATCGAATCAACTAAAACAAAGACATGACGCATTTGATAAGCGCTCAGTTATCTTATTATCTATATTTACATACAGAGATTCTGAGCAATTTTTTCATTTTCTATAATTGAAATGATTCATTTTCATCATTTTGAATGAATGAATGAATACACATTTCACTCTACACGGTTAATTGAGTACAGAGTTTTGAACACACAGTGTTGTACAAGGGCGGACTTATCCTTAAAGAGATTTCTTTCAACCAACTTTTGGGTGGTGAAGAAAGTGTTATTTTATTTAATGTGGAAGTGGGATATCAAATTTATAAAATAAATTAAACAAACCCAATAAATTGAATATACATAATGCATAACGACTACTTACTCATTGTATTAATAACTTAAATATCTAAATAAACTTACACCATATGTTTTTATGTCTGACTGTCAATTATAAATATATTCACTAACTTTTGCCCGCAGCTTTGCCCGCGTTGATTTCGTTTGTATTTTCTCGGGATAAAAAGTAGCCTATGTCACTGTCAGGCCCATAAACTGTCTCTATGCAAAAAATCACATCGATCCGTTGCTCAGTTGCTGCGTGAAAGAAGGACAAACCAACAAACACACTTTTGCGTTTATAATATATAATTTATATATACACACCTGCATACAAATAAACATAATCAATTAATAGACTGAGTGATGAAGTGATGTGAGTAGGCAAGGTTTTGTAATTAACTCAAATTACTTACAACATAAATTATTTCAGTCTAGTTTCACAGTAACGTATAAGGTTTCCGCAAATACCGTATCAATATGTACCTCTAAGACAGCAAACATAAACATAGCACGTTCTGATATATTTAACGTGGTCGCTCCACCGTGCTCACGTAGGTCTTCCTACCTCACATAACGTGAGTCTACCCCCCACCCCCTGACCACCCACCCCCCAGTAGACGTTGTAGAGTGTTGTCTGGTTGCAGTAGTTAGTGCTTGTTGACTGTGTGCTAGTGATGTGCACGTGACCTGGCGGTTATTACCTAACATCATTATAACACTTATTATATTACAGAATCACTTCATTTGAGCTACCAATATTTCAGTGTTTTTGCAGGCGCTATAAGTGTGGATAGGATTTCAGCGTGGCGCAGTCGAAGATTTCAAAAGTAAAGATAAGCCCTTACCGTAGTAGACAGCACCAAAATGTTTCCACCTTTAAATGGGTGACGCTCACACGTTTGGAATCAGTGCTCATCTGGACATAGTGATAGTTGAACGCTTTAAGTGCACTTAAAGTTTTGAATTTTTACGACTTTAGTAGTCTGATCAGTTTGCTGACCGTAGGTATACAGATTGCGCACTCATATTGTGCGCGCGTCGGCATTATGTTAACGCACACATTCGAAAACAATGCAATAGATTTTAGGTGCCAGGGCTCATCTAAACTTTTGAAATCTTTTGGCGCAGTAGTATGTCAATATTGGTAGCTCAAGTGAAGTCACTATAATGTAGCAAGACTGCATCAATTTGTATTATAATGAGTAATGTTCACATGCTTTTAATACAATTCTTCATTTAGGTTTAAAGTAAGTTTAGATAGAATAAAATTTTACAAATTATTTAAATAAAAATATAAAAAACATGTATAACTAAAGGACTGCAAATCTTCTCATTGAAATTGTAATAATTAATAAACCATCCATTGTTGTTTGTGTTGTTACAATAATTATTTGTAAGTTTGTATTCATATTTGAGGCACAAATGTACAAATCCTCATCTAACGTGTGTGCTTACTGTTTCCAACAGAGCAGGCAGGGGCTGCCAACATTTCGAAATAAACTAAAGAATAAAATCGGACAAAGTAAGTGTTACTGAAACCAGACAACCGTCGATCCTGTTATTTCGGCTTTAGACGGTATTTTTTTTTTCGCTATACTTTTAAGAATCATCATCTGTATGCATTAGGGTTGTCAGTGTGTATTCTGTTTTTGTTTTCATTTAATATTTTTAGAGATCAATTAGATATTTCCAAACTACAACTCACCCTAGAACCATTCAACTACAAGTCATATATTAAATAAAGACACTTAAGCACTTAATCCATTAGATAAGTTTAATTCCTCATATCCGATCTAAATAAAAAATAATTTTAAGAAGCAGTCATTCTTTGAAGGCATTAAACGATTAAACGGGTTAACGCCATCCTAATATGTCAACGATTTAGTTCAATAACCTCTAAGATCACACCAGTGAGAACAATATCTTTATCTGAACAAAGGTCATCATTGAACACATGTTCGCCGCCCACTAAACATTTTCGGGTATCGGTTCAACAACATTCGGTGTCGGTCTATAAATAACGGTCTGAAGCACGCGGTTTTCTTTGTTTACACGCTATTTGCTCCACGGAAATATCTTCTTTGTAGATAAATTTGCTTGAAACTTAAACTTGATGCAGAGACAAAGCACCTATTTGTTTGATGTCTTGTGACGTTATTTTCGTTTATGTCTTAAATTCCCGTTCAATTAAAATGACATTTGAATAACAATGCACATGTGACGAAATTGCGGCTTGCAATTGTTTAGACTGATGCCGGCCTTATTGTGGACCGAAATATATTTTGGATCATTTGTTGTCTCGTAAAGTAAATGAAATTGCGGTATCGTTTGTTTAAATAGTTCGCACACTTTTACACAAAGGGGCCGAAAAGGCGGGGGGGTGTCGGCAACTTTCAAGACACGACGTGTGGTGTACACGCACGACGTGTGTACACGTGTGACGTGTGGTGTACTACACGTGGCACACCCGCTCTACATCTGACAGTTTTCTTTTTTCATTCGTAATTGGTATTGGTACATGTTGGTGATATTTAAGGGTGAATAGAATATAAACATGGAAAACAAAAAAAATAAGAACAGTCAAATTTCGTAAATGACACATTTCGCGAAATTTTATGTTGACTATTGCAATTCTTGCCTTCGTCTATAATTGAATGTAAATATAGACACACCATTTCGTATAGTTTGTATCCCATTGCTATGTACGACGATGTAGGGACCTGTAGTCGGACAGGAAGGAAGTAATGCACATATCGCCTCGCTTACCATTCACATCGTGTAGTACACATGTATATAGTTTATATATATTATGTTTTCCTTGTCTATTAAGGTCGTTTTCATTGTATCATCGCATCATCGTTAAACAGTTTTGTTGAATACCCGGCTGTGTTGGTGGTTGTAAAACTTTAATTAATTAATTTTGTAAACAATAGTTGCAGCGGTGAAATGAATAACACACGTGTAATGGTGAGATACATCGCAGATAAATTGTCTGACTAGTTGTCTTGATTGGTTATGTGTACTGATAATAAAATCTTTATCCTACTTCTGTTGACACAAACTTCAATTTCCATAAGTGGCGTATTCGTTTTCTTGCCAATATTTACGATTCGAAAACCGTTTCGAGGAATAGCTTCTCTGAACCGTTATCCTCTAATAAATGAAAAAAGTATTGTCTTTTATTTAACCTTCAGTGGTAATAAAATAATAATATTATTAAATCTAAGTAAGACAAACCTATTCTTTTAAATACTAATATTACAATAGTCCTACACAGAGGGGGGGTTGTCCTTGGGTGCACTCCTACAGTGCGTACAGGGATAATCGTCGGTTAGTGTCATATCACATTTAGTCTACGTGTTGGCTTCGGCCCCATGCACGCCTCCCAAAGGTCCGAGACTACATAGCCCTGAGATATGATAAATATATACAATAATAATAAGTAATAATAATAATAATTTATTTATTTCGGCCAACAAAAAGCCATATAATTAATGTATTTCCCTTTATTATTATTTATATATAGTTTTTTTTTCATTATTTTACATTAAACCTGACCTGTAATGAGTGTATGTAATGTCCCCATATTACATAAATAAATATATTTCATTTCATTGATGTCATCACCACACATTTACATAGGCAATTTTTTTTAACGCATCCTTAAGTCTCAAAGCCATTCGACCTAATATGGTTACGTCACTTGTTGTAAATAGTAAACTACTTTTCTACATTTTCTGGCTTATTTACTGGATCACTTATAAAATCAGTTAAGCACAACAAATAAAAATAAAATTACAACCTAAATTAATCTATTTATTCCAAAAAGCAGATTAAGTTGTACTGAAGTTTACAAAACGACCTAATGACGTAGACCCATCAGAATGAGCTATTGGTGATAGACTAACATATGTAGACCAGCGCATTTATCTGTATAACTGTATGTTCTAACTGATAAGGTTGATATTTGTTTGTCCAAAAGGTAACTCGGTCCTAAAGCCGTGTTGTGGTGTTGCAGATGGGAAGGGACGATATGCAAGTCAACGTGGCGGGCCTCAGGAGGAATATCAAGAACCTCGCGCACAACTACTCTGATGCCCAGGTGAATAACTCTTTGTTATTAATTATAATTCAGTATTATATATACATGACTCCTCAAGACAGTCGCGAAATAGATAACTATGAAGAAAGCGTGATAAGTATGAAAGAAATTGTACAGGCAATGAAAGGTGTGAAAGCGGCTGGGTATGATAGAGTGTCAATAGAGATACTAAGAGGTGGAGATGGCGTGGTGGCTGCCTGCTGTACCAGCTCTTTAATATGTGCTGGACGAGCGGTCGTGTTTTGGTTGACTTGTGCAAGGCTGTCATCGTCCCACTATATTAACACAGCAGAAATGTAAAAGCTACCGTGGCATAAGTCTTCTTAGTATAGTTGTCAAGTTGGATGTACCTAAGCGCGATTTATAAGAGGTATGGGTTGCATAAATCAGATATTTTCTTTACGAAGCATATCTGAAAAATGCCTGGGAAAGTACCAGAAGGTGTTTTGTGCGTTTGTTATATCATTGTGGATTTAGAAAAGGCTTACGATAGAGTTGTGAGGGATGACTTGTGGACAACACTGTCCGTGTTTGGAGTGAGTTGCTACCTGGTGCGGGCCCTGAGATCTCTACGAGAATTCCAGTGCTTGCATCAGTATTAACGGGGCATACACTGATTGGTTTAATATCTCTAGAGGAGTTAGACAAGAATGTGCAGCATCACCGTGGCTATTCAATCTATTTATGGACAGTTGTTTAAATGATTTAATGAGGACTGAAGTTAGGGAAGTTACTGATGAAATGCCTCTTATACGCCGATGAACAAGTTGTCCTTCCTTCATCGACGGATAAGCTGCAAGAGATGGTAACAATTATGGATGATGCCTTTAAAAAGAAATAAAATGAAAATTAACGTTGGAAAAACAAAGATTATGGTAGTAGTGAGGGATGAAGCGGTGACTGGTTAACGATTTTGTCTATCTGGGTTGTTTAATTACGCGCGATGAAAAATGTGACGTTGAAATTGAAAGAAGAGTGAATGCGTGAAATGAAAGTCAATGGAGCCCTACACTCTTATGGGCAGCCAAAATGTGACTGCAAAGGCACGAATGGCAGTTCATAATGGAGTGTTGGCTCCTACACTTATGTATGGTAGTGAATGTTCGGTATGGCAAGATAAAGGTCAAAATAGAGGAGTGAATGCAGTGGAAATGCGTTCCTTACGAAGTATGTGTGGTTTAACATTGAATGACAGAGTGGAATATATCGACATACGGGATTGTTGCGGCATGAAAGAAGATAGAATAGACAAAGGAATGCTTCAGTGGTTTGGACAAGTAGAGAGCATGAATGAAAGTAGAGTGACGAAAGAAATTTATTATCCGCAAGTGGAAGCTACAGGTCGACCTGGCCGCACAGGAAGGGCGTATGCTGACCAAATTGCCGACATACTGAAGAATGGCCATGTCAAAAGTATCCGGAATAGAAGAGTTTGTATAATCGTAGCAGATGGAAATCTTTAGTCTCTGTCTACCACCCCTCTAGGAGACAGGCGTGAGTATATGTATGTATGTATAATTTAGTAATTGTTTGACAGTTCTGATAAGAGTACATCTCGCTTACCCAAACACATCTGCCATTTCCTGTGTCTTTTCAGAACTGTCATCGATTCGCCAGCTCTTATTACGGAATCTGTATGACTACTATTTTAAACTCTGGTGATTCGTACACAACACATAATAGTTACGAAGGCCTGCAGCCTTTTGGTCTACAGTTTATACCTATGTGTTTAAATCCGTTTAAATATTATAAATTATAACATTTTTGTTTCTAAGTGTAATCGATAAGTATTGTTTTCGTTAATGCTTTTGACGAAGGTTAAGACGTCGAACGTTTCGTGAAACGTGTGTGTATTGTTGATTATTCCGGATTTTCCCTTTCGTTATAAAACCTGACCCTGTACTGATTATTTGAGATGTTTCCTGACAAATAAGTTAACAGTCTTCCCAGCACTTGTTACTATATCATATCTGACAAATACTTAAGTTAACAGTCTTCCCAGCACTTGTTACTATATCATATCTGACAAATAAGTTAACAGTCTAAGTTGTTGCTTGCTTCACCGATAGAGTTCGAAACTGGGGCTCTAGATCCCACCGACTGAACTACCGCTGCTACTTTAAACATTTACATTTAACATTAGCTTAACTCTCTTTCAACTCCAAAACTCACTTACATAGGATGTGTAAACTGTGTCTGATCCACGTTCGGTGCCAACTTGCAGGTAAAAGTGCGCGAGGCGACATCCAATGATCCATGGGGCCCGTCCAGCACTCTGATGGCGGAGATCGCCGACCTCACGTACAACGTGATGGCCTTCACGGAGATCATGCAGGTCAGAGTCTGACCACCAGGTCTACCGACACCTACAGTTGGTGTAGGCGGGTGTGGAGATGGTGTCACGGTTTCTCATTCTCGGACCTTCGACGCAATACGGCGTGTTCACGCCCGTCTTCTTTATAGGCCCGAGCTGTACTGTCAATGTACGCACATCGCGACCCGTCATCGAGTTGTTACCACTATGTCACCAATTACAATTCCGTTATCCGGTTGACTAGCAGAAATGAACAGAAACGACAATATGTGGCGAGCACTGCATGACAATTTTAGTTTTGATTAAATAGCTAAATTGACTAATAGCACAGGTGGTAGAGCTGATGTCGGGTTCAACTGTGGAGGTACTATCATCTTACTTGGAGACCCCCTTGAAGTAATTCGAGGGAGAGTAAGAGGACAGCTCACAGGCAAAAAAACCAGGAGGCCCACCATGCCTGGGACCGATGGATGGCGGTATATCCGTCACTAATAGCTGGGCTTTATATGGAAGAGACTAGTAAAAGGCAGCGGCGTCACTAGTGCGAGGGTTCCGGCACCGCGCTCACCAACCCGCCTGCCCAGCGTGTGTGAGTATGGGCAATTCTTCCAGGATGACCGCCGGGTATGGCAAAGTCCTGGGAAGGCTTGTCCAGCAGTGGACGAACTAGGCTGATGGATGAAATAGCTATGATTCCAACCAGAGAGCAAGTACTAAATTCAAACTGATGTGTGTATCACTACCTTACCAACCTGTGATATAGACATCATCAGCTTCTAGCTGCTTGTGTATAAGAAATAACCATAATAGGTAATTTTAAAAATGTCGATATAAACCAAAAATATATGAGCTGAGTTACCGTTGTCGCTTCACTGAGTTGTACATTTGCAGTGTCTGAAGCCTTATCGGTATTTGTAGATCTTATTATGGATTTTATGGCGATGTAAATTCAAAATAAATACACTGTTGATAAAAACGTCTTTAATAGCTGCGTATAAATAAACCTCTGCTTTTCTGCATCAGTGACATCAGCCGTTGTCAGCTATTCTGTCTAAAATATAAATAAAGAATACCCCGACTGACTGACTGATCTATTAACGCGTAGACCTGGAGCTGTATTTTTGAATCACTCGCAGTGAACCATATATTCACGCACGAAAACAATTCACGTGCAAAATTCAATTCGATTGGTCACGATTTTACGTATTTTTGAATCAGTAGAAATCAATGTTTTCGTTTCACGCAGAAAAAATTAAAACCGGAAAGCAGTATTTCGTTGATTTTTAAAACCGGTGATGAATGTAGGTGAACGAAACGTAAATTAAAAAGTTATAATGTCATGTCAGTCTCATCGATGCATCGACATCGACATTTTCTTCTTGTCATTCTTGCATAGTTTCTACTAGTAGAAATCGGAAAACGAGTGGGTCAGACCACTCGTTGCAGAATTCACGGAGAGAATTTTCAAAAATACTGATTTCAAGTTTTCGTATGCGAATGATGCGGATTCATATGCGAATTGAAATTCGAATGATTCAAAATTACAGCTCCTGGACCTAGGTACATGTCATTTGGACTGTACGCTCCTTGTATGACGTAGATTTTAGGAAATTCCCACAGAATCGGGAGAAAGGGACCACGTGAGCACCACTGCGGGGCGTCCGCTAGTTAGGTTTGTTGTCTGATACGCTACATCAGTTTGTAGTAGTAAACCATATCGTCACGACATGAACCCCCGAGAGGGTTTCAGAGATGTTTCCAAGACTGAAATGCATGTCACAGTGCAAACTTTGTACACCCGACGATTATAACGTCCCAAACGTGACAGGTGGCACAAATGGACCAACAGCTAAACATGCCATTAATGTGCACCGCGGTGATTGGAACCCACGACGTCTAGGTCAGCAGGCGAGCGCCCTACCACTATATTCTCATGTGCAGATGATCTGGAAGCGGCTGAACGACCACGGCAAGAACTGGCGGCACGTGTACAAGGCGCTGGTCCTCATGGAGTACCTCATCAAGACCGGCAGTGAGAAGGTGGCGCTCCAGTGCAAGGAGAACATCTACGCGATACACACGCTCAAGGACTTCCAGTATATGGAGGAGGGGAAGGACCAAGGTGGGTACTTACTAACTTTCTTACAACAAATTGCAACACACAGCTTTTCAACTCTCAGGAAATATAATTTGGGCTGATGAATGGGACGGCTTACCTATTGTGTTATAATATTGTCATTTAATCATAACACCACCTGTTTACACAAAAAATGTAAATAGAGTAAAAGGTCTTGATACATTCATTCATGAATATAGGTGTTCATCAAACCTGAACCCATTAGTGAATGTTTTCAAAATTGAATATTCTTTTACTTTTACTGTTTCGTACATAATCCTGTGTAAATAAAAATGTTGGGTTTGTAACTCTTATGTACTTGTAAGTAACTCTTTTCCTTTCTCAGAAACTTATAAGTATCGACATTAACTGTTCACAGTTTATGGATATTCGTGATCGTGAGTCGTGAGTTACTGAGTCGTGCCTCTATTGTTCAGTTGTTATCCAAAATTAATCCGATAACCTGAATTGGTGTAAATTGTATTTCCTGAACTTTATATACAAAGGCTATCAATACATCTACTACATAAATGTACACGGTATCTATATACGTATAGATATGGTGAGGTTTGGGGGGGGGGGGCGGGCGACGGTCACGCCCCCCTTTGTCAGCTGACCGTAGCGAAGGCATTTCGCGTATCGACTTCGCTCAAAGTAATCTTTTTTTATTAAGGGGTTATGTCATATTTCGCACATATGTAATCCAAGTTCGCACGTTAATTTATTAAATTTTGATCTTAACCCCCTTTATTATCATTATTGCTGAAACAATAGATCGCAGTCCAGATTGTGGCTCGGATCCACCTTATAGATGAAATAGGTTGAATTACGAAGAACTTACTCTCAGTTATATAACTATTATATGTAATGAAAGTGTTCTAGTTTATAAGCTAATTTAAATATTTATTACTTTGTTATCTTAAGGTGTTCTAGGCAACTTCGTAATATTGTATTTCTCGGAAACATTTATTTAGTTTTTAAGCAAAAAATTGTTATCTTAGTCCTTTTATACTATTTTTTAACTCTGCCTAAAATACAGGCTACTTATGTAGTTTAGTTTAGGCAAAAAATCATTTTCACTAGCCGTAAGATCCTTTTGAATGTACTAATCTTAAGTTCTCTTTACGGAAATAAACATTATTATTATTATTATTATATTATAATTATCAATAAAACGTCAGGTTTCACTATAATAATAGGTTAATCATAGTAGCTTTGTCTTTCTCTATTGCTCTAGTTAAAGTTGTTTTCAATAAAATGGATTGAAAAGTTCTGTCAGATTATTCTTTGATCGTTGAAAAGTAACTTTTAATTTACAATTACGTGACACAACAATCGTTCCAATATCACCGAGCTAAAGGAAACAGATAACTTGACGACACAACCAACTAGTTTTTGTACGCATTATGAAACAAACCAATTTTATTTAAACAACTTTACCCATTCGATGTCACCGCACTCATTATTGATAGAGACAAGCGTCTTGTCTGAATGTGTGTCACGGTTGTGTATTCTTTGATTGGATTATTATATACAAACAGTGCACTAGCTTGTTTTTGTTTTATAATGGGTTCAATAAATCTGTGCCGGTTATTGATATGAGTGCAGTGTTATGTGATAATAGTGTACGTAAGGAATGTAAGAGATGCAATGATCTGGGAGTAAACTCTTTGACTGTTTGTGACATTATCGTTCATTGTAGTTCCATCATTCTGGACGTTGAACTAGTTTTGTATGCTGCCCTATTCCTCTATAATGTCGTACGTACATAATAAGCCAATCTAGATGTAATCTTTTTCAAGAGATCCCACTTGCGTTTTCGAGAGATCCTCCCCTATTGACGAAGCCCTGCCGCCAAGCGACTCGTCTTAAGTCGTCTTATGAGTAATTCGTACGTTAGCGACTTGAGACTAATTACCGGCTCGCTTCGTCTCAATCAGGCGAGGTAGCGGCAAGAAACATGTCGTCATTATATATTTACTGTTTTATCATTTATTGTACGTCACATACCATTGTTTACTTCAATCTGTTACTACTGTACTATAAGGAAATTGCAATAAGTATATAATTATTAGGTTGTTCAACGACACTCACTTTACGTTTACAAAGACAAGATCAAGCAAGCCTCAGCCTGCATCCATTTACAAAAAACACGAGATTTTTACGAGAAAATAGATAAGAAATTAGAAAATTTTACTATGAACTAAACTTAAACAAAATAATATATACAATAAAGCCAATTCTGAAGGCTTTAATTTTAGTTTTAGTGCTGTCAAGCTTAAAATTTTCCAAAGAAATTTAGCTTCTAATCCCAACTCTTATGGACTATTTTATCGAATAAAATTTAGTTTTGACAGCACTAAAACTAAAATTAAAGCCTTCAGAATCGGCTTTAATAAACTTTCAATTAAATTAATAGGTAAGTTATAAAAATGATTTTAAGCAAAATATAAATAAAATTCCAGGTCTGAATGTCAGAGAAAAGGCGAAACAACTCGTGAACCTGCTGAAAGACGACGAGCGACTGAAGAACGAGCGCGCGCGAGCACTGAAGGCGAAGCAGAGGTTCGCTCAGAGCGCGAGCGCGTTCGGCAGCGACGGAGCGCTCGACACGCCCTCTAGCCCCTCCTTCCCTGCGGTAAGGCGGCACTCTGTAAGTTGTATACACTATCTATATTGTGTTTGTGCATGTCTCGTGAAGGAGAGCCCGGTTCGTTTAGAGCGCGAGCACGTTCGGCAGCGACGGAGCGCTCGACACGCCCTCTAGCCCCTCCTTCCCTGCGGTAAGGCGGCACTCTGTAAGTTGTATACACTATCTATATTGTGTTTGTGCATGTCTCGTGAAGGAGAGCCCGGTTCGTTTAGAGCGCGAGCACGTTCGGCAGCGACGGAGCGCTCGACACGCCCTCTAGCCCCTCCTTCCCTGCGGTAAGGCGGCACTCTGTAAGTTGTATACACTATCTATATTGTGTTTGTGCATGTCTCGTGAAGGAGAGCCCGGTTCGTTTAGAGCGCGAGCACGTTCGGCAGCGACGGAGCGCTCGACACGCCCTCTAGCCCCTCCTTCCCTGCGGTAAGGCGGCACTCTGTAAGTTGTATACACTATCTATATTGTGTTTGTGCATGTCTCGTGAAGGAGAGCCCGGTTCGTTTAGAGCGCGAGCACGTTCGGCAGCGACGGAGCGCTCGACACGCCCTCTAGCCCCTCCTTCCCTGCGGTAAGGCGGCACTCTGTAAGTTGTATACACTATCTATATTGTGTTTGTGCATGTCTCGTGAAGGAGAGCCCTGTTCGCTTTGAGCGCGAGCGCGTTCGGCAGCGACGGCGATTTAGGTATATATTCAAAAAAGGGTAATAAAGTCTCCAAAAAAAAAAAGAACTGTTCCTATGAACTATGGGTAACTGTAGTACTAAACAACCTGCGTTTAAATAATCAGATTTAACTAACAATCTAGAACTTGTTCAAATTGTAGAGTAACGAAAGATAAACTGAACTTTCGCATTATACTGGGTGGCGCAAAAGTACTGGCACTATAGAAAATACTTATATATTTTTTCAATGGCGTCTCCTTTCTTCCTTAAATAAAAATTGTGTAGTAAACAAATGTAAAATACACCAGAAATAAACATAAATCGTTTTACTCCCCAAGGACGTGGAATAATCGTGTCAATGTTTTTACGAAATAATTTATCAATGATATAAACACACCGTGAGTTCCGTCGATGATTTCCCCACCGCCCGGCACCGGTTGGTCGCACATTTCAACGCTTTGCCACACGCCTCGAAGGAACTGGCTCCACATTGGATAAACCTAAGTCTGGCAGACCAAGAACTGGCCGTTCAGCCGAAAATACCGATGCTGTGCACGAAGATGTGGAAGAGTGTCCAGAAACATCAACGAGGCGATCTGCCACGCAATTGGGAATTTCTAGGCGGATTTTGCACCGTATTTTGGCGAAAGACTTGAAGATGTTTCCGTATAAAACTCAAATGATTCACCAGCTGCTGCCTACTGACCACCGGGCTCGTCTAGAGTACAGCCAGCGCGTCATCAACCTCAACCCTGAAGAGGATGATTTTCCTTCAAAATTGCTTATGAGCGACGAAGCCCATTTTCATCTCTCGTTACATGTCAGTAAGCAAAATACTCACTTCTGAGGTCCTGAAAATCTGTGCATTATTCAAGAAACACCTTTACACCCAATAAAAGTTACTGTGTGGTGTGGCGTCTGTGCCGAAAGAGTGATCGGAACCTATTTTTTCCAAGACACTGCAGGCAATGCGGTATCTGTAACTGGCGACCGCTACAGTACCATGTTACGGGAGTTTTTGATACCCAGTTTTGATGAATTGGGGATGGAGCAAATCTGGTTCCAACAAGACAGCGCCACGGCACACACAGCTACGGACTTAGTGAGGAACACTTTCCAGGCCGTATCATCTCCGTTTTGGCGATTTGCATTGGCCTGCGAAATTGTCCAACCTGACGAGTCCAAACTTCTTTCTTTGGGGTTATTTGAAATCTGTGGTGTATGTGAATAAGCCACAGTCTCTAGCAGCCCTAAAAGAAAATATTCATCGAGAAATAAGGAACATATCAGCGGAATTGTTGCGACAAGTTACGGAAAATGTCATAAATAGGGCTCAAATGTGCATCAACTCCAGAGGTCACTATTTAATAGACATCATATTTAAATCTTGATGGGACGAAATTTGGTAGCCAAATATATAGTATTGAAAAAACTAATTACAGTTTTTTATTGTAGAAAAGCAGTTGTAGCCAAACGAAATAGGGTCATTACTTTTGCGCCACCTAGTATAATAAACTTGGAGATAGAAATACTTGCGAAGCCGCAGCGCTGGATCGAGCACGTACTGCTGGATCCAGTCGGCTAAAAAATGCGTGGGATCTAGCTGGATTGCCGGATGAGGCAATTGCAATCCCTAATCACAACCATCAACATTTTAAATAAATTGCATTTCATCTCTCAAAATTCCGAGATCCTAGTAAAGGATGCCTATTTTCTTACTGATGACGATTTCTCTTCCGTTAACCATTTAGTTAGTGTTCTAGCTACGCATTGTACTTTTTTTAAACTTTTAGTTTGTTCAACAACGTTACAATTGACTTTAGAAATATCAATTTTTTAGGCTAATCGTGATAGCTACTATCCCTCCTCCTCTAAGTAAACTTAAAGTTTAATTAGATGTGTTGACCGCACACCACAACGCGCCGCAAACGGAACGAACCCCCACTGACCGATGCTATCTGTTGCTCCCCCAGCTGAACAGCTCGGGCGCGGACGGCGGCGAGTGGGCGACCCGCGACGCTGAGCTGGCGCGGCCGCTGACGGCGGGCGAGGAGGAGCTTCAGCTGCAGCTGGCGCTGGCCATGAGCCGCGAGGAGGCCGAGCGCGAGGAGCGGCGTCGGCGCAGTGATGACGTGCGGCTGCAGCTCGCGCTCAGTCAGAGCCAGCAGGACTTCCAGTATGTACTTCACACTCATATTTTGTCTCATGAAGAAACCGACCATGCCATGCCGGTCTGTCGCCTCGCGGGACGGTCGGCCACGATCTTGTCAATCTGTACATATACAGCGTAGAAAGTTAAAATTGGGTATGAATTACAGCTACCAGAAACGTGATAGTTACAAGAAAACGTACCTACGAGACTTACTTATGTAGTCACAGTTTTTGGAAAATATTTACAGTCATCGACAAAAAGAGGACGATTTTGAAAGGAAACAAATACTGTGTTACCACAAAACGGTGTTTAACTTTAGACAGTGTTTAAATCTGTTGTTGTCGCCTTTTCTTTCATATCGTAAAAAAGTGACAACAACAGATTTAAACACTGTCTAAAGTTAAACACCGTTTTGTAATAACACCGATAGTCTTTTTCGATTCTCTTACCGAACTGTACCAAACAACTGAAATGAATGCAAAATGAAAAGTGGTCTTTGTGTGTGTGCACCATTGAGTGTACAGGCTCTAGTAGATACCCCCCCTGAACATCCAAATCGTCCCCAATTCCGAGCAGCATCCTAACCCTGTCCCCTCCACACAGAGTAGAGCAACACTTCAGAGCGTCGTGGGAGCGCGCCGCCCGCGCCACCAGCCTGCCGGACTCTCCGAGGTGACCACCACTTACCAATATACCGTACCTTTGTACTGTCTACAAAAGAATTAGAGGTAACCAGGCAACGCGCAACGATCCTATGACCCACAAGTGAGTGACAGATGGGATTAGCAATACTTGGTCAATATATACAGACGTGCACTATTGATTAAGTATTGTTTATTTCATCTATCACTCGGCAGAGGGTCTTAGGATCGAAGTGTTAGCACTGGACCTGGTTACTTAATATTTTTTGCTGACCATACTTAATGTAAAAGAAATACATGTTCACACTAAACATGAGTTTCCAAAGAGGTATCAGATATCTTTCCTTACGAGCAAAGTCGCAGTCCAAACTCGTGCACCCGCATTTCACTGACGGTTATTTTATCCCAGGGTTTTATTCTGTCAATACAGATGCAACCTGCATTAAAATATTGCTTTATCGTACAACTACATACGTATACAAAATGTAGCCATTTACCTAGATATACTCTTTGGAAAACGTCCACCAAATCCCATCCTATCACCAATACATCCCAACCTAACCCCCATTCAGATTTGAACCTTACGACGAAGCAGCAGAGTGTGATATCGCCCAACCGATGGACTCGTACAGTCTGCCCGGAGAGAGAGCGGCGCGCGGCTGGCTCGCCGGCTGTATCGACTGTTGGCGCATACACACACATGTAAATGAGTTAGTGCACTTGTGTTGGGTATTGTTAGCGTTCCAACCTTTTACTATACCTACCTGCACACAGGGTCGGATTGTATAAGCAAAACGATGCTAATAGACCGCTCAGTTGCCCATTGTTCGTAAGTAAAAGCAATGCGTGTAAACAATAAATATTTTATTTTATTACCTCTCGAAGCTCGAGTCTGTTGACAGAGTATATATATTTTTGGTGTGTTGCAGATTTAGCAAGGTATAAAGTACAATGCAATTTACGTTTAAGTCCAACTAGTCCAGCGTAGCAAACCATATCGAGCTCGATAGCGTGTGATACAGTGCTCACATGATGGACATGTTGTATCGAGCGGTTAAAGCACGATATGGTCTGCTATGCTAGACCCCAGATAATACAATTTTATTATTAGGGTTCCATAGTACCTAAAAGGTACAAAAGGAACCTTTATTGTTGACTCCGTTGTTCGTCCTCCCGTCCGTCCGTATGTCACAGCCTCATAACTTTAGCACCGTTAAAGACTTGAAATTTGGCACAAAAATAGCATTAATTTGCTTACATAACTAGAAGTAAAAAAAAATCAAAAGTTTGAAATTGTTCAAAATATTGCCAAAACAAAAGAGAGATAAATAAAAAAATATATCCTAAAAATACAATATGGGTATCAAATTGTAGGTATTAAAGAGCTGATTGTAAAAATATATAGCTTATCCATATTTACTTGCATCTATTTCGAGAAATCCTTGAAAAACCACAAAAAAATGTATGTCCCCGCTTATCTCCAAAACTGGTGTACAGAAAAGTATGATAAAAATCATGGTAACATGTGTTTACGTTTAAAATACGAGTATAGCAATTGAGAAATACATGAAAAAAAGACAACATTTCATTTTTCATTGACGATACGGAACCCTTGGTATGCGAGCCTGACTTGCACTTGACCGTTTTTTTTTTTCATGTACAATCCTCACATTAATCAGAAATAAAAGGTCACTATTATTATAAACAGTCTAATTCATACACGAGGCTGTAAGTAACCAGAAAGAATTGTTTAATTTTATTTAATTAATTGTAATAAATCATCTAATACGAAATTAACAAGATTTTAGTTTTGTCTAGGAACAAAAAGCAATATTTTTCAAAGTGAACTTGTATGTACCTAAAACTCATTGAATGTTTAATTGTCTGCCCACATTACAGAGAACCGGAGAAGAAACCTGAGCAGCAGTCGCACTTACTGGACCTGCTGGATGTGAACTTGGGAGCGACGGCGCCCCCCGCGCACCTCCCACATGGCGCGCCCCTCGATCCCTGGGGACTGCCCAACAAGACCAACGGACAGGTAAGGGAGCTCGTATAACACTAGCGGACGTGAACTTGGGACCGGCCGCACACGGCCCGCCCCTCGATTCCTGGGGAATGCCCAACAAGACTAACGGACAGGTAAGTACGCTAATATAACACTAGCGTGCACCCCGCAGCGTTGCTGCATTGATCTCGTTTCTTCCGATCCCGTGAAAATTTCTGAAACCCCTTAGCAGATGTCTACTTCACACAAAGCACTTACATAAAAAATTTCATGTTTGCCGTTTGGTCTGAACGTCGATAGATCGGTCAGTCTGTCAGCGGTTATTTATACAGGGTGGAAAAAATTTAAGGGCCCTGGAGGGGAACTACCTTAAATCCTTTAGTTAGCTCATTTTACTGAAAGGAACCATTCCTTTATTTTTTAAAAGAAACAAAACTGCATTCAAAGATATTCTGAAATTCGCTTGTCTCACCCGGGAATCGAACCAACTAAAAATTCAAAAAAAAAAACCCTAGCTATTTTATCATACGAATCGGTAGGATTATTGTTCAGAATAAAATTTGTCTAATAAACATTTGGTCTTACACTCATCTGTTGTACGAGATACTCATGAAATTAAATATTTATTACAAGTTCTTTGTTAACAATACCTAGTACTGTTCACTTGTAACAAGTAAATGACACGTTATAATTTTCTTATCTCTCTTACATCCAAAGACATCGTATGAAGTACAAGCTTGCTAATGTTATTTATCTCAAGTACTTTGTTGAATACTTCAATAAGAAAATCGTTAAATGATA
The DNA here is from genome assembly GCA_934047225.1 of Ypsolopha sequella. NCBI lineage: Eukaryota > Metazoa > Arthropoda > Insecta > Lepidoptera > Ypsolophidae > Ypsolopha > Ypsolopha sequella. The sequence continues at coordinate 29,868,786 of OW203989.1, forward strand.
ATAATAAATCTATGCACAGCACAATTACTTCTTGCACTAGGCGTACTGACGAAAAGTTTAAAAAAGGAACGTATTTTTTTTGCAAGGCGGAGCGACAAATTTGAAGTTCGAACCATAACTTTCAACATTTTTAAAATCAATAAAAGTATTCGTTCGAAATTCAAATTTTGTTTTGTTTTGCTTTCATTCCGTGCTGTCATTGTGTAATAATGGCGTATAATTATTACTTTACAAGTGAGCAGTACTAGGTTTTGTTAATAAAGAACTTGTAATAAATATTCAATTTCATGGGTATCTCGTACAACAGATGAGTGTAAGACTTTAGTTTAGTAGACAAATTTTATCCTGAACAATAATCCTACCGATTCGTATAATAAAATAGCGAGGGTTTATTTTTTAAATTTTTTGTTGGTTCAGTTCCCTGGTGAGACAAGCAAATTTTAGAAGATCTTTGAATGCAGTTTTGTTTCTTTTAAAAAATAAAGGAATGTTTCCTTTCAGTAAAATGAGCTAACTAAAGGATTTAAGGTAGTTCCCCTCCAGGGCCCTTTCATTTTTTCCACCCTGTATAATATCCTTGTGAATTGTCAAATAATACAATAACAATTTAAGTAATTCGTCCCATGGTTTTATTAAGGTCGTCGCACATTACAACGGATCGGCACCAGATCACCTCAAATTAAAGCATTGAAATATGATCTTTAAGTCCTGTTGCATACGTGACATTTTTGTACTAGCTGACGGCGGGTTGACGGTGACGGCAACGTGTCACGTACGCAACTCTATTTAAAGCTCATATTTCAATGTATACTTCGAGGAGGTACGGTGCCGAGGCGTTGTTATTTGCGACGGCCTATAAACCGCTCGAATAGATGAGTAAAAAATAACATAACTAATTTTACTGTTTTTATTCAATTTGGAGGAAATGCAATTGGACTTCGGCATATTCGGGGAGCCGATGGTGAGACGGTGTGATTATAACAGCTAGAACCTTGTATTGTCAGCACTGTGTGACTTTCTCCTATACACGACTTGTTTTTATATTCACCGAGTATACTCTCATCTCACGAATGCGTAGTTCTGCTATAATTAAATATTTGATTGATAATTAAAAATGTAATGTTTGTCTGAAATGTATGTAAATGTGGTAATTGCAGGAGACGTCAGCGGACGCGTGGTCGGCAGTGGACAGCCCGGCGCGGGACCCGTGGGCGCCGGCCGCGGGCCACGTCGTCCCCGCTGACCCCTGGGCCCCCGCCGCTCATGTCAGTATACCTATTTGCATTATGTTTATAGGGCTCCTCATCCGAAGGGTACCTAACGGGACCCTATTGCTAACCTTCGTCTCCATCTGTTCGTCCTACAGCTACAGCTTCAGCCAGTTGAAATTTTCACAGAATACGTGTTACTATGGCTTCTATTACGGCAAATAACAAAAATTAAAACAATACTTAAAAAGTAGCATTTTTATAACAATATGTGTTCAGCTGCTGTCAGCTATACAGTGTGTCCCTCGTACAAGTGCACATCCGAAAGTGGGTGAAACTAGATCTAAATATATCGACAAAAACAAAGAAGATTTTTTTTTATATCTTGAAAATATACTCCACCTGGGTATATTTGTATGTGACGAGAGCGCAGTGCCTTTGGTTAACCGCTCGTAGAAAATATTGTATTTATGATAAAACGTTGTATTTTTTTTTGTTAGAAATATAATGAAATAGGAATAAAAGTATAGTAAAACGGGGACATTATTTTGAAAAAAATTGACTATTACTGAAAAAAAGACGGAAAAAATAAAGAAATAATCTTTTAGGATATTATTTTTATGGTAATGGTAGTTGATTATGTTTCGTTTTTGATTTGGTATGCAACGTCTATTCTTAAGGGTTATAACAGTTTTATTTCATTGCATTACTCGCAATAGATCAAAAGTTATGACATATTTTATATATAGTCTCCATGGTAGGCAAAAAAAAATTTAATAGGTAAATTTATAAAAAAAAGATTTTCAAAAAAAAAGAAAACATTTTTTTTGTCAATAAAATAAGGTCTAGTTTTACCCCTTTTTGGATGTGCACTTGTACGAGGGACACACTGTATATTAAAGACAGTAATACATACAAGTTTCAAAGGCCAGATTTTAGTACATACTCTAAAGTAAAACAACAAATAATAAAAATTAGGGTTTCGCACTCAAAGGGTGCCGAATTGTATGTCAGGCGCTACCATTTTAGCGACTTGTTTTTTTGTCACCTTGGTGTTGCTATATGGTATCTATATTGTTGTTACTTGCCCCCCTCCAACCTCGCCCCGGTACACCCGCTGTGATCTGACAGATCTCATATTCATTCGTAATTGATACGTCGCGCTTATTTATAATCACACAGTTGCCAAAATAGCGAGCGTGTGTACTGTAAACTATTTGAATAAATGAATATTATTAATAATAACCACTCTGTTCCAGTTACAAAGCAAGTCGCCGCTGAGCATGTTGTCCAGTCCGTCGTCGGACCTCGAGCAGTTCGACGCTATCTCCCAGCGCACGTTGCGGAACGGGAACGATCCTGACACGGACCCGTTCGACCTTACCGGACTAGGTGAGCTGACATAATGGTTATGTCATAAGTTAACTTATAAAACAATATTAAAACAGAACGACGTATATCGACGATGGTGAAAACCAAAATTATTTCTAACGGATACTGATTAAAGTAGAATTTTGTGGAGTTATCTGTAACAGATTAAAATTGGTTCTATAATGGAAAACTAAGACTTACAATGAAGAAAGTGCTCAGTTATTCAATTAATAAAGTATAGCTAAGGTTTTCAAAAAATAAATGGTAGTTATTTTTAAACGGTAGTTCCCAACTAATTTTTTTGATCCTGTAATACCTTTACGATATCTGATTGGTTAATGATTTAATTATTGTACTGTTCTCAACTATGCATTGTAATGTTTCACTGTAATTTTCATAATAGCTTTGCACGAGTTTGTTCGGCAACTTTACACTTGACGGCAAAAATTATAATTAATTCCACCTTACTTATTTTCTTGCTAACACTCTCAATCGCAGTCCAAATCGTGGCGCAAGTCCATGCTACATATTAACGAGATTTGTTCAAATCAGGAACTACCGATAAATCAGATAAAAAAGTGCTTTTGTTATTAGAAGAAAACAAAGATGGCTATGCTTTTTCTTAGAATTTGGTCAAATTCTTTTTTTTATTGTTATTTATTAATTCATTACTCAGGAATGTGGCATGTACATGTACATAATGTCGAAGTTACATTGGGCCCACAGAAAAAATGCGTCACACATCAAAATATTTCCAATTTAAATTTGTGACGTATCGAGTACAGCGTCACTTTACGCAGAGCAGACTACACCTACATTTACGATCCTAACGCACCAGTTAACCGCAATTTTCCAGGTGACAACCTCAACAACAAGCACCTATTGGCGCTCGGTCCGAGCACGGGCGCCATCAAGAAGTCCCCCTCGGCGTTCCTCGGGGAGAACTCGTCGCTGGTGAACCTGGACAACCTGATCAAGCCGAGCAGCGCCGAGCCGCCGCAAGCAGCGCCCAACCCCTTCGCCCCGCTCGCACAGCCACCGGTACGTCGTCATGTCCGGCTGGACTATTATACATCGCGTCACTCGCGCTTCTGCTCTTCTTACAACTACTGCGGACATAAATATAGAAGACTAATTTTAAAGCCTTGCCAGAAAGAAATAGGGGTGTTGACGGGGCGAGATGATGTTGTTGCCAGGCAATTTTGATACGCAAGTATATAAAAGACGCCACGTTTTACTGAGCTTGGTCGGGCGTTTCTCGTCCCCTTCCATAGTAATTCGCCCACTAATAATGCACCATTGTCCTTCCCCAAAAACGTCTCACTTTCTGTCTGGCGCAGCTTTTACTTTCTTGTTGCGAGTATTGCCTAGTAGATTTGCCGCGTGTGCAAGTTTGCCCAATATTTGGCCAAGTGCTACTAATGAAAAAAAAAACGTAGACTTGCGTTTTTATACAAATTATTATTCCCATACTGTTAAGTATTTGGCAAAGGAGGTTAAGACATAGCGGAACGGTTTATTTACTCGACCGGTAAATAATCAAGAAATGCTGATTTCGTAATAGTTTTGCACGAGTGTCCCAATGTCTAATTATGTCCAGTTGCATACAATACTTTATATACGACCATCAAAAACAATTTCACGAAAAATGAGAAAAAGATGATGTCACTCGTCATGATACCTTGAGCTCATAGGATGTATGTAGATGCCGGAGACCAATCAGAAACGACATAGTAAAGAAGGCGTGGCTTAAAAAATTAATATAGACCGTTATCGCTTGTGATTGGTTCTTTAGCGGTGTTTTAATAAATTTGGCCAAACACAGCGTTAAATTGCGGTGTTATAATGTAATATTATAACATTATAACATCGATAAACAAATCTAGGTACTTATAAAACCACTTTTGATGTTCTAATTACCTTATTGCAGTATGGGAGTGGATAAAAGTATTGTAGTATGAAAAATCCCACAGACCTACAGGTGGTGTAAGAAATGTATAATTGTATAAAGTAAATATACGTTTGTTTGAGGGGCCTGTAGCAGCTTGCGGCCGTGTGATATGATCAGTTACGATCCGCCGCTAAGCAACGCTTGGCACGGTCAGTCCTTGGATAGGAGACCATTAGTAGCAAGTTACATGTCGGTCCCTCCGTGCACGTGAAGCTATCGGTGCCGGCTGATGTCGACAGATGTTTGTTGTTAAAGCACGTCGCAGTACAACAAGAAGAGTATATAATTGTGTGTTCTCAGACGCAGCGCCTGACGATCAACGAACTGAAGCAGTATATAATTGTGTGTTCTCAGACGCAGCGCCTGACGATCAACGAACTGAAGCAGTATATAATTGTGTGTTCTCAGACGCAGCGCCTGACGATCAACGAACTGAAGCAGTATATAATTGTGTGTTCTCAGACGCAGCGCCTGACGATCAACGAACTGAAGCAGTATATAATTGTGTGTTCTCAGACGCAGCGCCTGACGATCAACGAACTGAAGCAGTATATAATTGTGTGTTCTCAGACGCAGCGCCTGACGATCAACGAACTGAAGCAGTATATAATTGTGTGTTCTCAGACGCAGCGCCTGACGATCAACGAACTGAAGCAGTATATAATTGTGTGTTCTCAGACGCAGCGCCTGACGATCAACGAACTGAAGCAGTATATAATTGTGTGTTCTCAGACGCAGCGCCTGACGATCAACGAACTGAAGCAGTATATAATTGTGTGTTCTCAGACGCAGCGCCTGACGATCAACGAACTGAAGCAGTATATAATTGTGTGTTCTCAGACGCAGCGCCTGACGATCAACGAACTGAAGCAGTATATAATTGTGTGTTCTCAGACGCAGCGCCTGACGATCAACGAACTGAAGCAGCAGCAGCTCGGCATTACGTTCCCGTCCCCCGCGCCCGCACCCGCCCCCGCACACGCCCACCTGCCGCTCGCCATGGGTCTGTCTACTTGACGTAGTCGTTATAGTTGTTGTTGTTGCAATACATTCCAGACATTATACTAGTTCCTGTGAATGGAATCACATTTGTGATAGGGATCACCGCCCAGGGACGTAATGATAGTCGACGGAACGTGGGTGTACTGATGTAGACTGTGTAGACCATTTCACAATATCTATATTTGTGATAGGGATCACCGCCCAGGGACGTAATGATAGTCGACGGAACGTGGGTGTACTGATGTAGACTGTGTAGACCATTTCACAATATCTATATTTGTGATAGGGATCACCGCCCAGGGACGTAATGATAGTCGACGGAACGTGGGTGTACTGATGTAGACTGTGTAGACCATTTCACAATATCTATATTTGTGATAGGGATCACCGCCCAGGGACGTAATGATAGTCGACGGAACGTGGGTGTACTGATGTAGACTGTGTAGACCATTTCACAATATCTATATTTGTGATAGGGATCACCGCCCAGGGACGTAATGATAGTCGACGGAACGTGGGTGTACTGATGTAGACTGTGTAGACCATTTCACAATATCTATATTTGTGATAGGGATCACCGCCCAGGGACGTAATGATAGTCGACGGAACGTGGGTGTACTGATGTAGACTGTGTAGACCATTTCACAATATCTATATTTGTGATAGGGATCACCGCCCAGGGACGTAATGATAGTCGACGGAACGTGGGTGTACTGATGTAGACTGTGTAGACCATTTCACAATATCTATATTTCGTGTATAATATTTTTTGGGAGGAGTCTAGTTTCCGCTAATTAAGGAAACTTTCTGTCATTTTTAGGGTTCCGTACCCAAAAGGTAACCCCGGGACCTTATTACTAAGAATCCGCTGTCCGTCTGTCACCAGGCTGTATCTCATGAACAGTGATAGTTAGACAGTTGAAATTTTCACAGATGATGTATTTCTGTTGCCGCTATAACAACAAATACTAAAAAACAGAATAAAATAAATATTTAAGGGGGCTCCCATACAACAGACATGTTTTTTTTGCCGTTTCATAGATAATGGTATGGAACCCTTTGTGCGCGAGTCCGACTCGCACTTGGCCGGTTTTTTTTTCATTTCAGTCCATACTCTGAATCACCTCTGACACCTTCTCGGGGATTCGTGTCGTGACGCATAAAGTTCTTTACACGAATGTACTTATTGTCAATAAATACAAAAATGTTGAACTTTAATCAACATCCATTGTCCATCATCTCAGTATAATCTCCATGTACCCCCAGGAGCGCCGCTAGCGATGGGCGCGACCCCCCTGCTGGGTGCGGCCGACCCCTGGGCGCCAGCGCCCGCGCCCCGGGCGACCTCGCCCTGGTCGCCGCCGCCCGCCCGCCACACGCCCAACCCCTTCCTGTCCTAGCCCTGAACACTAGGTCAGTTTACCATTATTTATTTATTACTTACTTATACACTACTGAAATGGTTTTGATGCGATTCTGTGGCTTCTTGAGAAGACCGTGAACAAAACAAGCAGAGCTGTAACGTGTCTGGTCTAGTGCTGTTGCTTTATAAACCTCACTGATACTGAACTATTGGCGTCAAATGCCACAGACCAGAATGCTTTTCAAATTTAAATTTCTAAACAAGAAAAACAAAGTTAAGTTATGCACTTTGGTCTAAGCTACTAACGTTTAACCTAACGTCGATACTCTTGACTTTCCATCATACTTGCTCTCTCGCACGTTAACAATCGCGGTATGCGTAACAGAGCAAGTAGGATAGATAGACGCTGTATCACTGGCGACTGCTAGCTATGGCTGTTTCTTCACATTCGCTGTCGATTCGTATGTCCTTTCTGTAGTAAGGTACGAATCAAAAGTGTCATCTTTTTTTATTAATAATTCAGCTTTGCCTGCGGCTTGGCGGTCATTTTATCAACACTCCTTATAGCATATATGTTGACCAGGATCACTACGATGCTAATAAGTAAAATCGCATCCAAATCCGTTGAGTGTTTCTCGTGTTAAAACGGAACAGACTGACAGACAAAATTTATTATAGTTTTGACCTCAGTATAATACTAATAAATAACCCATTTCAGTTTAAATTTCGAGAAAATATTAATTGTATATGTAGGTACAGTCACAGACACGACTCGTTACTTCCTAATAATTATTTTACTACATAGATAACGTCTATTGTCGCAGGGTATGGAGCCACCTCGCCGACGCAGCTCGCACTCACACAAGTATCGACGCTTGATGTATGTACACACAAACACACACACCACTACACCTCACGCAACAGCTGGCTTCCGAGTGACCTATCACATCACTATTGTAGACCTTACTGTGCGGACATTGGAGTCCAAAATTGTTTGTATGTAAATTGTGCCGTTCTTAGTTGAGTGTTGAGTTCACTTTGTATTATTAGACCGGGAGTCTAACCGATTTTTGATCACGCAGTCACTTGATTATGTTTATGTATACTCGAGTCTAATGTTTATTTATTTATTTACAAATGAATAAATGTTAGCTGACCTTATTTAATTCTCAACCGCCTCTGGCGTCTAATGAAGTCATTCAATTTATCACAAATATGAGAAAACTGATTTGTGACATGTACTTGTATCTATCGTTTTTAATGTGAGTGTGTGTGTGTGAGAGGAAATGTGAGCGACACACTGCTAATGATGAATATTTAAAATTAACAAAAAAATGGACTTAATAAAATATACGTGGTGGTAGGTGTAACAAAACGCGTTTAATATATAAAATAGTCGGATAGACTTACGGAATCCTCTCGGTGAAGGATTACAATTCTGTAATAGACTGGATAAGAAGCTGTGAGATAAACGATTAGGTTGATGCGTTCTGTGCGGTCGGAAATGTGCTAGTTACTGTTGCGTTTTAATATCACGACGGTAATAGCCGTACAACATTTTGTTACTTTACTAGCAGCACGTTTCTGAACGCACAGAGAACCGTAGTTTTACAATAAGTCGTCGTAACAATAGTAACGGAACGCAACTCGGGGCCACCATATCACTTCGAATAAGATCGCTCAACGTTTCCACCAAAATTCATAACAAACAAATTTATTCATATTTTGAGTAATCGAAAATATTATTTCAAAGTAAATTTGTTTTTATTTATTTAAGTTGTAATTATTGTTATAATTTTTGATAATTAATCTCAAATTTGTTTAAATCATTTTTTTAAAAGCCCCAATCTTAACGCTTTAATAGCTAAAGCATGTAACACTTCCGAATAAAATCATAAATCTATGTACAAATTATAGCAATATCATAGTTGTTTATATCTGTTACTAATAAGGTGTGGCCCTGAGTGATAATACACTAAAATATATACTAAATGTTTTAGTAAACTCTTTATAACATACTAGTACGGCCTGTACAATATTATGTGCAGTTGGGGCCGGTACAGAAGGCGCTCGTGAAGTTATCAGTATCCCACTTCCTCATCGAAGCTCCGACAATTTACAACAGCGACGCCGTCTGTGACTGACTTCTGTACTAGCCAGAACTGTAAGCTGGAGATTCCAGAAAAAATATTTTTGAGCCAAGATTATTGTCGTGTTCATTACACATACACAATATCGAGCGCTGCTGGTTTTGACAGCTCGTTTAACAATAACAGCCGCTTTAACCTCGAGCGCTTTACGTGCAGAATGTGCAATGAACGCGGTGTTTAGTTCTAAGTAATTTATGGACTAAAATAGTCTGGAAAGTTAACATTTAAATGCATATCTAAAGCGACGCTCACATAATATTGTAAAGGCTTTCCCATACGTCCATTGAGGGTCCTGACGGTGGTGTCTTTGGCGTAGACATAGATTTCACGAATAAACAAAAAATCACATTATTTGTACAGCTTATGATGAGTTAGTAAATGTGGTACAAAGAGTGACGTCAAAGATAAATTGGTACCAAATACAGTATTTCTAAACACAGTGAAATGCGCATGACCATCTAAGGCGGTCTGATCGGTCAAGCGCTCTGCTCCACTCGGGGGGGGGGGGGGTCACGAATGAGGTGTCTATGTATGTCTACGTCTTACGATTCAAGACTCTGTATCAAGTTGTTAATCGTGCCTTAGAACACCAGTTTTGTATTTTTGACATTTCGTCGCCGCCTCATTCCGCATTCTAGTGTTAAAATATTCACTGAGGTCACGTAAATGGAGCCTGCTTTATACATATTTTTATTGGTTGACGCTTCTTGACTATGGTTCGGTTTGTCGGAAAATGGATTTTCGTGCACCTATTTTATATCAAAAATGTTTATGTGTGGACTGAGTATGATTACTTGCATTTGATTGTAGCTCGTCAGACCTTTCTTTTGACTGGTACTGATGATAAGGAACCAGACATTAAATGATGTACCTTGAATATCATCGTAACTAAAAGGAACATGTCCATGACGGTCCAGTAAATTCACAAGTATGTCCGCCACGGTCACAACTCCACGCTTTCGGTGTGTTTGTTGCGTACAAAATATTCCATTTTATATGTGTGTGTATATCTAATGATATAATTTTACAACCTTCATTTATTATTATTATCGAAATAGTATTGAATCGTGGTAAGGTAAATTATGTATAATTTAGTTCATACTTTGAGCAATGTTGCCAGTGTAACGATATATTTATAAACAATGTAAAAACTGCTGCATTCAAGTTTATACTTATACTGGCAACATTGTGTGATATTGTTTTTCTTTTTTTTTCGCTTTATTATTATTAACTAGCCGGTTCAAATGGTTATTAATTTGTTTATCAGTTATGTAGATAAATTATTTATGATATATTAATTTTGACCAATAAAATGCATCGATGCTATTCTACTGTGTCACTAGATAGGGAGATACTGTAAAGATTAATGTAACTATTTAATAAAAAATATATAAGTTTTTCAACATAATGCGTTTTATTTAGCGGCCAAGAAAACTCTGTAAATGAAACAAGGTAATGTTTACAATATGATTATAATTTATTTATAAATAGTTTACAGAGACATTTATCATACAAATAATAATTTCAAAATCGGCATACTGCGTAGTTAATAACTTTAAAAACAATATTTTGTTAATAATATAAAGGGCCTGCGCCTCCCATCTCCGTAAGTACATCGAACATTAAATACAAATCATTACAAAATTTTCAAGACAAGTTTTCGTTACTTATATACAAAATATTACTAAATGCACCAGTACAAAAAATTGTCTTATTTCGTATAAAAATGTAAAAGGTTTTGTCGTGTTAATTCTAAATAAGCATGGAATGGACGATTAATCAATGGTTCTTCGGAAGCGGTTCACATTATAAGCTTATTTCTAACTTGAATGTAACTTACAGTAACCTACCTAGCTTATACTTTCATTAAAATTAGGTTTATGCCAGACTCCGTGCAACTCTTCACTTGAACGTTGAGCAATGTGAGGGAACCCAGGACAATATCATTGCTAGTTCAGATAACAAAGTAAAATGCACACGTCTGGTATTGCGTCAATCCCTTTCCTTATAGTTAAAAATGATACGATATTTTTAACAAAAACTGCGATTTGTAGGTGTCAGTCTCTCGCTGTTACAATTTTCACTAACCTACTCTCAATTTACTACAAATATGTGCTGATGAAAGATGTACAAACCCATCGACTAGATGCTACAATATCCAATAGACTTTTCAAAATTCCAAAAAATATATTTCCAATCTTATTTTAAGTGTTAACGTACTAGAAATAAATAATTTTCAAGCAATAAGACGGTCACAAAATAAAAGCTTCGAAGGCAGATCTACCAACTGATAAGAAAATAAATCTATTTTTATTAAATAATATGTAAGAGAAGCGATATTTTCATAATGATCACATTCGCACTACATCGCGCGATAAATACCTTAACCATATTAAATGCATATTAAATGTCGAGTCAACAGCAGCGCCATTTTGAAATGTATTTTTTTCTTGCAGAAATGTCTGAGAACAATGCTTTCAAACATTGACTAACATTTCCATTTTCCACCATTTTATATAAAACCATTCGCAGCGGATTCTGCTCAGAACCGGCTGTAATTTGGGTCGTTCGGACGCCACCATTTTGCCTTACTAAAAACAAAATGGTGGCGTATAGGATTATCAAAATGGCGTCGACTGTCGTCCCGCAAAATTGTTCACATTTCGACACGCCTGACAATCTAACGAGGATTGTAATTACAAAAATAAAGGAAACGAATCTGAGTTTCTATCGGAAGATAATGTGAACAGGAGTGATCTAGTACTCCCAATGCGTGGCAGAAGAGAGGTCAGAGCCGGCGAGACGGAAGTTACCGTTCTTGGCGGCGGCGAGGTACTCGCGGCTGGCGGCGGCGCGGATAGCGAGGCGCGTCGGTTCGCGCAGCTCGAGGTGGAAGCCCTGGGGGGAGTCTGCGTCGCACGTGACGCTCTCGCCGTCCGCGTGCCAGTACTTGCCGTTCGAGCCTGGAGAGTAAGGAAATAATTTACATTTTTTTCAGATGTAAGACCACCACGTAAATATTTTTCTGACGTCAAAAAAGACAAAACATCCACATCGTGCAACTCTCGTAAACAAGAAAAACTAAAAAAATAATGTCAAATTATACATGTAAGCCAGCGTCGATCACCATGTACCGAAATTAATATATTATAATATAAGAAACAAATTGAAGCTAGAATAGGTCGAAAATCATTTGTCAATCTGATCCCGCACTAGCGTCCGCCTTAACTATAACTTTCATCGCGCATTAAAGGAGAGGCGATGTAAACAGTGAACAGAATGAATGGAGACATAATATAATTTTTAATTTAATTTTGTGTTACTAAAAATTTTTGTTACGTAAATTGTTCGCCACTTCAAAGTTACATCGACCATCCGTTTTCCAATTGCCAGGAGCGCATTCTATAGTTGGATTTACTTTAGTAAAATTATACATGTTATATTTTTTTAAGCCACAAGGTAAAAATTTACGGAATGATTGAATGAAAAAATAATAACCTTTGGTACACCACTATAACTGTCAAAAAGAGTCAAGTGTGAACATTTGGGTACGTCAATGAGTGTGAACTAAACTTTTCTTTGTTTACCTTTACGGTGAACCCGAGGCGATCACAGTATATATTATAGTACGTCTCGCTCGCACTCCCGCCGTTGGTCGCGTAGGTTACCTACATATTTTCGTATAAAATGCAACATCTATCTATGTTGGCTTATTATAATCAAGGAACCATTTGATTAATATTTTATTTAGTGGTTTTCACTGTTAGGTACGTTGGGACCTTGGTAAAGGAAGGTTTTAGTGTATACTAGCTTCATCTGGTATTTTTGAAATGTGATTTGCCCTAAGTTATTGCCAGAATATTCACACAAAATTGTAAAATCTGAATCCGTTCAGTGGTTTATACGTGAAGTGTAATTTTAATAATTTTTCAGAGATATGAGGGGGCTCCAACAAATTTACTTTCAACATTTTTCTTTTGATAAGTCTGAGCAAGGCGGCTGCATGCCGAAATTACGATCACCGCAGACACTTCGGTACCAAGTGCAATGCACCATAAAGCAAGGTATCTTACCTTTGAAGTAGACGAGTCCCTTGGGCCCGCGCACCACCTGGATAGTCTCGTAGTTAGCCTTGTTACACTCCATCCGCACTCCCTTGGGGCCCACGAAGCCTTGTTCACACTTCAACACTAGGATTGGCCTGGAAATTATTTGTTTAAAGAAGCTTATTATTATATTTTGAGATCAGTCTTAAACTACAAAGTATTTTTTAATCATCAGCAGCGCTTGGGCAGCTTGGCATGAATTACAGTCAGGCCCCGGGAGAAATATGATAAGTGGTGACTGATGATGGAGACAAATAAAATTTTTGAAAATTATGTGGAACATTATATTTAAAATTATAATTTATATACTGGCTAGAATTTTTGTCGCTGAGAAGCCGATACATAAATAAATATTGTACTCGTCTATGAATGACGTCACTATGGATAGAGCTAACAATAAGAACACGAAAAAAACAGCTGTTACATACATGTTGGTATAGTATATTTCGTGACGAGTATAAAATGGCGGATTTTCTTACCTGAGGAATGAAGCTAGTTTCGACGTCAGCCGAAGGCGAACGTCGAAAGCTTACATCCCGAGGGTAAGAAAACCCATTTTTACTCGTTGCGAACGATACTTTTTCTACTACCTGATTTATATATTTAAATGTTTAATTTTTCCTTTCAAATTTAATGTATTTTATGACTTTGAAAAAGCGCGGCGCGGTTTTTACTCTTTTTTTTCAGGCTTCGGCCGGCGGCTTTTATTTGTGGCCAGTATCATTTTGCGAAATGTCGTGAATCGGAACGCAGGGAATTTCGATTGTAAAGACAAACTAAGGACGTCAAAAAGAACCTAATTTAGCATGAAATGAAGACAAACCTCAAAAAGAACCTAATTTTGCAATAAATGAAATTTCAATACGATATTTCAAACTGACCTGATAGTCATTCCGCAACGGGGCCCGGAAAGTTCGATTTTCAAAACTAATTTCGAGTATTAAATTGAACTTTTTCATAAAGGTAGTAGAAAAAAGTATTTTTTCCACGGCACAGCAGATTTTTGTTAAAGCGATCATTTGCAGAAAAGCATTAAGACTATACTTTGATAACAAAATTAAAGTAGCAGGTTGTGTCAGAGATACAACCGTAAATTGATTAAGTGGATACTTCGAATGCCGCCTCTTTACGCCTGTATTTGCCCCGGGCCCCGGCACTAGCTTTGCAACTCAAAAAATAAATAAAATATTGTTTCCTTTGAGAATTATTTTTTTATTTCATGAGATCATTTATTTTAAAAAGAGGTCATGTTGTAAACTTCTTGGCATGATTCTTTTATAAACTTCTTGATATTTCTACTAAACTGCAACATTTTAATTCAAAAGTTGTAAGAATTTTATTACATATATTTTCTTTATAATCTAAATAATCTACAAAAGAAAAAATTCTATAAGCTAAACCTATCTAAAACAAAAATATAAGGAGACGGCACCTACATTATTAACATATCTTAGTAGCGAAATAAACCACTAAATTAAATAAAAAATGTTGTCTAGGTCATCGCTGCCACGGGGCAGGGTACCCAAGACGCTGGCGGCATTACCACGCTGAATAGCTAGGCTTATTCTTTGTTGTAAGAACTGACAGTGTGTTATAGTGAGGAGACATGTACTCAATTCTGATAAACATCGATATCGATAATAGCTCGTGAAATCCAGTACGTACATACCTTTTATATAACTTTTGACGTACTTTGTGATAATAGATGTAAATAAAATGTTATACATGTACAAGTATTTAAATCTGTTCCGGTAAATTTGCAACATTTTGCACGCATTTTCATTTTTTATTTCAATATTTCCAAGTATCAATAAAGGTATCTCACTTACATTTCTTGCTTTAAGAATTTTGATTCTCCTATTTTACTACGCATCATGGACATGGGCAATTGTTGACCCCAACAGAAGGTTGTCAATGGCGAGCTGGCGGCCAAGTATTAACTGCCGGATGGCGGCGGCAACAAAGTCGTTTAAAGTTTGTAATAATTTCGATCAAATGAGCATTAATTTATCATGAATAATAACTAATAATAAACGATTAAAACACGTAGTAATCTGTAATAAGAAAACAAATAATCCTTCGTCAAAAAAATTAGTTTATTCAAAATTCTTTCAAGAGAACTTCCCTGTCTAAACTTTTATTGTCAAGTACTAAATACGAAAATGCCTTGATCTGCATGCATGATGCAAAATTCTTCCGTGAAGTCGATCACACAAGTGACGTTCAAATTACTTCAAATTCTGAGCAGGTCCTCTCCCCCACCATCACATACGAGGCGCAAACAAAGAAGTATCCTCTTCAAAAATACTCGTACATATATTAAATTAATCATATATAGATTTCGGCTTTTTAGCGACAAAAAATTCATCCGGTATTTGACAGCTACTTTACTAAAAGACAGCGAGAAGGTGCAATAACTAAAGGCCAGTGAAGGGCAAACCAAGATCTGCTACAAGAGTTGGTTGCAGTTATTTGTACACGAGTTTTGTGCACCATTATTTAAGATTCCTTCGTGGTACGGAAAATCTTACAGAGTCTAGTGCTATAGATGTCTAGCTAGTGCCGAGAGTTGAGGACTATAAATTGCCAAAACCTAGGGTCTAGTGCTATAGATACCTAGGGTGTAGAGTCCAGGGCTATAGATGGCTAGCTAGTGCCTAGAGTCGAGGGCTGTAAATGTCGAAGGCCCTGTGTCTAGTGCTATAGATGTCTAGAGCCTAAACACCCTATTTGTCCTAACTATCAAAAACCATTAAGCTGAAAAATCGTGAATGGATATTGAGTCAGATGTGTGGATAAATAACCAACTCTGGCACTGATCGCCTCCTACATGGGTCCCGGTGGATAAATAACCAACTCTGGCACTGATCGCCTCCTACATGGGTCCCGGTGGATAAATAATCAACTCTGCCACTGATCACCTCATACATGGGCGCCGGGAGGGGGGTGCACTTGCACCCCTATGTCATGGAGAAAAATACACAAAAAATACATATATATTATAATTATTCAATTTATTTTATGAAAGAACGTGACTAATGTAACGTAAATGCACAAACATATTATCTTGTAGTATTTGTTCCTATTAATTGTGAGGATGCAAAAAAGTAAATTACATATATAGGAATTTAGTCGGTGGTCGTTGGAGTAAGTGGCCCTAGGTGACCGGATCCATAAATAATACACAACAGCTATGTGCTAGGAGGCACCCCCCTGACTACGATACTGCCGGCGCGCGGCGCCCACAGTCTCATACTGGATGTGAGTAGACAGATAATAAACAACTTGCATGCATATAACGAGTACGTTTATTATCTGATAGAATGCGAAGTAAGGTACCAACCTGTTGATGAGGTAGAAGAAGTACTTGCAGTTGTCGTCGACTCCGTCCGCGTTGGCGTACAGGTGTCCGGAGCGCTTGGTCATCAGGTACTTGCCGTTGTTGGCGCGGAACGCCACGGACCCGTCGCCCTGCCATTCTAGCTCGAACAGAGCGTTCGACGACCTGGGGCGAGAACGTGACTGGTGACTGGGTGTTATGGGATGAGACTCCCGAGTGACGCAGGCTGAGATACAACCACAGGTTACAGCAAATACGTGCGGCGCACCCTGCACAGTTACAGCGAGACACTACTGACTAACTAATGATACGTTTTACCTATGAAATTGCTGAAATTTTCTTACAGATTCATGAGTTCATAATTCTTGTAATTTAATAGCTATTTCAATGATTTGTGTTTTGATTGAAAGTTTATTTCAAGGTTTTTTATCGACGTATAATTTTTATTTTTATTTTCAGTTTGGTTATAAAAATTAAATCTTCAAAAACAGTTCGCCCTAAATGCCATCCATTTCTATGACAAGATTCGTAATAATTTTTTTACAGCTGACACTTTTCAAAAATTTAATTAATGTTGCTGTTAGATTAATGTTGTCTCATTCATACACAAAAGAAATTACATAATTTTGATATGTCATTCCTAAAAAAAAATGCAAAAATGTTATTACTGAAAATTGAGTTTCCTTCAAATTCTCTATAGAAAACGGCAATTTCATATGTAAAGTCCTAATAGTTTCACTTCTACTGCTCGTAGCCTGCGACGGCCGTGGCTTGTCACTATCACCCTCTTGACCAAACCATGCCGCCAAACGATTCGTCCAGTTCTCGCATGACGTCTGGTAGACAAACGATTCGTCCAGTTCTCGCATGACGTCTGGTAGACAAACGATTCGTCCAGTTCTCGCATGACGTCTGGTAGACAAACGATTCGTCCAGTTCTCGCATGACGTCTGGTAGACAAACGATTCGTCCAGTTCTCGCATGACGTCTGGTAGACAAACGATTCGTCCAGTTCTCGCATGACGTCTGGTAGACAAACGATTCGTCCAGTTCTCGCATGACGTCTGGTAGACAAACGATTCGTCCAGTTCTCGCATGACGTCTGGTAGACAAACGATTCGTCCAGTTCTCGCATGACGTCTGGTAGACAAACGATTCGTCCAGTTCTCGCATGACGTCTGGTAGACAAACGATTCGTCCAGTTCTCGCATGACGTCTGGTAGACACTCGCTCTGCTTCTTTAGGTACCTACTCTCTGGACGAACGGTCTTCATTATAGGTCGCATCGTAGCGAAAACACATTTTTAATTTAAAAAAAGTTAGACGTAAGTATATAAGTTTGGAGTGTTTTCCCTTTGTAGTTCTAATTCCTCGCAAATTATATTTTAATGCCAATCATTCATCAAAAACCGTTTGAACCGTTTAGACACATGGAGTTTCCTCACCCTGAAACAAGCTCCTGGCTACCGGTATCTTTACACATAACGCCAAAACTTCTAATTTTAATGTAACCGTGATTGCTCGCCTTAGGAAAACTGAGATAAAACGTCCAAGATGCCACAGACAGTAGTATGAAAGTCTCACTTCTTGTCCCCGCTGGCCTGTATGCCGCCGCCGGTCTCCAGCGTCCAGTAGCGGTCCTGCATGGTGCGGATGTACCACCGCTTGGTGCCCCAGTCGAACTCCAGCTGGAACGTCTCGTGGTCAGAGATCTCGTCCTGGTTGGCTGTCACGTCCACGCCTGCAACAATGGAAGCTCAACTATAGTTTCTTCCAAGATATATTAATAGAGTAAGAGGGAAGATAACTTGTACGATTCGGGTGATGTTCAGAAAGTCACTATAAAATGCTGAAAAAAGGAGTTATTTTTGAACACACAAGGTATATTCATACGCTCGGCCACTACCGTGTCTGATGATAACCATCGGTGGGACCGATAGTATGAAGGGTAATCACCCAGAAATTGGCAGACTGAAAGTGGGCGGTCAGTCTGTCCAGGGATTTCCACAAAAAGGCCGCCCCACGTTTCTCGCCATTAAGGGAACAAGCTATATGAATAAAGCAGATAAACTCTATTGCGTTTCGCCTTACTCGTATAGCTGTACCCTTCAGGTGAGAGTCTCGCCAAGAATGTGGATCGGCCTAAAGGCACGGGAGTCCATAACGGACGAATGACGCAACTGCCTGTAAGCTATACCCACTCCCAGTACGACCGAGTGTGGTAAAAGACAACCACCAGTTGAAGTGAAGGTCAGTAAGCTGGGTTTTGGTCTAACTGTGCAGGGTGCGCCGGAGGTATTTGGTTACTCTTTTGCTCCCCATTCTGAATCATCTCAAATGAAAGACATCTTTATTTTTTAAACTATATCCACGCCTATTTAAAAAATCTATCTAGTAAAAGTATTTAAAATCTGTCTGTCTTAGCTGTTTTATAGAAACAGCTAAAGAAAGATATTCCTCAAAACGGTTTTTGAATCGCAAATATTGGCAAAAAATAGAAGAGGCCAATTTCTCTATCTTGATTGATAGTTACTCTGAACTAAGAGACAAGCCTTAGCTCCTTCCATATTCAAATGAAATCGTAAATAAACAGACAAACCGTTGTAATGAGAGTCCGCTCGTTCTAATACTTTACTATTTTCTCACAAATGCCGCTGAGTCATTCTGCGTAAGTGGGACGTCTCAATACTACTTACAGACAGGGCCGTCTTAAGCATATTCTGCGCGGGGGTACGAAAATCAGGCCCCCCTCCCCTTGTTTGTTAGAGTCTAGAGCCCTAAACCTAGTGCCAACGTTACGAGGTCAACCTAGAAGACTAATTTAATTCTTTGCTTTAATTTATAAGAGTCAAGTTGGCTTGCAAAGGGATATGACAATACGCGCCGAGGGCCGAGGTGCGTCGATGTCTTAATAAAATAAATACGCAAAAGTAATAAACAATTTATACCTACGTAAATATTAATTATATAAATTAATTTATACCAGCGATGGACTTCTATAGGTTCTCGATGAAGATTTTTTGATATTTTTTATAAAGACATTGCATTTTTTGATATCATTACTTGATTTGTGGGTAGAGGGTGGGGGTGGAGGAGAGGGGGGAACATCCTGTGTCATTTTTTATTACCAAATTTTAAAAATCGTATGGAAGTAACCTCAAAATGTATGATTGTTGCTGATTTATGGGGGAAGGGAAGTAGGAGAGAGACGCGGGGGAAAGGGGAGAAACCCCCTGTGCCACTTTTCATCGCCGGAGGCGCGTTGTTTTAATTTTTTATTTAAAAAAAAACGCATGAAAATAACTTTAAAATATACACAGATATTGATTTTGTTTTCACAGTAATTGAAGTTGGGTTTGCAGAGTCGATCTTTGAACCATTTGAACTAACCAGTACAGATGTCAATTTTTGAACCATTTGAACCTATCGGTACAGAAGTTCCTTTTTTGACACAAATTCACTTCTGCATCGACTCCGGCGCTTCGGGATGTGCAGATTGTGTAGCCCCTTCGCTCACTCTGTGATAATGGTATAGTATCACTAACAGTAACAATGGGTTATATTATGGAAAATTGATTCGTGCAATATGAATACGACTTTATACTTGTAGCGTACACTATCTATGGTGTCACTGCAGTACTAGAAAGTTAGATAGGCGGCGAAATAAATTCGGATCCGTCCGCGGACATTGACATCAGGGTATCAAACCCTTATTACTATCATTACAAATATACTATATATTTTGAGAGGATGACGCCATAAAAACTGCCCGGTCACGAGCGACACGCAAAAGGATCCCTGTCAGACGATTGCTTTTCATAAAACTAGGCTATTGTATACTCAATGATTCCTAGGTTTTAAAGTTACAAGTAAATATTCGTTCCTTCCCGTTATTGTTGTGACAGCACGAGTACGTTCTGTTCTTTGCAACAGCTCATTTGCTGCGAGCCATTACGTGCACTCGTGCGCAGACTTGCTCAGTAGGGCTGACAGCTTTTACTTATAATATATTATTATCGGTCGTTTTTGCCGGGAAAATTACGGCATAGAGCAAGAATTTAGCTCTAAGGCTCCAATATATTATTAAATGTATGTAGTTAAATTAGGCAAGTAAAAGTTCTAAGCCCAACAATTCTATATATGTATACGGTACTTTGCTCAAAAAGATCGAGAAAATAATTAAATATGGAACTTAAACAGAATTCTCAAACAATAATGTAAACGAGTACATATTTAACAACAGCAAGGTACAGTCCACACTTGATCGGTCTTGCTTTTAGTATCTACCTAGTGCACAGTTTACAAGAAAACTGATCAATTTTTATCCTTAAATCTACAAATCTTGACATGAAAAATCCTTGCTTAGTAAAAGTTACTACTAAGTTAGTACAAGTTTTAACTTAGTAGTAACTTGTACTAACTAAGACTGTAAACACAGACAGCCCTAAATGTCCACTCCTATCTTTGAAAATCGAACGAAACGGTTGATCGGACGTCGACCGACACGGCGGGCTCACGACCGGCGCGCGGGGCGAGGCGGGGTGGCAGCGCGGGCGCACGCTTGGCTCCACTCCGAATAAAATACTAGCATTGTACGAAGATGCAAGACATAACTTTATTCCCATGCATTGCTAAGAACGCCTGCACCTACAAGTTTTTAAAACGTGCGTTTGGTTGTTGATTGACCCTCTTCAATAAGTTAATTGTAATCGTTTGGTTGTTGATTGACCCTCTTCAGTAAGTTAATTGTAATCGTTTGGTTGTTGATTAACCCTCTTCAATAAGTTAATTGTAATCGTTTGGATGTTGATTGACCCTCTTCAATTAGTTATTTGTAATCGTTTGGATGTTGATTGACCCTCTTCAATTAGTTATTTGTAATCGTTTGGTTGTTGATTGACCCTCTTCAGTAAGTTAATTGTGATCGTTTGGTTGTTGATTGACCCTCTTCAGTAAGTTAATTGTGATCGTTTGGTTGTTGATTGACCCTCTTCAGTAAGTTAATTGTGATCGTTTGGTTGTTGATTGACCCTCTTCAGTAAGTTAATTGTGATCGTTTAGTTGTTGATTGACCCTCTTCAGTAAGTTAATTGTGATCGTTTGGTTGTTGATTGACCCTCTTCAGTAAGTTAATTGTGATCGTTTGGTTGTTGATTGACCCTCTTCAGTAAGTTAATTGTGATCGTTTGGTTGTTGATTGACCCTCTTCAGTAAGTTAATTGTGATCATTTAGTTGTTGATTGACCCTCTTCAGTAAGTTAATTTGGTTGTTGATTGACCCTCTCCAATAAGTTAATTGTGATCGTTTGGTTGTTGATTGACCCTCTCCAATAAGTTAATTTTGATCGGGACGTTTCCTGAGGATTTATAGTTTTCATTCAAGTGTGACGGTCAGTTTCCTGATATCAGCAATAAAATAACAGGTCATATGTGTGTCTTCTAGAACCGCAGTCACTTTACCTTACATAACGGAAGTGATCTCAGTTTAGAAAATTTGCATCTTTACTGCTTAAAGTCAACGTTCTCGAGAAATCTGCGGTCAATGGAAGATATTTAGACTTGCTAATTAGTTGAATAATGCAACCACACAAATTCAATATTTGTGTAGATGATATTTTGGCAAGTTCTCCCAGTTTAAGTAAGAAATTCACTGGATATCTAATTCAGTTATTTGCTATCAACAGTTCCAAGTGATCAGTGTAAACCCTCGTAACGACCACCAGACGGTAGCTCTTGGGAGTCAGGCATCCGAGACGCGCGAGAAGCAGTAGAAAGTTGCAAAAAACACAGACAATACGTACGAAGACAACGGTTTTTGTGCGTCGCATACCTACCACTGTGAGCTGAGATACCTACCACTGTGAGCTAAGATACCTACAACTGTGAGCTAAGATACCTACCACTGTGAGCTGAGATACCTACCACTGTGAGCTAAGATACCTACCACTGTGAGCTAAGATACCTACCACTGTGAGCTAAGATACCTACCACTGTGAGCTAAGATACCTACCACTGTGAGCTAAGATACCTACCACTGTGAGCTAAGATACCTACCACTGTGAGCTAAGATACCTACCACTGTGAGCTAAGATACCTACCACTGTGAGCTAAGATACCTACCACTGTGAGCTAAGATACCTACCACTGTGAGCTAAGATACCTATGTTGCAGCTATTTCAAAGATACATGTGGCATATTTTGTTATTCAGAAACAGTTGAAAACTGTAAACCACAGCCAAACAAAAATTTGTTTATCGTTTGTAATAATAACCCTTTATTGCTCATTATCGTATGTAATAATAACCCTTTTCAATGCAGTTGCTCGTAAAGTTTTCTTTTTTGTGTAACAAAATTATGCGGAAACCGACTCTTTATTTCACGCGTGAAAAAAAGTAATTTTTTCAAGTTTTTGACTCTGTGGTGCATGGTGCAAATCATAAAATTTAAAAAATTACAAAGATGCAAGGTTTTGCTGTCCAAAAAAAAACAATTATTTATAAGTATGCGCGCTCTAGCAATAATTGAATGATGATAAACACCATTCTTTATTATACTCATTTTTTGTTGTATTTCCTCGCAAAATGCATTGAAAACTGTTGTAAGATACTTGAGCGTAAAAGGTTTTTATCAGAATGCGTGCCAACGAAAACACTCGCTGCGCTCGTGTTTTCAATTTGGCACTTATTCGTATAAAACCTTACTTTCCGCACGTGTATCTTAAATAACTATTATTGCTCTTTATCGTATGTAATAATAACCCTTTATTGCTCATTATCGTATGTAATAATAACCCTTTATTGCTCATTATCGTATGTAATAATAACCCTTTATTGTTCATCATTATAATCCAGCTCAGCATTGAATATCAGGCTGTCTAAAACGTGTTATTCCTTATCTTCAAAATCAGGGTTCCGCACTTCTGAACACCGCAGACAAGGCGCAGCAGACTGTGGCGCCCTATATAATGTAATTTATATTGTAGGAGTAAGTATTAGGTCTTATTAGGTATTTGCAATTATTCGTATGTTTCATGAAAATCTTTCGTAGTGCAATGTGACGATGTTTTCAAAATAATCATGCTGAAATCAATGCTGAACTTCGTGACTGCAAATCGGAAATCTCTCACAAATCAGAATATAATAATAATAACAGATTAATAATAACATACGGTTTTTCTTAGTTACTACTACTATACATATTACATATCATATATATATATATATATATATATATATATATATATATATATATATCAATATATATGATATATTGTTCTATAAATATCAAAATGTATTAGATACGTTTTTTTTTACAAATAGTCAAACTGAAAGTAAAATCAAAATTTAGACTGGGACTAGGTCCACCGTTGTTACCGACGTGTGGCCTGAGTTAGTGATCTAAATGAGTTACACAAGTTCGCAACGATTCTGTAGCTACATTTAAAAGCTACATTAAACGATCTAAGTACCGTAATAAATCGTTATATATATCAATACGCCATTACGACGATCGACTGAGGCGCTTCATAAATCTTACAAGGTAATTGAATAAATTGATTACTGTCTAATTTTTACACGCATAACAATATGCCCACTTTCTTTCAGTAAAAAGTGATTAAAAATAATAACGATCATAAAGAATTTGAATTATAGGTTTGCAACGCGTGTATTTTTTAAACGAGAAAATAATCAATTTTAATGTTTCTCAGTAAGAATGTTTATTATCTGCGAAACCGCCTCAGTTTACATTTATAATGTGGGCAAGTATATTACACTAGGTACCATCGAGGATAGTTCAGTAGAACCACTTTTATTGCACCGTTTGTCGACGAGTGTTATAGACATACCCAAACAACCTGCCCAAACACCTGTACGTGGGATGACCTATGGAAGGCCTCGGCAAATGCTGTGTATGTGGCTGCGTACTGGTCCGGGATTTTGTAAAGGAACCATCAACACGAAAAGAAGTTAGACATACAGCGATAAATCGGTTCAATGGGTCTACCGCGTAATTCTCATTTTCATCAACATCAACTTGAAATTGAAATTTGACGTGCGTGCGACGACGCCCGCCTAACATGCCATCTCTTTTGCACGCGTTGAATTTCGCATGCATTTGCTTGAAGTTGATACAAATGAGAATTACGCGGTAGAGCCCCCGGTCATTCTATGATCATGGACATTCATCTTTTTGTTATCTCAAAGAGAGCAGAGTGGTACATTTAGGTTCGTTAGTTGGAAATATGTCTGATATGAGTGGGTATGTAAACGATGTAAATTTTTTAATACCTAATAAATTTGATATTAGACAGTTTTAGGTCCTGAGATAACTTTGATTGAACAAGTTGTCAGATAGTAGTATTCCTAATGGGTTATAATGAGTTATTTGGTTATAATCTATGCGTGAAACCTTTGTATTGACTGTAATATTGTTTTTTTATTTATTAATAATAGCTACGTTTTTTTGGACAACATCATTTTTTTTTTCTCTGTAAGTAATAGAAAGTAGATCGTAAGTGCTGACAGCTGAGCTAGCTGAACGATTACTTACCAGATATCTGATCATCATCAGATAATCTGTAAGGTGCAGCTCTGAAGTGCTCGCGATACAATCAGGACAGGCCAGGTACTCATCTGTACATAGGGTGCATATTGTTTACCACCTCCATGTTGTTTACCTGCTCCATAAATATGAGTATCTTTTATAGGTATACTAGCGACGCGCCTCTGCTTCGCACGAGGTCGCAGTAATTTCTTCAAAGATCTCAACTAAATTCTCAATGTAACTAACACTTTTAATTCGATGTATTAATACAGTTATCAATGCCTTTAGTCAGCGTAACCTAAAAGGTGTTTTCTCGACAACTTGATCACAAAATGACGATATTCCACTACCTGTACCTGTATACTGTGTATAGACTAAGTGTGAATGCGTTATACAGTAAACCTTCCTCGTGAAATTATGGTAAAAACTCAGGAATTGAAATCAACTTAGAAGTTATAAGCGAAGCCGAATACGCAGACGAACGCGGATTGTGATTTTGTTTTATACTGATAGAGAAGAGATTAGAGATGGAGAAGAGAAGATAGCGAAGAGATTTAGTGATGGAGAAGAGAAGGTAGAGAAGAAACACTCAAAAGTATTATGAAACTATAAGTACCTATATTCCTTACTTACGCCGCGAAATGCAAGTTATAAAAACTTTTACGAAGTTTTTTTATCTCAGTGTATCGTATAATATCTCAATTAAAATGTTCATGATTGTGTTCCGAGGGCAAAGACCGGTTTATACGCATTATATGTAATGCGGTGAATGTTATAATTAAATTTATATTTTTCAGTACGACTTCTGAGAACACGAGTTTTGGTGAAAATTAAAAGCTTTCGAATTGTAAAATACCGGATGTAATACTTCATTAAATACAAATATCTAAAGGAAAATATATTTTCACAGTTAGTAACTAATTTTGAAAACCTACTGTGAATTCTGTATGGACAAGTTCATGTATTTCGTCTGTTATTTATCTTAAAGAAGATGCTCAGTTGTAGCTAGATTATGTGTTATCTCTTGTCTATTTACACATGTTACAAGTAATCTTAGAAGATTCCCGGGTATGTGATGTTAGAACGAGGTATGGTGATGTTAGAACGAGGTATGGTGATGTTAGAACGAGGTATGGTGATGTTAGAACGAGGTATGGTGATGTTAGAACGAGGTATGGTGATGTTAGAACGAGGTATGGTGATGTTAGAACGAGGTATGTTGATGTTAGAACGAGGTATGGTGATGTTAGAACGAGGTATGGTGATGTTAGAACGAGGTATGGTGATGTTAGAACGAGGTATGGTGATGTTAGAACGAGGTATGGTGATGTTAGAACGAGGTATGGTGATGTTAGAACGAGGTATGTGATGTTAGAACGAGGTATGTGATGTTAGAACGAGGTATGGTGATGTTAAAAGAGGTATGTGATGTTAGAACGAGATATGGTGATGTTACAACGAGGTATGTGATGTTAGAACGAGGTATGTGATGTTAGAACGAGGTATGTGATGTTAGAACGAGGTATGTGATGTTAGAACGAGGTATGTGATGTTAGAACGAGGTATGCTGATGTTACAACGAGGTATGTGATGTTAGAACGAGGTATGGTGATGTTAAAAGAGGTATGTGATGTTAGAACGAGATATGGTGATGTTACAACGAGGTATGTGATGTTAGAACGAGGTATGTGATGTTAGAACGAGGTATGTGATGTTAGAACGAGGTATGTGATGTTAGAACGAGGTATGTGATGTTAGAACGAGGTATGCTGATGTTACAACGAGGTATGTGATGTTAGAACGAGGTATGTGATGTTAGAACGAGGTAGGGAAGTAAGTTCGCTCGCAAGAGGGCATCTCCTGGAGGCCCTTGACTCCCGCCGCCGTGCCGCCAGGGGTCGCGCGTGACTCCGCGCTGTCGACGTGACGTTCAGGAAACAGCTTGCAGAATTATCGCCTCTTTAGCTCGTCTGTAGCTACATCCTATATACAGGTGTATATAAATAGATCTTTAGATGGTTATCGTTATTTTTTATGGCCTCCCCTTCAATTAAAGTGGGGATAATTTCTTTTTCTTTCCTACCCCATGGTGTGGGGTATTGTTGGATCGGTCTTTGAAAAATATTGTAGGTGTGTGAAAACTATTTTTCTATTCAGGGATCGGTTTGAAAATATTAAGCTTTAAAGTGATAATTTTTGTTAGTGTCGTCCCCCCTGCCAGCTAAACGGTTGTTTTTAGATATATCTCAAAAAATTCACATCTGTAGTATATATAAAGAAGTTAAAAGGAAAACTATCACAGCCAAGAAGGCTTCACAAGTTTTCGAGTAATAGTCGACCAACTTAAAATGAAAGTTTCGTACAAATTCCATTGAAAATTACTTAAACGAAGTTGTTAGTTATGTAACACAGGTAGTAATATAAGTTTACGAACTTTGTTAGTCCTCAAATTGAGACGGGTAACTACGGAACTCTACATTGCGCGTGGCCCGACACGCACTTGGTCGGTTTTTAAATTTTGTTTGTGTTTCTTTTGAACATTATTCAGTATGACCGTACACTATGTGTTTTCATTCTATTTACTCCCGGTCTATGAGTCTATATCATATGTCGAAGTTAAAACTCGCGAAGTGTCTTTCAACCCACCCTAACATTGGCAATGTTATCCTCCACTTTACAGGGAATTTTTCAAATTATTTTGTGGACATTGAATACGAGTACATACGACGATACGGTTGTTTTTTATTAATTTTCACGATTGAATTAAGCAAGTCATGGTTCGTCTTTTTAATAACTTTTTCAGAACATCATCTCGTAATCCCCGTAATTTAATAACACTTCGAAAATCAGCAAATAGGCAGCGGTTCTAAGAAGGTGTCGACCAGCAGCTATTGTGTTTGTGTCAGCTTTGGTGCAATAACGCATTCAGAGAGACTCAGCTGATCTGTAGATTATTGAGGTCCATTGTTCTTTTAAAGACGAGGTTAGAAACCAACATGTTGAGGCATATGTATTGTATGTAATGTACCGCTCGACTATACGATAGATATGTTTTAAAGGCATGGACGGTTGAAGACAATGTATACTCATCGAAACATAAAATTGGTACGTAAGTGACGGTCGTGTCAATTCACACATAGGCACTTGGTATTCCGTAATGTGCATAGGAAATGCGCCTGCACAATGCATCCTGTAATCACGAGACCATTAACTTTCACTAACACATTCGGAATGCCTCCGTCCGTCTGTCTGTACGCAGTAATTAACGGAACTAATATCTGTAGAAACCTGTGCAATGTGCGTAAGAAGGTAATTTTTCTTTGGCTCAGACTCTAAAGTAATCATGGTCAATAATAAATAGCAGGTGTTCAAGCGAATACCGGTTGTTCGATATTGTAGATCTGAATGTAATCGCTTGATCTGGTTTTAAATCTGCAATCAAGAGTAATCACTCTTTCTATAATCTATTTAATTATTAGAGATCCATAATCGAATTGTAATTGGTGATGCATGCAGAGTTAACGGTCGTCAATAAAATTGCAGTTACCTCAACCTCAGATAATTATTCAATTTAAACTACCTACATCTACGAGGGTGAATCCAAAAGTTCTAAGCCCGACCTACAAAGAGGTATCAAATCTTTGTAAATCTACCGTCATTTGTTAGTATGTTTTTTCGTGATTGATTGTGTGAAGTTGAAGTTCGATACTGCAAGCTATTATTTTTTTGTGATATTTTGTTTAAGGGGAACGAAAATACAAACAGAAATAAAATGTCAGCTTTCGGATGATTTTGTTGCAATAATTAGGTTACGTATAGCCATAAAAAAAATACATGTTTTTGGTTGAACTTTAAGGTATTCATTTTCCACAAACCACGTTAATCGATTCATATTTGTACTGTCAATGAATTTTTTTGTAACCCTCTATTGCACACTTCTTATCGATTTTGTTTCAGGTATCGCTTTCGCGATTTTGTTGGTTTTTTTTTAATAAAATTAGTGTAAATGATATCTATTCATTTTCCAAATACCACGTTATTTGGGTCAAAAAAAGCACCCCCTTTTTCCAAAAATACGTAAATCCACTGATGCAGTCAGCGGCAGCAAGATATTGTCAGTCTACGCCTAGCGTTGGCGCCCGTAAGTCGTGGAACCTGTGCCCTTTTTTGCAAGCTATAAATATCTCCCAAAACTACTTCAAAACACATTGAAATAAATTTTATAAAGTAATATTTCGAGGAGCATCATATTCCTGCCGTTAAAAACTCAACAAAATATGCGAATGAGTGATTTAGCTACATCGTGCCATAGTCATAACAACAAAACTGAATGAATTTGGAATGAATTCATACTTTTATGCGGGAAAATAATATATGTTACTCTAAAAGAATAACTTTGTGATCGTTATTGAAACCCAAATTAATTTACTTATACTTACTGAGATCTGTAACAAAGGTCAATGACCTTTTCGTGAAATTACCCTCTAGTATTGGCTCACCATTTCAGGTCCAATAAGTGAAGTTTTTTGCAAATTATATAGGTACACTTACTTGGGATAAATCGCCAAGCATTTAAAATATAGAAATTTATTTTGAAATATTTACAGTGCATGGCAAAATTATTAGATCGTAGATAATCCTGTTGGTACATGTTCAGGTTCTGTTACGCAAAATGAAAACAATGAAACTCTTTTAGGATTAATTTGTTATCCCTATGTTTGTCTGTCTGTCCGTTTGTCTAGACAATTTTTTCTGGGTAAAATTAATAAATACCAATATTAACGGCCCTCTATAGAGCTGTAAAAACATACTTTTGACGTTTTTATTTATATTACGTTTTAGGTTTTTACGTTTTTTTTTTACGTTTTTCATACAAATTTTCTCATTATGAAAATGTAGGGATGAACACTTGAGATAATATTTTGCATTTAAAAGTCAACACAGAAAGGAATTGTTGAACAAATAATGTAAAAAATATGAAAACCATGTTGTTCTATTCTAAAGGGATTAATTATCTACTGTTCAATGTGGCGATAGCTTTGTTTATTTTTTTCCTTGAATTATTTTTTACTAAGATAACATATAGTTTAATACAAGGTTTTCCTTAAGAGGTCCCTTTACCCCTGTATTTTTCTTAGAATTCATACAATAGGTATAAACCGAATGTGAAGTCTACAGCTTATTTTCTTCATATCTTTTTTCATGAGTATATTCTAGTGACATCTAACTACGTCTCTATACAGCCCAAAAAGCAAAATTTAATAAAACACCATGATAATAGCTGTCAGGATATCGTCAATATTGCCTCGTTTTTACGCAAAGTTTAACAAGTTTGTATATTTTTATCTATACTGGAAATAAAAAAGAGAGAAATACAGGCGTCGTTCATGTTAAGATGACTAAGTTTACACACTTTGCTAAGTATAAACAATTACCGTTTCATGGAAAACGGTTTTGACCTGAAACCATTTCACAAATTCAATTAACTTATTTTGAATATCTTGTCATCTTGCACTTCTTGATGAGAAATATAATTTCAATAAGTAAAAATACAACTTTTAGTTAAGAAAACTTATAGTTAAAAGTCTGCTGTATGCATAAATATATTTTTAATTATATAACAATAGTAATAAAATAATTGGCTTATCCGTCGTCGTGATACCAGCCGTAAATTTCTTAAATAATCTGATATCACGCTTATGGAAAACCCAATTATTTTCAAGATACCATAATATCATTAAAATATGTTTATGCATATAGCAAACTTTTAACAATAAATTGTCTTAGCTAAAAGTTGTACTTTATCGTTATAATTATTTCTTAATATTTTGTTACAAATTCGGAGAAATAGCCCTTAAGGAAAACCTTGTATGAGAATATTTGTTATCTTTGTATCTTAAACAGTAAATTATTAATCCCTTTAGAATAGAAAGATATGGTTTTATATTTTTTACATTATTTGTTCTACAGTTCCTTTCTGTGCTTTTTTTCAAATGCAAAATCTTGATCTCTATATTTTCATAAGGAGAAAATTTGTATGAAAAAGTTAAACAAAAGGCCATAAAAACGTTATAATATGTATATTTTACAGGGCTATAAATATTAGCATTTATTGATTTTACCCAGAAAAATTGCCTAGACAAACGGAAAACAGACAAACATAGGGACAACAAATTAATCCTAAAAGAGTTTTGTTTTTTCATTTTGCGTAAAGGGACCTGAACATTTCAAACTATGATACAAATAAATTTCTATATTTTAAACACTTGGCGATTTATCCCAAGGGTAAACAGGCTGGTAAGGCTGGAAGGCTTGGAAGGCCTTGGAGGGCTTGGAAGGCTGGTAGGCCAGCTCATGACTGACCAGAATATCAAATTATGACCTCAGCAAAAAATAGATAGTCTTCGAGTTGATGGTACTTTTATAAATTCGAATAGATTTTTGAGAGTCAAAGCTAACCAGTTCTAAATTCTAAGAATAAAATTTTTGTTGCGCAACTCTGAATAGTCATGCTATTGATAAAGTCAAAAATAAACCTTGAAATGCTGTTACATCAGGAAGAAAAATAAAAACCCAATTTATGAGCAATTTTTTGTAATTAGGTCAGTTCGATACCACGTCCTGAAAAAAAATGTCCTATGTTAGTTTTGCAAATTGTCTTAAATAACGGCTCATCAAATATTGTTTTTCAAATGATCTGGCAATTTCTGTGTATTACTTTTGAAAAAAAAGTTATTGCTATTTTACTACCAAAGGAGCTGCGTATTTTTTTAAATAATTAGAATTTAGAATGAAAGAGTGGCGGGCAGTAAAAATATTTGACGGTTATTAGAATTGCCATTTAACACGCGTTAGAGTGAGATAAACAGTGACGCTATTTAAAATGAGTTGGAATGAGATAGTAACGCAGTTAAACGTGGTTGAATGAGAGAGGCATAATTGATATAGGCTACAGTGAGATAGATAGTGACGTGGTGCATTCCTTCTGAGAATACTTGTTAGTTTCCACTTTTTTGTAATAACAACTTTAGTAAAAATTTTTTGTAAAGAAATTTTTGGTCCAATTTATTTTCCCGCAAGTGTAAAACCAGCTCAACGGGCGAAAAATATTTAAAGAATGGGTAATGGTGACAATTAACCGTCACGATATTATTATGTATCTCTAAAGGAGTGTCTGAAATGTTCCGAGGGTCAACTGATAAATCAAACACTCAAAAAACCACTTTTAGCCGACCATAATAAATTTACGTCCCGACGTGATAGCAAGTAGGATCAATGCCGTGTGACGATGATCGAAATACACTAATAAATTAGATAAAACAAAATACGTATTACTTTTGACCCTGCCTCGTCCACTCTATTCGTATTTTTGCTATGGTGACGCGAGCTTAGAGACCGGTACGAATTTCCCCCCGCGCGCTATCGTAAAATAGAATAAGCCACGCCCGGAACTGGTTTTTGTTTTGGCTATGTCATATTCTTAACGCAGTCTGACGGGATTTTTCACAATGGAGAAAATTTAACACCGTGCTGTGATTAAGTACCTCAATGAAAAAGGTCTTTCACCTAAAGAGATCCATGAAGATATGGAAACAACATTAGGGGAATCTGCTCCATCGTATTCCACTGTCAAAAAGTGGGTAGCTGAATTTAAACGCGGTCGGGAGACCATTGAAGATGACCCAAGGAGCGGAAGGCTTTCAACGTCTACCACTAAAGAAAACACTGACAAAATTTGTGATCTCATCCTAGAAGACCGACGATTGACCATTAGTAGGGTAGCTGAGATCACAGACATCAGTTATGGCCGAGTGCAAAACATTATAACTGTAGAATTGGGGTTCCGTAAGGTTTCTGCTCGCTGGGTCCCAAGATTGCTTTCAGCTGACCAAAAACGAGTTCGATTCACAATTTCGCGTGACTGTTTGGAACTTTTTGAGGCAGATGCTAAGGATTTTATGTCTCGTTTTGTTACCATGGATGAAAGCTGGGTTCATCACCATACTCCTGAAACAAAACAGCAATCCAAACGGAAAAGATCTGGCTCACCCACGCCGAAAAAGGCCAAGTGCGTTTTGTCAGCCAACAAAGTCATGGCATCTGTATTTTGGGATTCGAAGGGAGTTATTTTATTGGATTATTTACCTAAAGGTGAAACTATAAATTCACGCTATTATTGTAACCTATTACGAAAACTTCGCGAAGAAATAAAAGAAAAACGGCCGGGGATGTTGCGTAAGAGAGTTTTGTTTCTTCAAGACAATGCACGAGTTCACACTTCGGTTGAAACGATGGCTGTAATCCATGAATGTGGTTACGAGTTGCTGCCTCACCCACCTTATTGGCCAGATTTAGCCCCCTCTGACTATCATCTCTTTTCAAATTTAAAAAAACACTTGGTGGGATCAAAATATTCGACTAGAGAAGAAGTGATAGTCGCAGTTAATGACTATTTTGACGACCTTCCGGAATATTTTTTTTCGAGGGTATAAACTGGTTGCAGGTCAGGTGGAAGAAGTGTGTTGATCTAGATGGAGACTATGTCGAAAAATAAAAATAATTTTGAACCCACTTTTCTTTCATTTTCACGGTCGGGCTTAGAACTTTTGGATTCACCGTAAACTATTGATTAAAAAATAAAAAATTAAATTAAATACGTTTATCATTCTTACAAAGAGTAGATTGATACATAATTTACAACTGTCACACATCCAGATTACTCAGAACCCTCTAATTGGCATCACGATACCTTTGTAAGTTATAGCGATAGATGTTGAAGTTAGCTCGTACATAGACATTACAGCCAAATCACGGTCTGTACCGTGATTCAATGTTCATTATAAGTTCAATGTCCATTTCTTATATTTTAGACACTCAACTGAAGGGGTACCCAACTGATGGGGTACCCAAATGATGGGGTACCCAACCGACGGGGTACCCAACTGATACCCTAAACCGAACATCCGCAAAAGCTAACTTTCAGCAAGTGCGATATTCTAACTGTTTTTGCAACAATTTTGCAACATTTTCCAGCATGCAATATTATTATGGTTTCTATCAGGATATGAACGACCTAAGGCTAGTCGATCCAGTCATTAATTATAAGTTTATGTGAACCATAATAGCTGAGCAGACGGACATAAAAACTTAACCTTTACTTTCAATAAAAACTTTTACAATGTCCCCAAGAATAGAGAGATATGAGTAACAGAACTGACCTTGTACAAGACTACTTGTACAGGGCTACTTGTACAGGACTAGTTGTACAGGACTACTTGTACAGGGCTACTTGTACAGGACTAGTTGTACAGGACTCACTGTACAGGACTACTTGTACAGGACTAGTTGTACAGGACTCACTGTACAGGACTACTTGTACAGGACTACTTGTACAGGACTACTTGTACAGGACTACTTGTACAGGACTACTTGTACAGGACTACTTGTACAGGACTACTTGTACAGGACTACTTGTACAGGACTACTTGTACAGGACTACTTGTACAGGACTACTTGTACAGGACTACTTGTACAGGACTACTTGTACAGGACTACTTGTACAGGACTACTTGTACAGGACTACTTGTACAGGACTAGTTGTACAGGACTACTTGTACAGGACTACTTGTACAGGACTAGTTGTACAGGACTACTTGTACAGGACTACTTGTACAGGACTACTTGTACAGGACTACTTGTACAGGACTACTTGTACAGGACTACTTGTACAGGACTACTTGTACAGGACTAGTTGTACAGGACTACTTGTACAGGACTACTTGTACAGGACTAGTTGTACAGGACTACTTGTACAGGACTACTTGTACAGGACTAGTTGTACAGGACTACTTGTACAGGACTAGTTGTACAGGACTACTTGTACAGGACTACTTGTACAGGACTACTTGTACAGGACTACTTGTACAGGACTACTTGTACAGGACTACTTGTACAGGACTACTTGTACAGGACTACTTGTACAGGACTACTTGTACAGGACTACTTGTACAGGACTACTTGTACAGGACTACTTGTACAGGACTACTTGTACAGGACTACTTGTACAGGACTACTTGTACAGGAATACTTGTACAGGACTACTTGTACAGGACTACTTGTACAGGACTACTTGTACAAGACTACTTGTACAGGACTACTTGTACAAGACTACTTGTACAGGACTAGTTGTACAGGACTACTTGTACAGGACTACTTGTACAAGACTACTTGTACAGGACTACTTGTACAGGACTAGTTGTACAGGACTACTTGTACAGGACTACTTGTACAGGAATACTTGTACAGGACTACTTGTACAAGACTACTTGTACAGGACTACTTGTACAAGACTACTTGTACAGGACTACTTGTACAGGACTAGTTGTACAGGACTACTTGTACAAGACTACTTGTACAGGACTACTTGTACAAGACTACTTGTACAGGACTAGTTGTACAGGACTACTTGTACAGGACTAGTTGTACAGGACTACTTGTACAAGACTACTTGTACAGGACTACTTGTACAGGATTAGTTGTACAGGACTACTTGTACAGGACTAGATGTACAGGACTACTTGTACAAGACTACTTGTACAGGACTACTTGTACAGGACTAGTTGTACAGGACTACTTGTACAGGACTAGTTGTACAGGACTACTTGTACAAGACTACTTGTACAGGACTACTTGTACAGGACTAGTTGTACAGGACTACTTGTACAGGACTAGTTGTACAGGACTACTTGTACAGGACTACTTGTACAGGACTACTTGTACAGGAATACTTGTACAGGACTACTTGTACAAGAATACTTGTACAGGACTAGTTGTACAGGACTACTTGTACAGGACTAGTTGTACAGGACTACTTGTACAGGACTACTTGTACAGGAATACTTGTACAGGACTACTTGTACAAGACTACTTGTACAGGACTAGTTGTACAGGACTACTTGTACAGGACTAGTTGTACAGGACTACTTGTACAGGACTACTTGTACAGGAATACTTGTACAGGACTACTTGTACAAGACTACTTGTACAGGACTACTTGTACAAGACTACTTGTACAGGACTAGTTGTACAGGACTACTTGTACAGGACTACTTGTACAAGACTACTTGTACAGGACTAGTTGTACAGGACTACTTGTACAGGACTAGTTGTACAGGACTACTTGTACAGGACTACTTGTACAGGAATACTTGTACAGGACTACTTGTACAAGACTACTTGTACAGGACTACTTGTACAAGACTACTTGTACAGGACTACTTGTACAGGACTACTTGTACAAGACTACTTGTACAGGACTAGTTGTACAGGACTACTTGTACAGGACTACTTGTACAAGACTACTTGTACAGGACTAGTTGTACAGGACTACTTGTACAGGACTAGTTGTACAGGACTACTTGTACAGGACTACTTGTACAGGACTACTTGTACAGGACTACTTGTACAGGACTAGTTGTACAGGACTACTTGTACAGGACTACTTGTACAGGAATACTTGTACAGGACTACTTGTACAGGAATACTTGTACAGGACTACTTGTACAAGACTACTTGTACAGGACTACTTGTACAAGACTACTTGTACAGGACTAGTTGTACAGGACTACTTGTACAGGACTACTTGTACAAGACTACTTGTACAGGACTATTTGTACAGAACTACTTTTATCCTTGGATTTTATAAATTCATTTTGTACCTTTTATAATTTTTGGTGGTATGAAATTATAAGAAATAGTGCCAAAATTCAGTTTCAAATAAAACATTGCAGGGACTCGTAAACTGTGCAGTGTGAACGAAAACACAATCTTGAAAGGTTATTGACATGTCATTGACTGACCGCGGCTGCGCCTGCGCACTGAGAAATCGACAAATTTACACTTTCTAGCGGATCATCAAATTACGAGTATCACACCTTCGGCAATGAATTCCTTTTGGAACTATAAATAGCGCTATTTGTGGCGCTCATGTCGTCTGTAAGTTTATCTATAAATAGCGCTATTTGTGGCGCTCATGTCGTCTGTAAGTTTATCTATAAATAGCGCTATTTGTGGCGCTCATGTCGTCTGTAAGTTTATCTATAAATAGCGCTATTTGTGGCGCTCATGTCGTCTGTAAGTTTATCTATAAATAGCGCTATTTGTGGCGCTCATGTCGTCTGTAAGTTTATCCACTGTTTATTCAGTTATAAATTATAATAACAAAATTGAGGTGAAAGGTAATATCACTGAGTCTGTTGCTGACCATCAAACTATGAAGTTTTAATAGTTTGCCATTAATCATCGACTAACAAAAGGCTTCGGCTCGTGCCGCAAACTCACACTCGTCAGAAAACGTTTCATCGCTCTCGTATCCTAATGTACTAAAATAACACTTTGAAAA
The DNA here is from genome assembly GCA_934047225.1 of Ypsolopha sequella. Taxonomy (NCBI): domain Eukaryota; kingdom Metazoa; phylum Arthropoda; class Insecta; order Lepidoptera; family Ypsolophidae; genus Ypsolopha; species Ypsolopha sequella. The sequence continues at coordinate 29,906,221 of OW203989.1, forward strand.
AAATGTTTGTATGGAAATTAATTTTCACTCTAGGGTAGACAGTGGCGTCACAGAAATATTTTTTTAGTGGTATTTCAATTTTTTTAATGTTAAAATCGTTTTTATTTCTTTTCCAGCAAAACGTTCTGTGCACATCACTGATACACACATACATCGTCGAGACAGAAGGAGACAGAAGGAGTGACATTATCTCAACACATTTGAGATGCTGTATCGATGTTGTGACGTGATGATAAGGGTCTATGATATTGTATTCATTTTGTGCATTATCGACAAATACATTTTTAAAAGTAGCTTCTTCTTGGCAATCATAGTTAAATAGCTCAGTAAAAGTATAATTTATACAGAACTACTAAAGCATTTGCCGGAGTATCGTCCAGCGCTGGAGGAGAAACTATAGTCGGCCCAACTTGTTATGTCATAATATAGCTCCGTTCTTTAATATTGATAGCGCAAAACCTTTCTCAAAACACTTCGTAGTTAATTGTGAGCACTGAATCAAACTCCCTTCAGCGGTATAATAATCCACTTTACCCTTGCAACACATTAATCAGTCAATCAATATTTGATCATCAATCAAATAAACAAAATCAATACGGGCGAAAACTTCCGATCCTACACGTGTATGACGAAGAAAAAGAAGCTAACCGTACCTTGCTTGACGGAGACGTATTTCTCGTTGAGGTTGGCGACGAAGGCGGCCTGCGGCAGACTGTCCTCGAGCGAGAACAGCTCGTCCCTGGTGACGGCCGTGGACCTGGTCTTTAGGACGGCTTTGGAGCCGATGGGAGCGAGGTACGCGCCGGAGCCGTCCCGCAGCGCCAGGGCGCCTGCGTGGTACTCAGCAGAGAACAGGCATACCGAGGTGCATGTGTCCATGAGCTGGGGAGAGAAGTTCAGGTCAGAGGTTAGGCTCATTTAAGATATACATTTCTTGCGTAGGTATTTGAAAACAATATTCGGGAATATTTATTTTCAAACTTAGTATAGAAAGAATAAAAATACATTATTTTAAAAGCTACACTAATACAAAAAACTAAATATACTCAATAAATAAACAGTTCCAGATTTATAATAGTTTAAAAGATATACTAAGTATATGCATCCTCCATCCTCGTTGAAGCAGAACGCGCAGTTGCGATTATTTGTCAATAAGTACGATATACGAGTACTAACCTAATTCAAGGATCGTACGCAAAAATACGATAATATCTATAATGACAGGCTATTGTTGAAAGTTGATGTACGTATTGTTGAAAGTTGATGTAGGTATTTCGGGTGAAATCAGGTCAATGGGGTGATCTGACAGAAAATAATTATATTTTAAATAATATTGATGAATCAATAATTGTGTCTCCTATATCATGATCATGAATTAATTTTTTTAGGACCGTTTCTGATGCAAACAACTAACTAGCGTTAACATTTGCGATTTTATCGTCTATAATCTATGTTATACTATTTTATCGTCTATAATCTATGTTATACTATTACTAATCTGTGTTCTACTCGGTTTTGCCAAGTCGTACTATCTTTTTGACAGAAATGTTCAATAATTTTTTATCTGTGCGAATCCAACTCTGGTTGCGACGCCATCTGTGATTGACTTTACGCGCACCGAAGATATCAGTTGTGTTTGATTTAATTTTAAGGATTCAGAAGGATGTATGATTAGGGCTATAAGTGATGGGAAAGAAGATAGGACCAAGGTTATGCTCTTTTCTACTTTTTCTTTTAACTCTGTCAGCTGTTTGCTTACTAATAATAACGCATGAATTAACTTTCCACTTATGGACGAAAAACGTAGGTAGACAACATGAGAAAATAGCCTCAATACAAATTGTATTCTAATTACTAATGCCTTACTTCGACTAATGCGACATTAACATAGTAAAATCTGCTCGACTCGGGTAACAAAACAACAAATTGTTTTTGTAAGACATCTGTGCAAACACTTTCATACCATTATGTGAGAATCGATACAATGCAAATGTAACTGATACTCGTAACAAACAATCTGTTTCTGAGCACATGTCGTTGCAGAAGTCTGCAGAACGATCGAAACATCAAGCACATGTCGTTGCAGAAGTCTGCAGAACGATAGAAACATCAAGCACATGTCGTTGCAGAAGTCTGCAGAACGATCGAAACATCAAGCACATGTCGTTGCAGAAGTCTGCAGGACGATCGAAACATCAAGCACATGTCGTTGCAGAAGTCTGCAGAACGATAGAAACATCAAGCACACGTCGTTGCAGAAGTCTGCAGAACGATAGAAACATCAATCACACGTCGTTGCAGAAGTCTGCAGAACGATAGAAACATCAAGCACACGTCGTTGCAGAAGTCTGCAGAACGATAGAAACATCAAGCACACGTCGTTGCAGAAGTCTGCAGAACGATAGAAACATCAAGCACACGTCGTTGCAGAAGTCTGCAGAACGATAGAAACATCAAGCACGTGTCATTGCAGAAGTCTGCAGAGCGATCGAAACATCAAGTAACGTTTATGTTGTGTACCCACGCGATTAGGAACCGTCTCTTACGAACATTATATGATAGATAACAATATACCAATTATACGCATTCCTTACAAGAACACACACATTACTCCAGTTCATCAGACAAGATACAAGGTTTTTAAAACATTAAAGAACTCGTATCACACCAACATCATAAACTAAGTAACATAGCTAAAATAACTGAGCGCATTTTGCACCTTATTCTTCTGTCACAGAATCCTACAAATCGACCGAAGCTGGCAAAACAGATCTCATAATCACGCATAACAAAACAATCGCTGTGACATTTTGTTCTGCGCACACGCATCGCTGTCCCTGCGGCAGTTCCATTCGTACTCGTTACACCGAGCCTTCCGACGTGTACCTATCTAGTGTCCCGGTAGTGGATTCAGGATTTGTTGGAACTGTGGCTTATTGCTCTGTCTCGTTTTCTTAAATTGTCCAATTAACTTGATGAAACCTTTCAAGTGTTACTTACTAAGCTATTGTTTTGTGTGTTATTGTTTTATTTTACTGCAAATTCTTCAACCTTCAACTAAATGTCAATATTTTTCTCGGAGAATTTGTTTCTAATTGTTTTTTCTATGTTGCTAAGGACTCTAATAATATCTTACTTTATGTTGACCATGTACATTGTACATATTTTTAACTTTGAATATCAGTTAGGAATACTATCATTTCTAGTGATTCCTTTTTTTATATCTTTCAATTATTAGAAATATTGCTGAAAACAATGAAATCTGACAATAGACAAAAACTTAAAATAGATCAACACATTTCGGAAAATCCCTATAAATCTTACAGGAATATAGTACAATAATATCACAGTATAAACTGTGACAATATGGTAGAAGATGCAAGCAAGTGATGCTGCACGGGATAGACTAGACTATACCTGAGCACAATAGCAATGGCGTCTACTTTACAAACAATGCGCGCGCGCTCACCTTCACCATCCATCAAACTGTAGTTAGCAATCTTTAATCTATACGTCTAGATCTAGATCATCTGGGAATCCGTGATAGTTACATGAGACTCAGAGAATATGTTTAAACTGTATATTAAGCATGGCCTATTGAAAAGGGAATATTATAAAATATATCAGGATATGAACATAATACAAATAGGTTTCAATATACATAAGTAGGATTGCTGCGTATAAGACGAAGCAACAACTTACAACTGATATAATGAAAAGGAACATAATCATATATAAATATATGATTCAATATAGTTAAGTAAAATTGCTGAGGACTGACGAAACGACAGTTAACAATCAAATCAAAAGAACAGATATAATAAAAATGAAAAGGAACGTTATACAAACAGGATTCAAATATACGAAAGTAGTATTTGTGAGTACCGACCTTCCCGGTAGCACTGAGGTACTTGTTGTTGCAGGTGTGCAGCGCGTACTTGCCGCCCTCGTCGGCTCTGAACTCGAGGGTGAAGAGCGTGTCCTCGCCCCAGGGCACGTTAGCGTCCACGTGGATCTCGTCCAGAGACTCCGACAGGTGAGCGAAGCGCTTGCGACCGATCGAACGTAAGTTCACCTGCAGAAGAGGGTCTATAAGTTTAAAATTGAACATTATCTTGTTGGTCACAACCGGCTAGTACTCATGGGTTGTTGCCATTATAAGCTGATTCAATTGCCAGTAGTCAGGGACCTTTTTAAAATAAACGTTGATGACATAATAATATCTTATAGTATGGTTGTAAAATAAATTTATAAATAAAATTATTGTAGTAAAAAAAGGAAAGAAAACATTATGCTTTTTATAACAAACTATGTAGTTTAAAAAATAATTGCATATACAATTCATTGATTCATTTCAAAGCTATTAATTTCTTGATTCATTGGAAATTGTACGTAAATATGAGATAATTTTTATATATCAATCAATTAATGTGTTTCTTATAATATAATTTATTACTATGAAAATCATTCTAAATGAATTTTCCATTCAATTTAAACTGCTGAGTAGTCGACCAAATTGATTTTATATCAGCTGGATCGCGACCAGTCATTTCCTAGCAATTACTGTAGAGTTCAATACTTCGATACGTAATTGGAACCACACGGGAACCAAACTGTTGGAGCTGGATAAGTCACGTAAGATATTGCAATCTAAGAGAAAGATTCTTCGAAATTGATGTAAAACTTTACGATTTGCGACACAAGATAGAAGAATGGCGTCAGAAAACTTTAAAAATACTTGTTTGAAGACGTTGAAATAGGTTTAAAGGCATGATGATCTCTGTGACAATAATTTTTATTGTGAGTTAATGAGGAATAAAACTAACTTTTTATTGCCTATTTAATAATAAGAAAGATTTGGTTTACTTATTTTGTGTGGGATTTGATAGCTTTGCAACGAAATTCGGATCAAGGCGGCATTGCATCTATAAGCAAATAATTCAAATCGAGGCGGCAATGCATCTATAGTTACAAATAATTCGGATCGAGGTGGCAATGCATCTATAGGTACAAATAATTCGGATCGAGGCGGCAATGCATCTATAGGTACAAATAATTCGGATCGAGGCGGCAATGCATCTATAGGTACAAATAATTCGGATTGAGGCGGCAATGCATCTATAGGTACAAATAATTCGGATCGAGGCGGCAATGCATCTATAGGTACAAATAATTCGGATCGAGGCGGCAATGCATCTATAGGTACAAATAATTCGGATCGAGGCGGCAATACATCTATAGGTACAGATAATTTCAAGCCAGAGTTTAGACTCGTCTAAAATTGAGGTAAACAGTATAGATACCTGTGGTCTGGCAGCCAGATGCACATGCCAGAGCTCGGCGTCTCCGGGCACCTTGGCGGTGCAGGTCAGCTTGTCCTGACTGGAGCCCAGGAAGTACCCTCGCTCCACGTTGCGCAGCGCCCAGCGTCCGCTACCGTCTTCTGATACACTGCAGAGGAAAACTCTAGGTTAGTTCTTTCTTGAAATGAACAGCGTTCTTAGCAAACAGATAGCTATCTACCTACAACTAGCGATAATATCAGTTGTTGTGGATAATATACTCGAAGGTCCTGAAAGTGAACGTGAAACAAATTTGAGAGTTAGCGCGAACTTATGAAGAAGGCATAATTATAAAATAAATGATTACTTAGACGATAATAAAGCATGGGGTTATGATGGTGATCTTTGTCATAATAGTAGTTAGTATAATTTCCTAACTTATGTTATGATTCCTCTAGAATTAACGTTAATTAGTTGATAGATGAAACGACTGTAAAAGCAGATGGATTATATGGAACAGGTAGACAAAGATATTATATTTTTTTACCTTCATAACATAATTTTCTCTCCTTATTTAATTAAAGTATAGGCTTACTTTTTACATTAGTTGTTTGTAAGTAACTAAAAGTAATATTAAGAAAAAAAGACATTATCTTGCTAAGTTTATTCTCTCACGTGTAGTTGGAAAGGATGGAAGAAAGTGGCGTATTCATTTTAATATAGAAACAAATCGCCATAGTTTAGCTAATGGATAGTTATTCTTTATTTTAAGCTTAACTTTAATACTCTTGTTCATTTAGCTATGTTCTGCAGTTGTGTTTAAACATAAATATATATTCTCGTGACAAAAGTCAGTTCCCCAAAGCGCTGCCCACGTACGTACAGTGTCCCCCAGACACCATTCAATACGCCCCATTGTTGTCAACTTAGAGTGTAGAGCACGGTGCGCCATTCATAGAACATTATACAAAAACGGACTTACCTTACGTCCTCTGTTTCAGAGACGACATTGTTTTAATTAAAATGCAGGCTGTGGTATTGTTAATGGGAATAATGGATTTTAAATAAATTATATAAGTTATATTTTGTGAACATTAGAAACTCTCAAAATATTAAATAATTAATTCAAAGTAGGGTAGGTAGGTGACCCGGTTTTAGGCACCTTATATCGAATTTTGCGTTTTTAAAAATTCACCCCAAATGGTAAAACGAGTTTATCATTGATTATAAAACTGCATTTAATAAGTCATGGATTCATTTTTTTGGTGTTACTCGGGCGTGCAATTAGAGTAGATTATTTATTATGTCATTGATATTTTTGTAAAAAAGGTCCTGAATCGCCAGTTTTGACCACATTTCTCCTGGTTGTGGCTATACCTCTGTGCCCTTTCTGACCACTCAGATTGACAAGGCATTTATTTATTCTTAGGAAAACAAACAGTTTTAATACAAATTATAGCAACTTAAAAACTAGAAAAAAATGGATAGGTACCAATAAAGTTTCCACTGATAGTAAAATACATATCATATTGTTGACTTAAAACAAAAGAATAAGTTGTTACAAAAACATTTCTTCTCAAACCATTCAAGGAAAGATAATGTTAAAACCTTGAGATCAATCACGCTTTGGTTTTGTAAACCAAACTTCTATCTAAGTAGGAAATAAAAAAACATTATGAACCTTTGCATTATGTCTTTTTGGAAATTTATATCTTCTTCTGGACATCTTCCTTCAGCTAGACGCTGGCTTTCGCTACTTTTGATGGTGAGTAAAATTTTTTTTTTCTTTTAGCATGGTCTAGCGCCCGTTATTTTGTTAGTACGTGTAGTAAAAGGTACAACACGTAATATAAAAATGTACCTATTTATATTACTATTATAAACCATTTTAATATGGTGGCCAAAACTACTGAAATATGTGAGCTATTTGTGGCCACGCGCATGGCTAAAACCCGTACCATGTATCAAATTGCTGAGTTAGTTGAGGCTACCCCAATTTCTGTATGAAATAATACAACAAGCAATGAAAAAACCTCAGATATACATTCCCACAGGTTTCATTTAATGTGTCAAATTCATTCTTACACCGAATAACGAATGATTGAGATAATAAAGTTAGATAGATTACTTACTTGTGGATCTTTATTGTTTTTGAATAACAAATCAATAAATTTTTGTTACTAGCACTTTGAACTCAAAACTGCAAGAAAGAAAATGGCGGCACAACTCCCACTGGTTAAACTAAACCATAGACAGTACTTTTTTTGGCATAGAGAATATTGTAAATATGTTCTCTTTGCGCTATACAGGGTGGAAAAAATGAAAGGGCCCTGGAGGGGAACTACCTTAAATCCTTTAGTTAGCTCATTTTACTGAAAGGAAACATTCCTTTATTTTTTAAAAGAAACAAAACTGCATTCAAAGATCTTCTAAAATTTGCTTGTCTCACCCGGAAACTGAACCAAATAAAAATTAAAAAAATAAACCCTCGCTATTTTATTTTACGAATCGGTAGGATTATTGTTCAGGATAAAATTTGTCTACTAAACTAAAGTCTTACACTCATCTGTTGTACGAGATACCCATGAAATAGAATATTTATTACAATTTCTTAATTACAATACCTAGTACTGTACACATGTAAAGTAATAATTATACGCCATTATTACATAATGACAGCACGGAATGAAAGCAAAACAAAACAAAATTTGAATTTCGAACGAAATTTATGGTTCGAACTTCAAATTTGTTGCTCCGCGTTGCAAAAAAAATACATTCCTTTTTTAAACTTTTCGTCAGTACGCCTAGTGCAAGAAGTAATTGTGCTCTGCATACATTTATTATTACCATTTAACGATTTTCTTATTGAAGTCTTCAACAAGGTACTTAAGATAAATAACATTAGCAAGCTTGTACTTCATACGATGTCTTTGGATGTAAGAGAGATAAAAAAATTAGAACGTGTCATTTACTTGTTACAAGTGAACAGTACTAGGTATTGTTAACAAAGAACTTGTAATAAATATTTAATTTCATGAGTATCTCATACAACAGATGAGTGTAAGATCAAATGTTTATTAGACAAATTTTATTCTGAACAATAATCCTACCGATTCGTATGATAAAATAGCGTGGGTTTATTTTTTTAATTTTTAGTTGGTTCGATTCCCGGGTGAGACAAGCGAATTTCAGAATATCTTTGAATGCAGTTTTGTTTCTTTTAAAAAATAAAGGAATGTTTCCTTTCAGTAAAATGAGCTAACTAAACGATTTAAGGTAGCTCCCCTCCAGGGCCCTTAAATTTTTTCCACCCTGTATATAGACGAATGAGTGTCCGAGTGGCCAAAATCGGGACAATGGCCAAAACCCAAGCGATATGGTTCATTTCAAAAATGCGAGTAGTTTTAAAATATTTCTCAAACCGGATATTAATCATTAAAATTTAAATCAATAAAATATAATACAGACCGAAATTAAAATAATTCCCAACCTGCAAGTATCTACACAATATGAAACCATGTTATAAGTTATAAAACAACTGCATCCCCGTGTTGCCACGAAGCTGCAGGCAAGATGCAAATTTACGATAAAACAACAAAGGGGGCATTTGAGATAAAGGGGACAAAACGATTAAAGGCTCATAATTTTGGCACAAGGTCCCATTAAAATTCGGGTCCACTACTAGGACCCTTGAACTGGCAAGTGCTTGCGACCCTCGGGCTTTGGCACCCTGCCGCCATTGCAGGAAATACTGACACTGTTCACTGTACGTATATTTCCTCCGTGTTCATATTTTACAGTGTTGTTATTTTTTGGAGTTGCGTTATGTCTATTGACGCAATATATACATTGTTGTAAGGAATTTCAACTGACCTGTTTATTATTATTTAGAATCGCGTGCCTTGAAAGTAATGTCAGTACATACCATAATTCACAATGAAGCTCAATTCCAAAGACAATGTAATGAAATCGTAGCGCAACTTCGAAAGTCGATACAACTGATCCAGTGGGAAACGGCAAACACTTTCACTGATACATCATTATTTCCTGTTTGAAACCATTATTGAAATCGAGATGCAAAAGTTAAATCGAAATCGTTATTCATTTATTGAACAAAACAGAACTTTGCTTTCATTTTACTTTTACTTGTACAACCACTGGCAGATAGTATTTCAATCAGTTATCGTGACTCACGGGTATTTTCTGCACCAGAAAAGTAAATAAAGGGATGAAAACAAAAACAGACTGTCTCCTAAGTATGACTCAGTCAGAGTTGAGTCAGTTGTGTTTGCGAAGGTTGTTTTGCCAGAGTTGGACGATCGGTGTTATGTTACCAAAATGTCCAAGTGACACAGTACGCGTTGGGCTAAGGGTCGGCGCTCGGGCTCGGGCAAAAACAGGGTTTGGCGATCTCACTTTTGATGGTAGTAAGTAAATATTACAATTTATAAACAAAATAAATAATACCTGCTACTTGATAAGATGAAGTACAAGGGTTGATGAGAAAAATTGCAGTAAAATTTTGTAATTACTTGAAAAAAAAGCACCCCCCCATATTGACAGCAGGCTTGCGACTGAAGGCAGCGACCGTGATAATATGGGTTTTTCATGAAATTCCATTTTTTTTTCAGAAGTAACTATAAATTGTTACTGCTATTATCTCATCAACCCTTGTACTTAATCTTATCGAGTAGCAAGTGTTATATATTTTGTTTAGAAATTGTAACATTTACTACCATCAAAAGTGAGATCGCCGAACCCTGTTTTTGTTCGCGAGCCCGAGCGCCGATCCTTGAAACAATGCTTCGACGCCAATGTAGCGTGGGTTGTTGTTATCTACATTGCTCAGGTGCAGTTATTTGCAGTCATCAACTATACCGAGGTCTTATTGTCGATCATTTTCGTGCGGAATTCTTTTCAAAGTATTGTACAGACCGTTTAGAAGCCAACAAATAAGGTATCGAAAGCATGCAATGGCAGTGCAAGCAATGGTGAAGCATGGTGTTACAGTGATAATGATAGTAAGTTATAATTTAATTAACTAGTATAATTTCCTAACTTATGATTCCTCTAAGGTGTAAACATTAATTGATTACAGACTGTAAAAGGAAAAAGACTATATGAGACAGGTAGACAAAGATATATATGTTTTTCTTTTTTTCATTAACCTGAATTCCTGCTGTCTTGTATTTTCTTATCCCTTGGTTAAAGTAGATATAAGTCATATAGTATAAGTTTTATGTTGAAAAAAAAAGACATGATCTTGCTAAGTTTCTTGCCCTTCTTCTTAGCAAGACTAATCGAATGGGCGGAGGTAGGCATGTATTTATATATGTAACCTATTAGTATGTAGTATATAGGATGTGATTTGGTCGGCCGCCTGGATTCGTGCTGGGGGCTCGGTTGGTGATCATTGAACCTTGTTCCTGGTCCCTGGCCGGGTCTCCGGTATGGGTTCGGGCGGCTGATTGGATTTTACCTTGTATAATATATATTTTATCTATCATTTTAATCGTAAATATATTGCTACATAAATTAAATAAACCTTTAATTTAGTTCATGTACATTTATTATTTTATTACATATATTTTCTTTATTAGATTAAATTTGACGTGTAAAAAGTGTATATATCTATACGTGCTTTGCAAAATAAACTATTTGAATTTGAATTTGAATTTGATAATCCCGTAATACTCGTATGTATGCAGAAACCCCTACCCACTGAGTACGGCTATGTCCTGAACTCCTGACACAGGATACGGCTAAGAGATTAAGTATTTCGCGAGCTGTAGCGTCAACGTACCAGGAATACTAAGTGTGCACCGACCGCGACAAACGTGACTCACCGGAAGCTAATTTTGAACACATTCTCATAAAAAGATTTACAATTTTATTGTTTGTTAATCACGCCACTCGTAGCGCTTATTGTTTGGAAATTGAATGGATCTAAAGATTCGCACGTTTGTGATGCGCTTGTTACATGATGTTAAAAAAATACAAAACTTGAACGAGAATTTTTAAAATGAATCAACCTCTATGTGGATTATGTTCGAGCGGGATCTCAAAACGCATCTCTGCCAAATGTGGACACAAACTCGTTCGGAAAGATCGATACTTTTTGTCCCTTCGAATTTGTGCAAAACGTTACCAAAGAAGACAATTATTTTTACCATATACAAAATTTTCTGAAAAGGTCTTTTTTTGAAATTTTAAGATAGAAAGTACACAGGAATAGTGAAACTATTCTTTGAAAAAAATAACCCTTAATGACAGAGAGACCATTGACTTAAGGGGGAACGATTCGTATCCTCTACTAAACGCACAACTTAAGATGGTTCTTCTTATTTTTGAATTATAGATATCAAATAAATGTTATTTATGGTATTTCGCGAACATAGTTTAATGTCAGTTGGGCTTTTCCGGCAAAATTTTGTTATTTTATGCATTACGTTTAAATGTTTTTTCAATGTAAGCGCTCGTAAAGGCCCACTTTTATTCATCAAAGTCGAACAGAAAGTCCATTATTTTGCCCTAGGGCTTTATTATTATTTTTTTATTTATTTACAATGGTTGGTTAACCTGCAGCCTTTCCTGTGTACCATAAATTATATACTTTTTTCCACTGTTTAACGGCTCTGGATACAGTCCTTTTGAGCCAATCATAATTTAAAGTTCACAAGATTATATTTCTTGTATTTCTTCACACTATGCATTGAAAAACGTAGTATGATACACGGGCGTAAGAGCAATAAATTACTCGGTTACGTAATTTATTCCTTTTCGCCCTTGTAGCATAAACTACTATTTGAGAACGCGACCCTCATCGCACTAGGCTATATTATTATTATATAACGTCAAGAAATTTCAAAATTTTTTATTTATAGAAATTCCTTTTCGCCCTTGTAGCATAAACTACTATTAAAACACGCTTTTAAGTATGTGTGCCCATACATCACAATACACTCTAATTTTTAAGTTGGTGGAATTACGATTAGCCCAAAATTGTTTTTTTTTTTACTTCAAGTGTAAGGTTGACTCGAAGCACCGAAACCTCTAGAACTTTGACCGATTTTTTTTTCCATAAATGTACGAATTATCTGCAAAGTAATGCCATAAAATGTTAAACTCTATCAGGGCCTGTTAAAAATATTTTCGTTCTTCACGTCTCGTCACTATGCGTGGATGCTACTCGTCTCAAGGCGCGTGCCTTTCTAGAGCGTTCTAGAAAGGTCTGTCTAGTGTCTGATGATGATGAAGGAGCTGACCTGATCTGGAACTTGCTGCCGGGCTCCTTCTCCTCACCCTCGCAGGTCACGTTCCCGAACGAGTCCACAGCCAGGTACTTGTCCAGGTGTGACCGCAGGAAGATCATGCCTGGGGACAAGGACACGCACCTCAGTTGGATCATCCCCATACACAATATAATTAAAATTAATAACATAAATGTCATGAGCGCCTTAAAACGCGAAGCTAGAACACAGTTTCGTACAGCACATTCGACTGAAATCTGACAGCAGCGGCGTCATCATCAGCCAGGACCCCTGAACATTCGGCAGCTTCGCAGATAATAATAATAATAATAATAATAATAATAATAATAATCTTTATTCAAAACGTACATCAAGCTTTACAAAAATACATAATTAGTTTCTATCTTAAGGTAAATACAAGTATTGGTCAACGTTAGAAACCAAGCTAAGCTAATCGAGGATTAACTTGTGGTTTGGCTTCCAGCGCCTTCCATCGGACTAAATGCTATTTATGTATGGGCAATTCGACAAAAAACAGACTAATAATTTTTATGGCTATTTAACAATTTAAGAAAGTCAAACCTAATCTATGTAGCATGCAAAAAATTATGATCCTATCAATAAAAATATTACTGTTAAACTATTCGTTAAGAAAACAAATTACAAATACACAGCGAAAAACATAAATTAATATTAGAGAAAAGAACTTATTTTAGTATTTTAGCAGATAGCTAACGGTGCGGAGATAAGGGGGGGGGGGATGATGAACTTTAAGTGGAATATATTTTGGAAGAACGCGAAGGCGTCGGCGGTGTACCAGTACATATCATAGTTAAATATACTTAAACAATTATCTAAACATATCTATTAACTCAATACGTCAACTATATACAAACAAAAAATTAATAAATAATACATATAATTAAATACAAAATATGTACTTGTATATGTCACAGTCAAAGGTCATAACTGGTCAAAACTACTTTTGACTGCGAGAATGAGTTTGACTAAGGACGTAGTGTTGACTGATATTCGCAGGCAAAATTAGTTTTTCGGATGTCCTGCAGCGCAGAAGAGAGCCGCCGGTAGGTTAGGTTAGAAGGTTAGGTATGGCAAGTTGCGGAGCGCAGTTCCGCGACCACCATACCTGACCTTCGTGGTTATTTTTTTATGACAACCCAGAAATACTTTTTAATCAAAATTACTTCAGACCAACTTTTTTGACTGATTTTCGCAGTCAAAACTACTTTTGACCGGCTATGAGTTTTGACTGCAACATATATATATACTAGACAGATATACAAGTACCCGTACAGTTATGAATAAAGAAGAATTAAACTAAAACTATCAAAGTGAGAGCTCGATACTCAGTTAGTTTCAACAATGCCGAGACACTGTACGGTAACTTATTAGACATTTTATCACTGTAATTGGCTACGAGATAATTTTATAATAATATATATATATATATCGTCACGACATGAATCCCTAAGGATGTGTCAGAGGTGTTCCAAGCGTGAACTGTGAAATAGTCCATACTCGATACACCCGCGTTTTACCAACGATTACGTCCCAACGTGATGGGTGGTGAGCCCTGTCGCCGTACTTCGAGCACAAATACACGCTTTTTAGGGCATACACAGGTTTACTTACGATGTTTTCCTTCACCTTTCAGCAAGTGATAAGTAAGAACAAATACTATACACTTAAATACCGAAAAACTCATTGGTGCATGCCCAACCGGGAATCGAACCTGGATCTCAAGATTGAGAGGCTAGCGTTCTACCGCTGAGCTACTGCCGCTATTATAACTGCTTTTCTAAATTGTATTACCATTCCACATGTAAGTTACGGCAATGTGAACAGGTTCATAATGAGGTTATTGAAGAATGCGTGTTGCCAGACTTCATCTCTTTGGCTCAGTGCTCACTATTGATGTCAGGATATTTCGAAGTAATACCTTTTAGTTCATTATCGAATGCAACCTGAAGGTCCTTTCCTTTTTTAGAGTCCACCAAAAAACGGAAATCGTTATTGTGAACCGTGCCTCGGTGTCTGTCCGCCTTCCAGACAGACTGCTGCATAACTGAGAACTGGCCGAGTCGAATAAGCTAAAATGTCGCATGCAATGTAGGTAAGTTAAGAATAACATTACAAACTCGCAGAAGTACAGACAGTCATCACGACGCGACATTTTTAAACTACGGTTTTCACTCGTGTGAAAGCGTACCGTGAATTTTCACTATAGACTCGGAACCCGCACAAACCTTATCAATATTTGAATGTCTCCTCCGTCAACGTTGCATTATTGATCTGAAGGTGAACTGTGGGCGCAGTAACAGCTGGGTGTAAGACCTTGACATGAGGCGCAGGGGTCGCTCCCCGGACCCCGCTCCCGGGGATTGGAAAATGACATAAAACGCGGGGTGTGATCGCGTGAAGTGTGGGGCCAGAGAACTGGCGGTTATCGACCAATCTAGTGCTCATCATGATAGTCAAACAGTGAATTTAAATATCACGAATTCTTCAGTGAGAGAAATTATTTTTATTGTACGTCGCAACGAGCAGTAACGGTTTTAACGACGGAACCCCCTTAAGAGAAATAATTTTATCAACAGAGTAATTTTCGGATGACACTGGGAAGAGGCGCCTTATTATTCTTATATATTATATATTTTAAATGTGTCCATCGCACTAGCTTTATAAGATAATTAATATGGACGTCTTAATAATAGCTTATAATACAAGGTGAAATTTAATCAACCGCTCGAATTCATACCATTAAATTTTGACAGTTAATTCGACAGCCAAAACTTTCGTTCTACTGTCGATCTAAAACTGTACCAAGAAATAAGATAGTTTTCCTATTTGGAAGAAATCGTTTTTATTTTTATTCTGTGTATCTTCGTTATCTAACATTGCTAGCTACCACTCTCATTTTAACGTTTATGAGAACCCAAGGAGGTGGTGAAATGAAATATATTTATGTATATAATGTAGGTATATCAGATACACTTGTTACAGGTCGGTTTTAATGTAATGCCTATATAGCGAAATAGTCTTTGTCTAATAGTTTTATATAATAAATTATAATATGGAGAAATAAAAAATATATAGGTTAGGTTTACTTAAATTTAAAAATAATACATTTGAATAAAATAAAAAATATTGGAGTAAAGAATAAATAATATTATGAATATATGCAATTCATTCATCCAGTGGCGTGCACAGAACTTTTTGCTGGAAAAGCAAGCAATAACAATAAAAAAATATAAAAAAATTTAAATATCACTTTGAAAAAAAAAAAGTTTGTATTGGGTAAATTTTCACTCTAGGGTAGACATTGGATTGGATCTACCCTGGTGTCATACAACATTTTTTTTTCAAAGTGATATTAGAATTTTTTCATATTTTTTTTTATTGTTATTCTTGACCAATTGCTTGCTTTTCCAGCAAAAAGTTCTGTGCACGCCACTGGTGCTAGCTATGCTGTAAACGAAATTTAAAATTTCTATCTAAGTCAACTGGAATGGAAGGTCTGGAAGTGCCTTCTAGGTTTTCATAGTGAGTAAATTCGTATGAAATTGATTATATTAAGAGCAATATTTTTTTTTGAGTCTAGTTACAAGCCTGATTTTCTTGTGACCATGGTGTCGTAGACTTCTGTAGGAGGTATCAGTTTCAACTTGATATCTCATACGGACAGACAGACAGACGGACCACAAAGTAATCCTATAAGGGTTCCGTTTTTTCACTTTGAGGTATGCAATCCTAAAAATGGTACATAAACTTCGAAAAAGTTACATATTATAACGTAATTTTTTTCAGCTGTATCTTAAACATGTACCTAATATACAAGTTTCAAATTTGGTCAGATTGTAGCACGCTACATACTCTAAAGTGAAATGTTATGATTTCCGATTTTGCTTTTATAGGTAAGTTTGTTAATAGTGTTTTTGGGGTTCCGGTCCGGACCCGCTTACCACGTAACGGAGTTCGACTCGCTCTTGGTACAATTATTGTAATCGCTGAGCTCATGGCCACAGAGTACATTGAGGGTGCTCCAACATATGTAATGTAGGTACGTATAGGTGGGTACACGCAGCGAGGGGACCGTTTTTGCTGTAATTAGTACTTTAGAAATATAAATGACAGCAAAACATTTGGAATTCTGGATGCCTACTGCGTTTTGTTATCTGCATAACTCGTGGGTTATTTACGTTTTAAATTATGTCTTCATTATCTGCCTCTCAACTCATTTTAACCGACTTCAAAAAAGAGACTCTATATTAATATATACACAAGGTGACTTTTTGATCATCGTCCAAATTCATACTGGTGTCTTGGTAAGTGATCGGTATCATGCATCAATAACAATTTTGGTGAAATTCGTAAAATGAAATTTCGACTCCCCAAAGTGATTCACTCGGGACTGGAACTGAACTTATATGGGAAGCCGAAATTTCATTTTACGAATTTCACAAAAATTGTTACTAATCCAAGATACTGATCACTTATCAAGCCTCCAGTATGAATTTGGACGATGATCAAAAAGTCACCTTGTATAATCTATATTAAACATTTGTATGTATGTTTCTTCTAGATCGCCTCTATGGTCTAGCAGAGTATTGGCTCAGTAATGTGGGGATCGCGGGCTCAAATACAGTAGGGGTACCATTTGTGTGCGGTCCGCGTGCTTCGGAAAGCACCTACATTGGTCCCTAATGCTATTGAAAAATAACAGTCGATAACAAAGAGGGGACGGTTGTTTGTTGCGTTCGGAGGTTGCTCTCAAATCTCAGCACGCGTCACGTACAGTGTTCACATCAAGCTATAGGTACACTGGCAGTACTACATTAGTCCCTATAGTAAAGGATATAAAATTGGTAGACACATGGACGCCGGCAGGCGGCGCATAGGATTCAATCCACCTATACAGGATGTCCCAAAAGTAAACGTTATTCCTTGGAGGGCTGATAGGCCAGCTCATGACTGACCAGAATATGATCAAAATATGACTGCAGTAAAAGCTGATAGTTTTCGATTTATTGGTACTTTTGTGAAATTTGACAACTTCGACTAGTTTTTCGAGAGCCAAAGCTACCCAATTCTAAATTCTAAAGATAAAATTTTTATTGCACAACCCTGAATAGCCATTAAAATATATAGAATAATAATATTAATGCACATTTTATTTTAAACTAATCTTAATATATAAAAGAAAAAGTTGAACTAAATTGCATTTAAACAAAATTAAACAAAAATGTGAAAATATTCCTTAATGAAAGACAATAATTAATACAAAAATAATCCTAAATAAATAATTATAAAAAGTATAAATAAAGTCAAAAATAAAACTAGGACAATTTTATATTATCTGTGGTATTACTTTTGAAAAAAAAAGTTGTTGCTGTTTAAAGGAGCTGCGTATTTTTTTCAATGATAAGGATTGCTATTTGACAAGCGTTAGAGAGAGATGGATAGTGACGCTATTTCAAATCAGTTGGAATGAAATAGTAACGTAGTTTAAACGCTGTTAAATGAGACAGATTTGAGTGAGATACAGTGAGATAGATAATGACGTGGTGCATTCTCTCTGAAAGCATTTATTTGAAAGTATGCTACGATATTTCTTGTGATAGACCACGCTCGGATTAGGATGTTCCCATTACATCACCGAGAATAATTAAAGGCCATAAGGATTAACCGATATCCACGGTAACTAAAATAAAAAAAAAACATTAGAAATAGCTTGTCATACTGTCAAATACAAACTGTCAGAGGTATGCAATGCCTATCTCATGGGCCTATCTAATGTCTATCTCACTTTACCTCTAACTCCAATGGCGTCACTATCTGTCTCTTTACTATCTGTATCTTCATTTAAAATGGCGTTTCACGAAATTCATAAAAGTACCAATAACTCTAAAACTATCGACTTTACTGAGGTCATATTTTGATATTCTGGTCAGGCATGAGTAGGCTTATCAGGCCTTCAAGGGATAACGTTGACTTTTAGGAGAACCTGTATATACATTGTATAATACGAGTACAAACTTCTTTGCATCCGTATAATTATAGGAACAAATGCAAGATTGGGCATTAACGTCTTAGAAAAGACAGGGAGGTGTAAGTGCACCCCTTGGGAGAGGTCCCGGCGCCCTGTGTACAAAGTACAATGTGTATAGGTTAATGTGATCTCTACTGTACCTGTCTCTTCTGTGTCTTCACAACACGATACAAATAGCTATAAGATCTTAGTATATCTCCGAACCTGATTTCCTATCAGTTTAAATATCTCGAGCAGTGAACTCACTGTCATTGCTGTTCCCGGAGGCAGGCTCGAGGGTCCAGATCTGCTTCTTCTTGAGGCTAGTGCCGTTGGCGTTGATCTTGAAGCCGAAGGTCTCGGCGGTGAGGTACCGGTACCGCGAGTTGATCAGTCCGATGGTCCACCAACCCCGCTGCTGGTTCTGCGTGATGATGTCGCCGGAGCCGTTCACCTCGCCGTTCACGTGGCCGTTCAGTCCGTTCATCATCATGCTGACCTGACAACAGTAGAACTGCAGTTGGTCATTGGAACTATAATATAACCATCACGACTTGTATCTCCGGGGGTCGTGTAACTGATTGTGATGGGGACATTCAGCACTCACGTTTATTGATAATAACGTTGACAAGCAGTATACCGTAGTAGGTATACCAGATATGAAAATGGTGAAGTACCTACAAAATAGACTTAGTTTTCTTCAAAATACTCATGATACGTTCGCTCTGGCAGCCAGAAGATCCGCTACGCTTGTTCTGATAACTATTTACAATTGCAAGAAAGGTGGGCTTGCCTTAAGTTACGTAGGTGGGTCAATCAACTTTTTTACCCACACTACTTTTTGAGTCTTTGCCAGTATTCAGCCACAAAATTTACAATTTCACTCTCTTCTTTCCGAAAATGATTTTGTTCGCTATCTAAATAAAATCGCAACATTTCGAAATGAAAAAATATCAAGAATTCTCTTTAATTCTTAACAAATTTATGGTAACTCAGTGGACGAGTTAGTCGCCGAGTTACTATGAAAAAACGGTGTTGTCAACTGAGTTACCTACATAGTCCTGCTGAAAATCACAATAATTATGAAATATTATTTGATTCGAAAGACATTCAACGATCTGTTTACCTAAATATTTAACAAAAAAGGTGCGCGTTAGACTTGCTTTTTGACAATAATAAGCAGTGTGGGGAAAAAAGTTGATTGACCCAGGAACTAATATTTGTGGCAGCAATAAGCGTTTTAGGCCATGTAGATTTTATTAAGTACACAACGTTTTCCTTGACGCTCAGCTAGTGGTAGGTATACAGACACTATACATATAAATTGCAAGGAAAACTAAAAACTGACGGAACACCAAAAACAACAATTTATACAAGAACATACTGAGATGCGTCACGTGAGTGAACCAGTATACCGACCAATATAAATATAATAACAACATAGATGTCAAATTGTGGTATGAGAATAAAACATTCTAAAAACACTTGTTTTCACAGCTGCCCCGTCGTTTCCTGCAAACACTACCGAAGTAACAATTGATCCAACTGTCGGTCGGGGTCCAGTTGCTTCATGGGGTCCAGTGACATCTCGCAGAACTGTCGTAACTTGGGCCGGTGCGTGACCGACATTTGTCACACTGAGGTACAGTTGCCAGCGAGTCAGGTGTAACACCGCATTTCTTATTCACGTTAAAGCTTGGTCCATGGTACACAACAATCCTATTTAGTGATTCAGAAAGTCTACATTAGAACGTTCACATTAGAGGCCACTATAATCAGTAAATTTTCAAGGTTTTTCTGAATATTCTGAAAAAGTATTTGATGTAGGAATTGTTTGTCTTGACAACGGAAAATAAACCATGTTTTTGTGTTATAGCAGTAAAAACGTATTTATAAGCGTCAGTTTCCGAAATAAAATCTATAGAATGAAATGTGTCCAATTAGGTAATTGTCTTAACAACGGAAAGAAAAAGGTCTGAAAAAACATGTGTCCATGTTTTACATTGATCAGGTAAGTTGTAAGTAAGTTGACTCAGCATATTTAATCAAAAACCGTTGAAATACCAAAGGCAAGGCCTTAAGGTGATAATCGTACAAAAATATACTGTAGTGCAGCGTGTGGCCGAGTACGAATATACTGTAGTGCAGCGTGTGGCCGAGTACGAATATACTGTAATGACGCGTGTGGCCGAGTACGAATATACTGTAGTGCAGCGTGTGGCCGAGTACGAATATACTGTAGTGACGCGTGTGGCCGAGTACGAATATACTGTAGTGCAGCGTGTGGCCGAGTACGAATATACTGTAGTGCAAACGGTATTACACGACATTATAAGGAGTTAACATTAATTAATTACAGACTGTAAAAAGAAAAAGACTATATGAGACAAGTAGACAAAGATATATATTTTACAATTATTTTCATCACTCTAAATTCCTGCTGTCTTGTATTTTCATATCCCTTAGCTAAAATACTTAGATATAAGCAATTTGTATAGTATAAGTTGTAGTATGTAACAGATATGAAAACTAATCGAATGGGCGGAGGTAGGCATGTATATGTTACCTATTAGTATGTACTATATAGGGTGGGATTTGGTCAGCCGTCTGAATTTGTGCTGAGGACTCCGTTGGTGATCATTGAACCTTGTTCCTGGTCCCTGGCCAGGTCTCCGGTACAATGGTGGATCCAGCCTGCGAGCCAGGGGGGGTCACTGGCTCCAAAATTACAATAAAAAATATTTCTTCCCACCGGGTGTCTCACGACACTTATCGACGTTTTTAATGTCAAAATTTTAACGATTTATATGTCCGGAACGGCTGGTCTAGCCTGCACGCCCGGGTCCCGACTGAGGTGTAAAAAAATGTATCTTTTTGGGGTCACCGATTACGGTCCCGTTTTCAGATTTGAACATTTTTGACATTTGACAGTTCTTTGGCAAACTTTGGTACGGCTGATGCTTGATCACTCATGTTTGGACTGTAATGACCGGTATTCATTCTTGGTAAATTCTGACCGAACTATATGTGTATATGTAACGATAAGTGTATGGTTAAGTGTAATTTTAAATTTAAAAAAAAAGGTAGACCTAGGCTCAGGGGGGGGGGGTCATGACCCACATGACTTCCCCCTGGATCCGCCCTTGGTTAGATTTCACCTTGTATAATTATAGATTTGACCTATCATTTGAATCGTATATTGCTACATAAATTAAACAAACCTTTCATTTAGTTCATGAACATTTATTATTTTATTACATATATATTTTTATAAGATTAAACTTGACTCTGAAAAAGTGTATATGTGTACCTACTTTACAAAATAAACTATTTGAATTTGAGTTATATTCAATAATATAAAATGTTAGTAGAGGCACCCTGACGGTATTGTAGTTGTTCATTAGACGATATTAAAACAATTCAATCTTCACGGGTTACAGACAGCTTAAATTTTAACAGATTAATACTATCTCTGACGGCGGAAGACATAAATCTGGAGCAAACCGCTTTGTCTATAACTCTAGTATGTCTAGAGTCTAGACCGTTAAACTGTTCGTGTGGAACTTGTTATTGGATACCTTGTGGCTATACTGACTAAAATAAGTCAGCAAAGATATACCGAGAACTGAAGTTTTAAACTACATCATTATGCGGTATTGAAATGCATGCATCTAGCGATCTTCGATGTCGTTTTGCGGCGTCAGTCCCAGAGCCACAATGTCCGTGATCGCTACAGTCTAGTTGCGACAATGGTCCAGCCCGTCACGGTGCCAGCTCATGTGACCCAAGGTCGAGGCCAGGTCACAGCCGCTCCTGTCACACGTGGCCTCATGTTACATCAGCTATCAGCAGCTTAGGAGTGGTCCGTGCCAAGAGGTACTTGTAGATATACATATATTTACGACATATCCCCCCGAGGGGATGTCAGAGCTATTTCAGAGTGTGGACTGTCACTAGAACAGTCAACACACGTTTTATTTTCAATAAAACATTTACTTTTCAATAACGACTTTTACGTCCCAACATGATGAGCTTTGTCGCCGTACTTCGAGCACCTTTATAGGGCATGCAGGTTTTTCTTCACCGTTCAAGAAGTGGTATATACATTATAAGCTCTGAAAGTACCAAAATCAAAGAAATCACTTGACTGATGAATGTGGAGGAAGAAAAAGGGATCGTCGACATCGCAGCAGGTCTCGATCTGCAGCCTCAGTCAGCCTTCCCGCGAGATATTATGGTTGTTATAGAAACTACTACTGTACTGGGAAATATTATGACGAGAATATGTTTGATAACTATAATTATTTTGTAAACAACTATGTAGTAACAGTATGTAAACATAGAGTCCTTTGTATAAATCTCACACATAGCTAGCTGGCGATAGCGACAAATGTTGAACTAGTTGGAGGAAGTTAATGAGTTACACACACAATAACAAATAGGACATTTTTTTTCTTTTTTTCTTGATAAAAGAGACACAAAATATTGAGCTAATAACACCACAAGTAATTGGAATCACAATAACCAGGATTAAAGGTTTGCTGGTCATAGCAAAGTTCTAAGTTAATTTCTAGTTCGTTGGCTAACAACATAGACGATACAACTGTATGGCTGTATGGTCCATGGCTGAAAGTAAGCACCAGGATCTAGTACGTGGTCGTCTAGTATGTGGTCATCAGAATGTGCTCGTATTATAATATAACCCAACACAAGACTAGATCAATAAAACTTTCCGATTCGTCAACATTTGTATATCTCTATCGCCGGTTGTCGGTATGTATATACAAATTCTGAAAGACATTATTTTATTAGCAGTGTCATAAATTTAAACTTTTTATTTGGTACAAATTAAAACACTTTCTACATAAGTAGTGTGAAAGTGGTTCTACTAGTGGGTCGACACTTGATGTGTCTTCATTTTTCTTTAAAAATATCATTAGTCATCGATATCAATGAGTTTATACTAGCTAATAACCACAGAGAGTTTTAAGAAATTAATATTAATATTAGATCTTGTAACTATGGAACTTTAATAGAAATTTTGGGCTGCACAGATTATTTTTGTCGTTTTGTTTATTTAGAATTTTAGTTTTTTTTTTTATTGTTTTAAATTCTGACATGGGCCACCGGCCACTCCAATGGCGCCTCATTTTTGTCACTTTTCCATCCTCGGGCAACCTTATCCAGCCACTACTCCTACTCCTAATCCATACCCACGCTCTACTCAAGTTACCTACAAGTATCACACCTACTCAAGTTACCTACAAGTATCACACCTACTCAAGTTACCTACAAGTATCACACCTACTCAAGTTACCTACAAGTATCACACCTACGCCTAGTTCACACGGCTACAGTAGGAAGTCAAGAGTGAGGGTTAAAAAGTACAATTACGTTACCAGCCAAATGTAACGATCGCGAGTGGTACTAAACATTGTAGCTGGGTATGAACATAGTTAAATGTAAACGATCGCGAGTGGTACTAAACATTGTAGCTTGGTATGAACATAGTTAAATGTAAACGATCGCGAGTGGTACTAAACATTGTAGCTGGGTATGAACATAGTTAAATGTAAACGATCGCGAGTGGTACTAAACATTGTAGCTGGGTATGAACATAGTTAAATGTAAACGATCGCGAGTGGTACTAAACATTGTAGCTGGGTATGAACATAGTTAAATGTAAACGATCGCGAGTGGTACTAAACATTGTAGCTGGGTATGAACATAGTTAAATGTAAACGATCGCGAGTGGTACTAAACATTGTAGCTGGGTATGAACATAGTTAAAACTCAAAAACGATAAAATAAGACTAGTTGAATAAATAGTTACGCAAATTACTCTACCAGTAACTACCCAATGTTACCTGATGTATAATAACAGATCCTTCAACTAACTCAGTAGATTACAACAAAATTGGGCCTAATTACTTAAAATACCGGAAAGCTCTATCATAAGATGTCTTCTTTCAGTTAATTTCACCATCATTAAGTGTGAAGACTTATTTAGTAACGGGCTATTATGAATAAATAAATACCTTAGCAGGGGGTATGAGCAGTGAGCGAGGTCGACGCTCTGTACTAGCCCGTTTTTGCACAAATATGGCGGCTGGTGATACATTCGCTAACGAAGCTATTGTCAACCAACTAGCATTACATTACGTTAGGTACGCGGAAAATATGGAATAATATATTACATATATAAACATACAAATAATACTCTCTATTATTCATTATCCTGCTACCAGAAATAACCTAAATGTGATACGAGTTGGTTCCTATAAAATAGCTTCTGCATAATCATGCAATGCTCAATTCCAGAATGTTATTCCTAAATATAATATATCAATAAGTAAGTACATACGAAGTTCATGTACCCTGTTCAATCGGGTCAAAGTCCTACATAAAGTAAACTGCAATTACTATGAATCTGTTTTACAATATAAATAAACAAACTTAGGCGTGGGCGATTAGTGGGGCGAGTGGTCGGACGAGTAGTGGGGCGAGTGGTCGGACGAGTGGTCGGGCGAGTGGTCGGACGAGTGGTCGGGCGAGTGGTCGGACGAGTGGTCGGCCGATAGGGTGGGTGAATAGTAATGCGAGTGCACTCTTCTTTTATTGCTAATGCATACGTAGGTAGCGAACGTCGCGCCGGGGTAAATGCAAAATTAAATTTATTTTTTCAAAGTGAATTTTACATTTCTGACAAGGTTTATGTCCTGTATGTTTCCACTCGGCTGGTTG
Source organism: Ypsolopha sequella (assembly GCA_934047225.1). Taxonomy (NCBI): domain Eukaryota; kingdom Metazoa; phylum Arthropoda; class Insecta; order Lepidoptera; family Ypsolophidae; genus Ypsolopha; species Ypsolopha sequella. The sequence continues at coordinate 29,931,546 of OW203989.1, forward strand.
TGGAACGGGTGACAGTTAAATTTTACATTTACCCGGGCGTTTAGGAACGCAACCTTATTGTATTGAAATAAAAATGCACAACAGCCCGGCAAGTTCGCTAATTATTCTTAACATGTAAGTAAAAAATGGTCACGCATGGTTGATAAGTAAGAGAATGAATATGTTGAAGGTGTTAGGATTATAAACAATTGTGTCATTGAAATAAATGGTTCACTTACACGCAACATCCACATAGCTATTAAAAATGCGACGTTATCCTGTCTAGGTATGTATGTGAGTGGAAGAACTTGAAAAAGCCAATGTTTACCACGAAACAGATGTTCGATAAGAAGTTGCAACAAAAAATAAAAATAAACGTTAAAAACCAGCTCCGGACAATGTCGGTGAATCGACACACTGAACGATAACCACGGATAAGGAAGAACCGGTTACTTATACCGATACTCACTACATTAAAGGTAACGAACACGTATAAAAAAAATATTGAGGCAAGTTTTGCATTTAGAATATCGTGAATAATATTAATTAATAGATCCCTAATAAACAGGGATCTACTCGTATGTCTGCTTCTAGATTGAATAATTGGGTAAGCTATTCTGTTAATATTATTATTATGACCTAGTGACTACACTCTACACACTCACTCACACTCACTCACTCACATGTATAGATAGAAAACGGGCATAAAAAACAAGGTACATAATATGTACAAGTATTTTCATAGAATACTTTCCGAATCTAGCTCAATACATTCCTAAACAAGAAGAGATGAATGTGCAAAATAGTTAAGAGTAGTTTCGTCAAGTACCTATTCGTACTACAGACACTAGACAGAACCTGAACCGTAGATATTTTTATATCTACTAATATTGTCCCGTTTTAACTGGAGAGTTCGATACATTCGATGAAACATTCACATGTATGTAACACACATGTTTTTGTATGATTTTAACTTGGTTTATCATAATGTTTTTGGAAATTAGAACATTTTATTTATATTAAATTAATGTACTTGAAATCTATAAAAAAAAGCAATGAAGAAATGGTTGAAATTGAAAGCAATGCTCAGAAGGACATGAATTCCACAGAGTACCGATAATATTTATTTGAAAGCCACTCCAGTCGAAACAAAGCTCCAGAAGGTTTTCAAAACAATGCCCAAAAAAAATGTAAATGCAGTTTAAGAAGCCTTGAAAGGTTAACGCGAAGCTGGTTACAATAATAACAGGGCAGCAACTCGCGAGACGCCATGCCAATACCATCTGCCGTTAGGTGGGGTCGCCGACCTGGATTTGGATATTTTTTGTACCAATTATATCGCCGCTGTGGACCCGTTAGTGACGAAGCAAACAATCTGCAGCAACCACTAGTGGCTGAACTCTTGTTCCTACAATAGAGAGAGCAATAGTCTTCGCAATAAAGACAAAGAGCAGAGGAGGTCACCATTTTCAATGTTGCTAAGTTTACGAATTTTGCAAAATAAGGAACAGGCAGGTGCTTATGTCTTCATTACAGCAGCTAATGACGCATATATCCTTATTTATATACGTAACATGTACTTATGAGATTGTTACTACAAATGGTCGTATAAGAGCAACTTTTTCTAGTCACTAAGGTCAGTTCTAGCAAGTGTCCCGCAGTGCCGCTGCCGTGTCCTTTTCAAAGGTTGCTGCAATGTTCCGTAAAAGGCAAGGGGACATTAAAAATGGCAACGTGTCCCATAAATAAAGGGAGTATCATCTAAGTACCTATCGATGCGTGGCGGACTCTGCCTAGCAAATGTACGTAACACTTGAATGCGCTCGACCAGAGATAATGAAAGCAAAAACCTTACGTAATATCCTATCCATTTTATATTCTAACGTTCCTACGTTATAGCAAGCACCTTGTACACTTGAAACCTTTGCACATGTTAGTTATTTTACATTCGTCGCTACTTTGTCGACGCATAATTTCTTATATTTTTTATTTATCACTTTCAATGCTCGCATTTGTAGCGAAATATTTCAATGAAGTTATTCAGTTTAATTCTTCATAAATACACATATTACTTTGTACATACACATACGTATCAATATCAATATCTATAATAATTAAACAGTACAACCCGGTATGTCTATTCATTGAAGAAAATATGACAATAGAAAGGGGGTCACTAAAGAAGAGTAATAGATCAACGATTTTTTGGATTCTTTTCTGTCTGTTTGTTTGTTTGTTCGCGCACATCTCCGAAGCCACTAAATGGATTTAGATGCGGTTTTTTTATTATCATCGTAGTGACCGCTGCTCAACATATATACTTTATATAAAACGGGGCAGAGTTGAATAAACGCAGGTGGAGTCACGGGCAAAAGGCTATATAATATATGTAATATTTATCTGTCCCATCCGTCTTAAGGCTTATTGTAAAACATGATGACCAGGGGTCTCATTGTCTAACTTCAACATCTATCGCTATTACTTTAAAATGTAACGTGATTGACCAGAAATTATGTGACACGTAATTTCTAGTCAATTACGCGTACCTTTGAAAGGAATAGCGATAGATGTTGAAGTTAGACACTAAGGCCCCGTGGTCTGATGATTGGACTGAAAGGTGGATACGGTAACTCCTCAAAGGACAACAGCAGACCTCTCGAGTTTTGGCTTATTTGGTCGGTGTTGATGAGTGTGTTTGTAAAATATGGTGACCAGGATCTGATGATGGGACTGAAAGGTGGATACAGAATCTCCTCAACGGAAAACAGCAAACCCTTGGAGTTTGGGCTTACTAGATTGGTCTTGAATAGTTCTTTAGTAAAACATGTGGACCAGGGCTTGATGATGGGACTGCAATGTAGACACGGGAGGATCACATCAACACACGGGGGGATTTTGGGCTTATTTAATTAGTCTTGATTAGTACCTTGGTAAAAAATGGTGACCAGATTCTGATAATGGCACTCGAAGGTGGACACGGCAACTCTTAAATGGATTATTGAAGATTTCTGTAGAGTTTGGGTTGACGATAAAGTCATAAGGCTCAAAAAAATCGTATTCCTTTGTTTACCTTACTTCCACGAAAATCTAATCAACGCGAGCGGAGCTGCGGGTAAAAGCTAGTTGCTACATAATTTATTGTTTATATAATAGAAAACCATTTATTTTATGTATGCCCGAATAGTCACTTTCTAATAGATCTTTGAATTTTAAAAGAAATCTTGAAGCCATTAAATTAAGGCAATTATATTAATGATCTCTCTTTTAAAATAACTAAAACAGAAGCTGTTCGTTGATAACACCCGTCAGTTGTTTGTCATCTAATGAATTCCTCTGATTGGTTCACCGTGGACGACACTTTTATATAGTTTCATGGATAAGGCATGTTCACTCGTCAGACGATCTTTTCAAACTGATCATTTTAATATTTGTTTTTTCGAATGCTTTTTGCAAACAGTGGCGTGCATAGAACTTTTTTCCGGCAAAGCAATCAGAAGGTCAAGTTTGACATTAAAAAAAATATGAAAAAAATTAAATAACACATTGAAAAAATAAAGTTTGTATGACGCCAGGGTAGGCAATGCCTACCCTAGAGTAAACATTTTCGAACCAACTTTTTTTTTCAAAGTGTTATTTAAATTTCTTCATATTTTATTTTATTGTCAAACTTGACTTTCTGATTGATTTTCCGGAAAAAAGTTCTATGCACGCCACTGTTCGCAACATTTAAAAAGTGCCATTTCAAAAATATAAAAAATGCGTTTAAAAAAAATGTTACCGTCCTTGTAATTTTATTGGTTATTCAGCCTCATTCTCGTTTTTTTTAATCAAAAATCTTAGCTTCCTAATATTTGTACAGTGTGTATTGTTTTGGTTCGTACCTCTCGGTCCCTCACATACATTATCTCACACTGTTAATGCACTCGTCTATTTTGGTACAATGTTCGAGCCGGGCGCATGCTTCTTTCTGTTTTTATCTCTATTCTGCTTGATAAAGCAGGTTTGGTTGAGATAGGTCGGTTAGTGACGTCGAATAACAAATACCTTTATAATTATTATATTGAATACATTATTTGTTTTGTTCATAAGTTTGTCCCTTCTTAATGAAATTAATTGTAAATACAATTTGTGACACAAACAAGCATTTGCTTTTATACATAGCTTATAAAGTGCTACTAATGTCATCAAAAGTTCAATTTCTTTTGGTAAATATAGCATGGAGTGGGGTCTAAAAGAGAAGCGTAATTTGTTTGTAACAAGAGCCCAATTTAAATTTTCAACATTACATTAAAATTTTCAAAAGGCTTAAATTTCCTAGAGATATTTTCTGCTGATAACCCAGAAGCAGACGATCTTGCCAATGAAGAAAGTCAGCAAAAGGTGAACTGTTAATGTTATATAGTTGGCTAATATTTACTTCAAAGCACAAAACCATACACAAAGTCTACATTGCTTTCACCAAGAATGATAATGGGAGCCCTCTTATAAAATTCCACTGAGTGTGCTCGTTTGTGTCTGCGACCTTGACAATATCTTGAACAGAATTCTAAACGCACGTCCAGCGATTTGTGAGTCGGCTGCAGTCACGTTCTTTATTTAAAAGTTTGAAATTTATATAAAACGTTATATCTTGTTCTATTCTGTTAACGACTGGTATTTTATAAAAATTGTTACTTTCTTTAAAAACACCCATAAAAAGTATCCGTCCGTCTGTCCCTGCAAGTAGATACATCACGCATCACCATCACAATAGAGAGCTTTGATGCAGAGATGGTTATGTTAGATCCTCTCTTGTGTTTGTTCGATGATTTATGTGTGTGCGTCTGTGTCTGGGTAGTTATTCGACGAGTCAGTGAGCTACGTGATGAAACGGATATTTTTTATTCCTAGACGATGTATGTAATAAAAACACTACATTGAAAGTATGGGACCGTTTTTATATTCATCATTAAAACAATACAATGAAGGAATAAAACAATAAACAAAAGAAGAATCAATGTCTTTCGACGTAATTCATTATATCTAGTACAGGTTAAAATAAGACATACAAGCTAGGTTTATTTTATAACAATACTCGTGGAATTCTAAAGGGCAATGTGCTGCTTCTAATTTTCAACTTGCTAACTCGTTGAACCAATCAAATCTCCTTCTTTCTTTTTATGTATAATAGTAAATGAAGATGACATACAGCTAAGTAAACCACTACAAAGAAACAAACTATATTTTAGTATAATCAAGTAAAATCATTAAAATAACAACGAGATCATTACAGTTACTCAAAATGGTATAAAAATAAGACTGAAGGCAGTCAAATCAAATAAGAATAAGTCTAAAGACAGATTTATGCGCTCACACCGCACCAGCCGCCGCCGCCATTTGGGATCCATCACCCAGACTTTGTAAACAAACTCGGTCAGACATTTTTGGTAAGCTTTTTGCTTTCCTAAAACCAAATACGAGAAACTGATTTAATTCATGAACAAATCTTGTTTTAAGACCATTCATCTTCAATTATCTGATCAACAAAACATCAAAATCGATGTAAGTAAAAGAGCTATAAACAAATAAATAGTACCTAGAACCGAGTGATATGAACGGGTTATACCTACTGCACGGCACGTCTCGGCGCGCGGTGCGAGGCGCCATGTTGCAGTCATCACTTGTGTACACATGTATGTACTACGTGGACATCATGGTCATGAACCAGTCGAGACATATACGTACGAGTATATCAGGCTCTGTTTAGAAATGAGTAAGTGCATCATAGCTACTATCGATAAAAACAATTATTTCTGAATCTGGCTTCCGGAAAATACCTGGTGGTGTCACTGTGTCATCTTTACAATAAAATAAATGTTTATTGCTAATGGATCGGCATAATCATTTCCTTAATTCTTCATCTTGGAAGAAATCACTAGATTCATTTTCATATAAATCAATAGATATTTTCAATTCGTCAACATGCTTTTCGGGCAGATTTATTAGTCTCCACAATTCAGTACATTATCGTATAAGTAATAAACATGTATCAGCAAACAATGGACGGATGTATGTCGGTGCTTTGACGTCGTATTGTCGGAAAGACATTTATATATTGTTAGTATTGCTTTTTGTATATAAGCTTCCAAAGTGATTAGCGTTTTGTGCTGTCTATAAAGATTAGGACTTATTTATAGACATAAGACAATCTTTATTGAAACAAAATAAAAATTATTATCAAAAAATCCTATGTAGATTGCCACCGTCATGTGGAAGGGTACCTACCTAAAAGGTTGGCAGCGTTTCCTCTTTGAATGGCCAGACTGATTCTGAGAGAAAGACATCTTGTGCAGGTTTGTGCCGATGTTAATATACGGTACAGCGTGCAGCCAGAACCCGGACTCCCTTTAACTGGATGCCAGAGGACAGGCTCGATCAGCAGAATCGGTCGCAGTAAAGAACTCTGAACTTGGATACAGATCAGCTCGTCTCACTGATTTTGTTGTGTCAAATCGGTGGGCAAATCCTCATCAGGATAAGGCTTGCACCCATGCATCCCATGTATCGACCCAAGCATGACCCAAACACGACGCCTGAACGTCACAAAGTGGTGGGCAAATGCTATGGACGGATGACAGGAAGGCTGGGAGTGCCACACTAGAAATTTTGCGGATTAATTATGATTGAAAAAGAAAGTCTCGAGACCACCAAAACTATACTTGCTGATTTATATCAGTTACTTTATATCCTCTTTAGAAAAGCTGCGTCCATTAATTATTAAATAGTTCCCAAAGCGATAGTAAACAACAAAATAGAAAGCTTTGAAAGAAATTCTAATATTGGACGTAATGATCGCATCGACCGGCAAATTGGTACAGATTATGTTATCTCTATTGCTGATAATGGTTTTGATAATGTCAATCATACATCTGACCGCCTCCACATCTAGAGCACCACCTGCGAGTCCAAATTAAATCATTTACTTCTATTCTACATTAAGAAAGTCTCGCTCGACGCAAGTGAGCATCAAAATGAACCGTTGCATGAATTCATAAGCTTAGATGTCGTAAATCTTCCAAGAGCACGTCACGGTCATATAATTCCTGATTTTACGAGTCGAAAATCACGAATTAGGAGAAAATTCAAAATGTTGCGCGAACAATGATGGCGGCGGCTGCGTGGGCGGCGGCGTTCCGGTGCTCGCGCGCGGACTCATTAACAATGCACACTTAATTACTGAAATGCTACATATCTGTTTCTCGACGTTAAATCTGCTCATTTTTATGAAACAGATAACAGTAATGAGCATCATCTCGCTCTTGCTAGAAAGTCGACGCGCCGGCGCAGTGGCGTGCCGCGGTTTTGGGAAAGTAAATCGCATATTCGAACGCATTATATCTTATAACTAGTTCCGTTTCATAGTTTGTGTTGCTAGCCTTTCACCTTGTCTCGTTATTGACGATGTGAACTCCCAAATTAACGTAAATGCAAATTGCTTCTGTCGATAATTGAGTTTGATCAAGACTCAATCTTCGGATTGATCTATCTGTGCTGTGCAGGCGTCGAATGTTCCAGTTGGATCGTTTATGATAGGATAACGGAATGATATGTATCTGGTATCTGATTTATCTCGTGTCACACAAACCTCGTAACGAGGTGTGAAGCAGTTCTGGGAACACGATATGTTGTAGGTGGTGCGGCAAGCTGTGCGCGCGCATCTCCGCGGTCTGATTGCCTCAGTCGCACATCACACGCTAACTTTTTTCTCGTCAATTAAATTATGATTTGTTACTGAAAATACTTAAACTGAATTTTAGGTTACATATTTAATGGATTATTAATTGACGAATGATTGTCAATAGTCACGAAGTGAAACACAGATCCTGGAATAACATTGCTCATTACATTGAATAAAGCCCATTTAGGTCAGAATGGTAATGGCTACGACAACTGTATTTGATTCAATAATGCTTCACTTTATCCTCCATACTTGTCAAGTAAACATAAATAATATAAAAACGAAAGTAGAATATAGAAACGAGCAGACCAGAGAGACGTCTACTAATTTATAATTCAATGCATTAATCTGTAGAGCAGTTATTAAACTCATTAAAGATTCATAAATCGTTATAATCATTAATTGCCAGTATTGCCACTTTCTCGATGTCGTGCTGTCCATCGAGACAGATATGGCAACTCTTCAGTCTAATTGGTGGTAAGATTTCATGGATGGTGATTGTAAGGAATCTGGTTCGGTCTGCCAAATTACAGGTTTCAAAACTATGTTGCGGATTTTACGTTGGACCGCATTCATGTTTAACTTACTTGATCTGACTTTCTTCGTCGTTTGATTTAATTTCATACATTTGTGTAAATTGAGTGTTTACTTGTGAGTTATTGCTAATATTGTTATTTTGATTGTTTATCCTTTTCATCTTTATTTAGGGTGTAATGTTTTATTAAGAAATTGTATACGGGTTAAGTTAATATTTTGTACCTACTATATTTTTCATTATTGATAATATTTTCAATAAAAAGTTTCTGTTATAATAGTATATGTATGACATAATATACGTATTGTTCTTCTTCTTCTTCGTGTACCATGCCCTATCGGGCGTCGGTTACCATCTCTATAAACTTTTTCCGATCTTTAGCTAGTCTGCAGATCTCCGTCGCTTCCTTAATATTAGTCCAGGTTTTTATGTTGTCAGTCCACTTTGTCCTTCTTCTGCCTCTTCCTCGTTTCCCGTCTATTTTCCCTTCTATAATGACTTTAATTAAATTGTATTTGTTGTATCTATAAACATGTCCCAGATATAATAGTTTTCTTCTTATGATTCTAGTGAGTAGCTCTCGCTTTCTGTTCATTCCTCTAAGGACTTCTTCGTTGGTAACTCTGTCCCTCCAGGATTAAGTACGTATTGTAAGTACTTAATATTAATTAATTTGGCTGGAAGGAGGTATTCTTCAAATTTCAGTTTACCGTTTTCTTACACCACAAGATGATTTCACTATAATCCTAGTAATGTTAGAACGGTTGTCGTCCTTTGTACACGTTTCGCTTTACCTTTTCATTTGGAACTTATCAACTAGGTACATTCTCTTCATCTTATTTAAGCTCTTTTATTTTATCTCCGGACCCGGAGTCCAATGTCGGTAGCAAAGATGCATCTGTACTGAGGGTAGGCAGTTCCCAGTTAACTTCTAATAATAACAGCCATGTATTCTAATGAGATTGTAAGGTGCTGCTGCTATAAACTGCAGATACACTGAAAAAACAATCCCAGAGCATGTGTGGAGTTATAATGGTGGGTATTTTATAAATAATTCATAATGATAACAAGCTGCGTAGAGTCCTCACCTCGCCGTCGGCTGGTTCAAGATCACGGAGTGAGGGCGGAGGTGAGGAGGGGTGAACAGCCCCTAGCGATCTAGCCGAGTCCTGCCGAGCTACATCTATGTATACTGTAGGTACCTACGCAGCGCTAGCGAGTCGGGTCGTTCGGGACGACAATCGATTCGCGGGAGCCGCGACCGGCGAGCTCCCCTGCCGCCGGCGCGCCGCGCTGCTCCGGCACCCGGCATCACGACCGATCATCGCCAATATAACCGACAAACGGCAACAAAAAACTCACCTCTTTTCACTTCAGCAAGCACACACAAGATGCAGTCACGTAGATCGCGAGAATAAACCACTGTTGCACTCGGGAAATATCTAGCGCGCTATCTGCAGCACGGCTCGCACTGTCATTAACTAACTTTACACTGTCTCGGGCCGATGTTATTTATTTAATTTCAAAATGATATGTAATGCCGGCTGGCTGGCGTGGAACGACCGGTGTGGCGTTATTTCGGGAATCGAAAGGAAAAACGACGTTACCCGCACGGCGACTCGTGACGGACTGAGGGAGATGAAGATGGGCGCGATTGGCGGGCGGCCGCCGCGGTGAATGTAGCCGCGCGGGCCCCGTTGCCTGCACCGGCCAATCACACGCTACCGAGTCTATGCCCGACCAATGAGTTTCAAATGGATTTTCAGCGCGTGAAAGTTTAAATTCAAAAAATATTGAAACAGTTAATTAATTCATTTTATTACTGTGATATTTTGTTATGATTTATTACTTAGTTTTACGCCTTATAGAGATAGCAGTGTTCGTATAGCGCAGTGATACCATAATATGCTACTAGTAAAGATTATTTTCACCTACCTACTACTTTAGAGTACATTGCAAGACAGAAAAAACCGACCAAATGCAAAATAATAGTTGTGCTCTGAAACATACTCTGGTTTTGAATTTTTCCCTTCCTTGTATCTGTTGATTGCGTTGACTTAGAAATTTGATTTTTTTACAGCTTCAAGAGATTGCAGACATAGACATGAGTATTTGATATTAATTTCAACTTGATGCCTCCACGCGTTCCTTAGACAAAGTGTCTTGACAGACAGACGGACAACGATGTGATCCTATAAGGGTTTCTTTTTTCCTTTTGAGGTAGGACCATTAAAACAAAAAAAAACGAGATAATTTTGTATTTTCTTCTATCGAATGATCTTAAAGCTAATGAGCCCTCGTACAAATTTTTATTCATGTCTATGTTATATTATTTAAGTTTTTTGTGCAATAAAGAGATTACAGAGTCACAAGTATAGTCTTTTATCTATATTATTTTTATTAAACCAATTAACCAAGTAACGCAAGTGAAATGGTAATTTGAAGTTTTACAATTAACATTATTTATAGGGACCCTTAAGGGGGCCCTGCAATACCTCCCGGAATTGTTTATTTATTTATGGAAAATTAGGAATAGGAAATAGAAATTAACCAATTTTAAAATGGAGTGAGTATAGGTACAAGGTGTAACAGAAAGATGTAACCATATTTGAAGAGCTTATTCAGTCAATGGTATAGAACAATTTTTACCATGGAGCCAACCATGAAATCTAAAAAAAAAGGTCCTTTCATACATTTCGGCCGAGCGGCATTGCATTTTTCTATGAAACAGTTAATTTTTTTTTCGATATACAGGGTTTGTTCCATAGGGATTTTTCGTTGTAAAGACTACCTACTGCGTAGCAAAGCTTATATAAAGCACCCGTTACGTAACGGAATGGAGGGGGGGAGGGCTCCCAGGCAAGCGATACGGTTCTGTTACGTGGGGGTAGAGGGGTGGTCGAAAATTTAAGAATTTTGCGTTACGTAATTTGTGAACGACCCCTAACAAGCTGCGTCCCGGAATATAGCTCTTTTTTAAAACAACTGTTGTTGTTTAGAAAATATATTTTGAGCCAATTCCGATTAACTTTGGATAACAATTGAACAACAGAGGCACGTACCGGGTAAGTCACGACTCACGCTCACGGCTAACTGTATAATTCTTTAGATGTAACTAAGAAAATTTCAAGAAAAATAGGCCTTAATTTTTACCCAACATTTTTATTCACAACTACCCCCGATGTGGGTTCATATCCACGGAAAATAGTTGTTCTTTTAGTAAATATTATTTATACGTATTTAGTAGATTTATATAAGAAAGATGACCCCAAGACTTAAAGTATACATCTTGAGTTAAAAGCACTTGTACAGTAGTTTCACTTTATTTATGTTTTCTCCCAACCGGTTTCGGATTTTACACTATTTTCAAGGGAAGATGTTATTAAAATACTTTTCATTGACTCCAGGCACTAGCTTTGCTCAGATCTCCAGGAACTAGCTTTGCTCAGAGCTCCAGGCACTAGCTTTGCTCAGAGCTCCAGGCACTGGCTTTGCTCAGATCTCCAGGCACTAGCTTTGCTCAGAGCTCCAGGCCCTAGCTTTGCTCAGAGCTCCAGGCACTAGCTTTGCTCAGAGCTCCAGGCACTAGCTTTGCTCAGAGCTCCAGGCACTAGCTTTGCTCAGAGCTCCAGGCCCTAGCTTTGCTCAGAGCTCCAGGCACTAGCTTTGCTCAGAGCTCCAGGCCCTAGCTTTGCTCAGAGCTCCAGGCACTAGCTTTGCTCAGAGCTCCAGGCACTAGCTTTGCTCAGAGCTCCAGGCACTAGCTTTGCTCAGAGCTCCAGGCCCTAGCTTTGCTCAGAGCTCCAGGCACTAGCTTTGCTCAGAGCTCCAGGCCCTAGCTTTGCTCAGAGCTCCAGGCACTAGCTTTGCTCAGAGCTCCAGGCACTAGCTTTGCTCAGAGCTCCAGGCACTAGCTTTGCTCAGAGCTCCAGGCACTAGCTTTGCTCAGAGCTCCAGGCACTAGCTTTGCTCAGAGCTCCAGGCCCTAGCTTTGCTCAGAGCTCCAGGCACTAGCTTTGCTCAGAGCTCCAGGCACTAGCTTTGCTCAGAGCCCCAGGCACTAGCTTTGCTCAGAGCTCCAGGCACTAGCTTTGCTCAGAGCTCCAGGCACTAGCTTTGCTCAGAGCTCCAGGCACTAGCTTTGCTCAGAGCTCCAGGTACTGGCTTTGCTCAGATCTCCAGGAACTAGCTTTGCTCAGAGCTCCAGGCACTAGCTTTGCTCAGAGCTCCAGGCACTAGCTCTTAGAGCTCCAGGCACTAGCTTTGCTCAGAGCTCCAGGCCCTAGCTTTGCTCAGAGCTCCAGGCACTAGCTTTGCTCAGAGCCCCAGGCACTAGCTTTGCTCAGAGCTCCAGGCACTAGCTCTCAGAGCTCCAGGCCCTAGCTTTGCTCAGAGCTCCAGGCCCTAGCTTTGCTCAGAGCTCCAGGCACTAGCTTTGCTCAGAGCCCCAGGCACTAGCTTTGCTCAGAGCTCCAGGCACTAGCTTTGCTCAGAGCTCCAGGCACTAGCTTTGCTCAGAGCTCTAGGCACTAGCTTTGCTCAGAGCTCCAGGCCCTAGCTTTGCTCAGAGCTCCAGGCACTAGCTTTGCTCAGAGCTCCAGGCACTAGCTTTGCTCAGAGCTCCAGGCACTAGCTTTGCTCAGAGCTCCAGGCACTAGCTTTGCTCAGAGCTCCAGGCCCTAGCTTTGCTCAGAGCTCCAGGCCCTAGCTTTGCTCAGAGCTCCAGGCACTAGCTTTGCTCAGAGCTCCAGGCACTAGCTTTGCTCAAAGCTCCAGGCACTAGCTTTGCTCAGAGCTCCAGGCACTAGCTTTGCTCAGAGCTCCAGGCACTAGCTTTGCTCAGAGCTCCAGGCACTAGTTTTGCTCAGAGCTCCAGGCACTAGCTTTGCTCAGAGCTCCAGGCACTAGCTTTGCTCAGAGCTCCAGGCCCTAGCTTTGCTCAGAGCTCCAGGCCCTAGCTTTGCTCAGAGCTCCAGGCCCTAGCTTTGCTCAGAGCTCCAGGCACTAGCTTTGCTCAGAGCTCCAGGCACTAGCTTTGCTCAGAGCTCCAGGCACTAGCTTTGCTCAGAGCTCCAGGCACTAGCTTTGCTCAGAGCTCCAGGCACTAGCTTTGCTCAGAGCTCCAGGCACTAGCTTTGCTCAGAGCTCCAGGCACTAGCTTTGCTCAGAGCTCCAGGCACTAGCTTTGCTCAGAGCTCCAGGCACTAGCTTTGCTCAGAGCTCCAGGCCCTAGCTTTGCTCAGAGCTCCAGGCACTAGCTTTGCTCAGAGCTCCAGGCCCTAGCTTTGCTCAGAACCCCAGGCACTAGCTTTGCTCAGAGCTAGTGCCTGGAGTCAATGACAAGTATTTTAATAACATCTTCCCTTGAAAATGGTGTAAAATCCGAAACCGGTTGAGAGAAACCATAAATAAAGTGAAACTACTGTACAAGTGCTTTTAACTCAAGATTCGTTTCAAGTTTCACAAAGTGCCGACAATTGCAAGTATACATTTTCTTAGACTATACATATCCATTGCCTACATTTATACTTTAAGCCCACAGGCAGAGAATATAAATAGGTTTGAACCTGCATCCCTTTTGCAGCGATACCAATTGTTACCCGCCGCGCCGCCGTAGCCATTTAGTAATTACAAAATCGTTGCGAATTAAACACTAAATTGTAAGTATACTAATTTCAATCGATGACTCACAAATTAGTCTGAAATGAAATGAAATATATTTATGTATGTAATGTAGCTATATCAGATACACTTGTTACAGGTCGGTTTTAATGTAATTTAATTAAATAATATATGTGTATAGAATAGGCAATTGTTTTATGTAATAAATAATAATATGGCGAAACACACAAGGACATAATAAAGGTTGGGTTTACTTAAATTTAGTAAAAAATACACTTGAATAAAATAAAAATATATGAATAAATAATATTATAAATACAAGGTGACTTTGATAATCGTCCAAATTCATACTGGAGGCTCGGTAAGTGATCATGAATCGATGAAATTTTTTTTGAAATTCGTATAATGAAATTTCGACTTCCCATAGTACCTAATTCACTCCCAATCCTGAGTCATTTTATGAATTTTACAAAAATTGTTATTGGTTCATGATGTTGATCACTTACCAAGGCTCAAGTATGAATTTGGACGATGTTCACAAATTCACCTTGTATATGCAATACATAAAATAAATGATTAGTCTTGCTAAGAAGAAGGGCAAGAAACTTAGCAAGGTCATGTCTTTTTTTTCATAACATTAGTTACTCTGTGAGTGTTTTACACATTGTGCCCAACCATCAGGCTTGGGAGTGACTAAGATGAACATATTATGTGTATTGTGTATGTATATATATATATCTCGTGTGCATGACTGAGACCTTTAGTGTGCGTGATGAGAAGTAATGATAATACTTCACAGATCTTAGTGTGCGTGCCTTACATGGTTACATATTTCTTTTGCTGGGTGTACCTACTGTAGCATTCGCTACAGGTATTCAACCTTTTTCATCTATTTTAGTCTTACGTTGTCGTTGATTTCTTTACTGAATTTTCAAATTTTCAAATTTAGAACGATTGTCAAATTTTTTTGTTATTTTTCTGATATCGAAGAAGATCGTCGTAAAAAGATACAAAATTTGCCACAGAAAATTAATATATAAAATTTTAAATCCCAATGGATTCACGAAACAGAGCACATTTGCCCTAGAGCTAGTGGAAGCCTGTTTTTTCTTCATTTCCTGGTAAGTTTTGTGTACTTTTGGTTTCATTCTCTGAAAATCCCTTTTGTCCCGTTTCCAATACGTTAATTTCCTTGCCCAGATTTCGTAGGCATGTCTTGACGCTGTTGTTTTATTTCTTTACAGCGACCCTTCAGGTTATTTAAGGGTTTTTTTCCATTTCTTCCATTTTCCGTGCGCCACCTTTTCATCCTGTTTGGTTGCGCATCTGAAGTAAGGCTGAACGCTGGTGGGGTCCGTTTCCCAAGTTATTCCTGAAGTTGGCGTATGACAATCACGGTTTAACTGACTACCTACTCCGTGGGAAGACTTCCAACATCTACGTCACGAAGACACCCCTATCATATTTCGTCCATGCCCCTATCAGGTTTTTATATCTGTAGCCTGGCATTTAATAGACCCTGAATCAATAATTTTCTTCCTTAATGTAAAGCTAGATAACGATTGCTTTTAATACCTTAAAGTTATATTTTCTCATGACTAGAAGTTACTAATACTTCCGCAAAATTCTAGTTTCTGGGATCCTATAAACTAGTTTTAATATTCAATTTTGAACCTATAATATATAGCGTCGTTAAAGATCCTAAAACAAAATCTTAAAACACGATAGACTAGGCATTTTTTTGTGTTAATTTTCGAAGTTCCGACATACCTAATACTCTTCTGATATTCTTGTGTTTTATACCATTTTTACTTCAGTTTTGTTATTTTTAGCATATCCGAAAAAATTATATAGTGTCTTTATCCTGATTTATCTTTTTTTTTGGCTGTCACCAAGCTCGCCTCGTGGCAGTCCAAATTTAGGCCAGATCGACCAAGTTAATAAAATTACACTCGTGATTCTATGGTAGCTTACGCTACGTATATAGTTACCACCGGGAGGGCTGCGTGAGAACGGCTCGTTTGTTTTCCGAAGACGTGACTTTGACGCCGCATCATAAACCCTAAGTATTCAGTATCTCACGCCCTTATTGTCTGCGACATAGAAGCTGAAGTCACTCGGCAGATCGATTATAGGATCTATGTGATTGTCCGTCCGTCCGTCCGTCCGTCACAGCGCGAGCACGCATTGTCTTCCGCTTTCACACATTCTCGACAGTTTCAAATGTAACGTTATCTCGACATTCCGATGGTAATGCAACCTTAATTTTCCTTGACCTTTGTTTTTTGTTGACCGAAGTAGGTGCAACTCGCCATCAATCTTTGTTAATCAATGGTGGTCCCAGGAAGGGGGGCCATGGAGCCATGAGGACAACCCCAAAATCATCCACGCTGATTAAAACATCTCCTAAACCGTGGCGGCTTACAAACATTTAAAATATATTATATATTTATCTAAAAGTCTAAGCTGGAAATTAAAAAAACAGTCAAATTTTACTGTTAAGTTGGGCCTACGAATTTTACCTTTTTATTTTATTTATTTATTTATATTTAAGGAAAACTAATAGAACAAAGTAACTTTAAAAATAAACATATTAAACAATTTAGAGCCAATTAAAAGTTTCCACTAATAGTAACATAATAAAAAATAAAAAACCACTAATGCAAAAAAAAAACAAAAACAATAACTAACTGACGGGGGGGGGGGGGACACTTGACTCTAACAAAAATTAACACTTTTAAGCTTAATATTTCGCAAACAGAACCCTGGCTCGAAAAATGGTTTTGTCACACCCCCAATATTTTTTAGTACACCTTGCTCGTAGCTCATATAAAAGACTTCAACGCACGCGCTACACCTTGCTCGTAGCTCATATAAAAGACTTCAACGCACGCGCTACACCTTGCTCGTAGCTCATATAAAATACTTCAACGCACGCGCTACACCTTGCTCGTAGCTCATATAAAAGACTTCAACGCACGCGCTACACCTTGCTCGTAGCTCATATAAAATACTTCAACGCACGCGCTACACCTTGCTCGTAGCTCATATAAAAGACTTCAACGCACGCGCTACACCTTGCTCGTAGCTCGTACAAAATACATCAACACGCGCGCGTACATTCCAGCTTGGAGCTGCGTACTGAGCTGCCTGCTGGAGCATCTTGCATTGTGCGTGACTCGGTGTGTCGGACAGACGGACGAACGGACATATTCAATGGATCAGTCAACACAAAGATCGCAATGATACCACCTCTCGTCGCTCGGTGGAGGAGAGGCTATATAGGAACAGAGGCAGCGATTTTATTTTAATACATTTCCACAAATGTATCGATTTATTGAGATTTACGCCGTTGCGCTGATTATGCGCAGTAAGCCAGCTTCAGCAGTTTCAGCTTTCGTAAAATCATTGCCTAAATAAGCAAAATGGGGGTTAGACATTTTTATGGACATTTCATTAGTTTAGTAGTTAAAGCCATAACAATTGGTATTTAGCCTTCTGGCTACAAATTGAGAATAACGTGTTTCCGAGTTTTGGGAAAATCATCCTCTAGAGAGCGAAATAGGGGATGAACATTTGCATGGGAATGTCTTTAGTTTTGTTGAAGAACTATGAATATTGGTATTCAGACATATAAATGAAAATTAAGAACGGCGTGCCTCAGCGTTTTTAGAAAATCATCCCCTTAGTTAGGGCATTAAAAAGGTATAAAATTTTGTACAGGAATTTCGTAGTTTTGTAGGTAAAAACCATGAATTTAAAGGTGCCTTTATTTTTAGGTTATTCGGTCACTGGAATGAACTTCCGCAAAAACCCTTAGAAATCTTTCTTCTGTGTCGTCTTTTAGATATAACTTCAAACATTATTACCTTTCATCTCTCTGATTGACTCGACTGAATATGCTACTTTGTTTGTTTGTATGTATGTATTAGTACGTAGTGTATTAATGTATTAGTATGTAGTGTATTATATTTAAATATTAGGCTTGAAGATATGTTAATTTTTGTAAAATTTTCTTTTCTCTCTATATGATCGGTTGACTGGAAGAAATCTCTTTAAGGAATAAGTCCGCCATTACCTGTTGTCTTATCCTGTAGTCTGTGTTTTTATTTTAATTTTCTGTGCAATGAAATGTTTATTGATTGATTGATTTGACACTTTACCTGGTATCAAATCGGAAGTCAACAAATAAACTCCAAACCAGATCCAGGTCAAATAAGTACTATAAAATTAATGGTCTACAAAATATCGACAGATTCGATAGATAGATAGATAGACCTACACAAAAACCACGAAGCTGCGGGCAAAAGCTACCTACTATATTATATATGATAGATATAGCACCAGCTTATGGCACAAACAGTGATCAAAGGTTTTGGTACAATAACAGAACGGAACCCTCCCCACGAAATAATGTGGAAAAAATAAAGACTGTAAAGCCGATTGTTCTGTTTCATTATTCTTCTTGTAAGGTTACTTACAAACCGCCTCCTCCCCCGCCTGCGCCTGCGCTGATGACGCGGCTTCACCACAGTAAAAGAACCAGTAGCGGTATGCAAATAGCAATTAAGTAGTAAATGCAATGTTATTATTATCAGCACTTTTCTAACAAATTGCTACTTCGTGATAGAGAACTAATGATGTCTCTATCGACACCTTCGTTGTATACTTGTGTAGAACCGTTGAAGATGATGAAGGTGTTGAATATATGCAGGTCAAATAAATAGAGCTGATGGTGATCAGTGCTAGCGTAATTGGTTCGAATCGAACTACCAGGATCAATACAAAAGTATAATTTTTAATTGTTCATGATCTACTCGTAAGTACAACACTAAAATAGATATACCGTAAAGGGGGGCTATTTGGGGGTTTGGGGGCTTTTTTGGACTCACTGTTCAGAAAAGTTCGTTCATTGATATTTCTACATTAAAAGTAAACTAATTCCGACATGTGGCGACACTACCAACCATAAAGTAAAAAAAAAGTTGCCACTTGACCATGTGCTGTGAAGTTGTCATATTGATAGGATATATTGATAAAAATTGGCAGTTTTAATAGAAAAAAATCGATGGTATACTTTCATAATTCCTGCTAAAATATAATAAGTAATTATTTTTACGAAATTATGTTTGGAGGAAGGATATATTCACCTACAGTTCAATCACACAGTTGTTTCGTTTCACAAAGTTGTGTGGCAGCTAGGGAGGAATTTTCAATTGGGGTTATTTGGGACACTAGTGTGAGGCTATTTGGGACACTGTCCCAAATAATCCCTGCTCCATCATTTCCATTTAAAAATGTGAAAAAGTCTTGGAATCAACCGAAATATTGTCTATTGCAGATACTATTTGTGATCTTTGAAGATGATGGCTATATTTACTTTGATTATTAATTGTTTTTTTCGTCAAGATAAAAACATTTTTTTTTATTTTGTAGACACCAAAATGATTGCTGAGACTAATTAATTTATAGATTTAAACGAAAAACAGATTGAATTTGTTTTCCTTGAAAGTAATTACTCCATAAACTTTTATTTTTATTTGCTTTTTTTGGGAAGAGAAAAACTATTTTAAATATTCTAACCGACCTTATCTACCTCCTAAAGTTTTCGCACTGTTTTTTTATATTAGTAATGTGAAATACATCGTACAGTGGAGACCGCATCAAGTAAGACACATTGGACCTATCTTATATTCTTATCTGTAGGCGCTAATGTCGTACTGCAAGTGTATAGCTTGATGTGGTCTCCACTGTACATCTGAAGAGCGGCGGAGCGGTGAGCGGTGAGACCGCGTGCCGGATCACATAAAGACGAAGAGGAGCGTGAAGTCTGCGAGCGCCTGCGCAGGTGCTGTGTGGTGACCCCGCTGTGCTAATGTGGAACTCATTTGAATTTATATTGACCATGCTACTCTCATTGTGAGCTTTAATTAACAATAGACGGTGAATAATAATCTAAGAAAGTGTGGGTACTACCGACGACGACGACGCGGCGGTCAACTGGTTCAAGCATATGTACAGTAATTAGTTGAGAACATTTCGTAGTACTTACCAGGAAAACAAAAGATGAGCCGAAAGGCTATAATATTCCTCCATACCAATTAAAATATACTGGAGACTCAGTAAGTGATAAAATAAGAAACGACATGATAGAATATAATTTTTTTAACTTGATATATTTTAATGCCGGTAGAGGTATGGAGAATTTAAAGTCCAACAACCTCCATTCCCAAATATGGATGTATCTCTTGTTATATTATGATTGGTTTCCTATTACCTATTTTGATACCTAAACCTACAGCAATATTAATAAAAGCAATGAATTCATCATGTAGTTTCAAAACGATCTGTGTAAAGTAGTATGATGATCTAGTAGCCACGACACATAGCTACGAGTATCTGTGTAAAGTAGTATGATGATCTAGTAGCCACGACACATAGCTATATGTGTAAAGTAGTATGATGATCTAGTAGCCACGACACATAGCTATATGTGTAAAGTAGTATGATGATCTAGTAGCCACGACACATAGCTATATGTGTAAAGTAGTATGATGATCTAGTAGCCACGACACATAGCTATATGTGTAAAGTAGTATGATGATCTAGTAGCCACGACACATAGCTATCTGTGTAAAGTAGTATGATGATCTAGTAGCCACGACACATAGCTATATGTGTAAAGTAGTATATGATGATCTAGTAGCCACGACACATAGCTATTTGTGTAAAGTAGTATGATGATCTAGTAGCCACGACACATAGCTGATCTGTGTAAATCCGAGCTGCAGCAGCAAGAATTCGGAAAGCCGCGTCGCGTGCGCAGGCGGAGGCGACGGTCGACGAATATTATCATAATTGATGAAAGCAGGAGCCGAGCGACCGTAATGCGCATTTTGTGTAGAACACCCGCTACCTACAGATTAATCAATTTAGACAACACAAGGCAATATGCACTTTAGACAACACAAAGCAATATGCACTTTAGACAACACAAAGCAATATGCACTTTAGACAACACAAAGCAATATGCACTTTAGACAACACAAAGCAATATGCACTTTAGACAACACAAAGCAATATGCACTTTAGACAGTGTGCAGCCTAACTTTGTCAAGACGTTGAAGCAGCAGTATCTCTAACCATATATTATTATTAACCAACATGCTTATGCAGAGTATAAGATTGTAACATTTGATGGAATAGACTGTCAGTAACAATAATTTTCTAAGCCCATATCGTTGGTCAGTAACAACAATTTATAATTTCCTACTTCACCCACGCGTGGTATTTTTCTTTTCTTTTCCTACGTACAAGGAGCTTTAACCTCCGAACTTCAAGCCACATATTGTGAAAAATACGTGCTAATGACATCTAATGGCTAACACACAAATACTCTCCCTGTCTAATGACATTTAATGGCTAACACAAGGAGACTCCCCCTGCCTAATGACATCTAATGGCTAACACAAGGAGACTCCCCCTGCCTAATGACATCTAATGGCTAACACAAGGAGACTCCCCCTGTCTAATGACATCTAATGGCTAACACACAAATACTCTCCCTGTCTAATGACATTTAATGGTTAACACAAGAAGACTCCCCCTGCCTAATGACATCTAATGGCTAACACACAAATACTCTCCCTGTCTAATGACATTTAATGGCTAACACAAGGAGACTCCCCCTGCCTTATGACATCTAATGGCTAACACAAGGAGACTCCCCATGCCTAATGACATCTAATGGCTAACACAAGGAGACTCCCCCTGTCTAATGACATCTAATGGCTAACACACAAATACTCTCCCTGTCTAATGACATTTAATGGTTAACACAAGGAGACTCCCCCTGCCTAATGACATCTAATGGCTAACACAAGGAGACTCCCCCTGCTTAATGACATCTAATGGCCAACACAAGGAGACTCCCCCTGCCTAATGACATCTAATGGCTAACACAAGGAGACTCCCCCTGCCTAATGACATCTAATGGCTAACACAAGGAGACTCCCCCTGCCTAATGACATCTAATGGCTAACACAAGGAGACTCCCCCTGTCTAATGACATCTAATGGCTAACACACAAATACTCTCCCTGTCTAATGACATTTAATGGTTAACACAAGGAGACTCCCCCTGCCTAATGACATCTAATGGCTAACACAAGGAGACTCCCCCTACCTAATGACATCTAATGGCTAACACAAGGAGACTCCCCCTGCCTAATGACATCTAATGGCTAACACAAGGAGACTCCCCCTGCCTAATGACATCTAATGGCTAACACAAGGAGACTCCCCCTGCCTAATGAGATTTGATCAAGCATCATCATGCATGACACTCCACATCTTTATTGCATCACATGTAATATGGATAGGCTAATTTGTTGTCCGAGCTAACCCAACGTATACCAACCAAGTACACACCCCGGACAACAATCATGTATGATACGCAAATTTACTATTAGCGGTACAGCCAGGGACTAGGGAGGTAGTTACAAATTAATTTATTGAATTTTATGATTTTATTGATGGTTCTGTAGTTTCTACCGTTTACTATATTACATGTCTAAGCTGAAATCTTGTCCGGTGTCCGCGGAAATAATAATAAGTATCGTCCGCCCTGTCAGCGCATGCGCGACGAGAGCAAAAACTGTTCGTAGCGGTCTCTCGTCGTAAAGTAACGTTCGAGGAAAGTGTTCGGCATCATCGGCGAAAATTAGCGAAAATCACGCGATCCATTAAAATCTAACATCGTCCCATTGGCAGATACAGGGGGGGGTGGCATGGGGGCCATGGCCCCCTCCAAAACAGCAGGAATTTCACACATTTGTATCGGCTTTTCGATTCGATTCGGGTGCACTTTTACACAGCATAGTATATTAGGTGTAAATAGGTTTGCCAAAAGCGCCTAAAGGTTAAGACGCCTAAAAACTTATAATTTTTTTGCTTTGTGTTAAACCTTGTCAGAATGCCCCCCCCCCCATAATCGAATCCTGGATCCACCCTTGCATCGTCCAGTTTATTGTTTGGCCTAATTTCGTGATCGTTAGATAGTCATTGACTCGAAACTAGCATGAAAGAGCGCACGAGAAGCCTCCGTGCTACTATTTTGTGATAGTTAAATTGTCTTTTAAACTAGTTTGAGAGAGCGCACAAGAATAATAATAATAATAAGCCTCTCAAAATCCAACCCTATGTCCGAGTCGAACATCAGGCCACTTGAGAGGCGGGCGACGTGTACACAACTTACACGGCTAACAGGGCGGTGGTATAACGCAGGGCACCTTGAGGCGAGCTGTTGGGCAGTAGCGACCCCACGGACCCGAACGTGCTCCCGGGGGAAGGTCCTGTTCCTCATCTTCGGCTTGCCTTTGTTGGCCGACCGGCGTTAACAATGACGAGGGACAGATCTCCCACCTCTGGCTTGCCGTGGGAGGCTGTTCTGAGTGGAGTAGCAAGAGCTATATGCTCCAAGGGCGGATGTGAAACGTAAGTGGCGAGTGGGCACGTGATGCTGGACCCTCAGGGAGCAAGTCATCGTCGTTTAAAGTCCAGTGACACCTTTCAACCTTTTAGCCGCTCAACAAATGTTGCCCCCTTGTCTCTGTTTGAGAGCGACTATTTAGGGGCTCATTTGATTGAGTCGGCGAGTCTCTGCCTGCCCATTTTTCCGTGTTATTAACATAGGTTGGGCAGGCGCCGTAGTTTCTTCCATAGTCCCAGGTAACCAGTCCACTAGCATCTCAACGCAGTAGTCTGATTTCCTTCGTGTTCATTACTTACAATAGTCCTACACAGACCGGGGGTTGTCCTTGAGTGCACTCCTACAGTGCGTACAGGGATCGTCGGTTGGTGTCATATCACATTTGAATTAAATTGTCTAAAGAGCTTCTACGTGTTGGCTTTGGCCCCACGCAAACCTCCCAAACTTCCGGGATTACATTGTATATATAGATATGACAAATATGTAGATAATAATAATAAAAATTGCTAGTTAGCATTATCTTCCAGTTAACCTTTGCTGATGTGAATTTTGGGTAGTGCCGAAAAAGGAGAGCACGGGGAAGCTCCCTGCTGCTTGTTTGTGATCGTTAGTAGTTATTGAAACTAGCATGAGAGAGCACACGAGAAGCCTCCGTGTTGCTATTTCCCCGAAACACAATAACAACTAAACAAACCCCGTTCATTGCTGCCAAGAGAAAGGTAAAGTAACCTACACGAATTTGTTTCCATTTTTTAGATATTTTCTGAATTCAGTACTGCTGTGGAATGTTCTGAATTAATGTAGAATTCCTATAGCTTAATTCCTGAAGGATTTCATTTTTAATTTTTTTTTCAGAGAATATACGCCATTTTAGATCATAGTTTTCATTATTATAGTATATAATTTGATAAAATCATATAAAAGTATTTTATGACTTTTTCTCAAGAATTTTCAAATATGACGGCACTTGGGGCATTTTAGCCATTATACTGATTGTGATATTGCCGATAAAAAAAATGGTCTGTCTCTGTCTGTCTACTCATCTGTCATCCATCTGTCAAATCAGTCGGAAGTAAATTATTATAAATTTATCTTGATAGCAAAGGACAAATTTCTAAACAGCTTTTTCTCAAGTGACGTCATACTAAGGCAAATGGAAGTTGTAGTTTTTCGTAAAAATACTCATCATCATGAGGTTTTTTAGACAACAAGTTCTTTTTTTTTTTTTTTTTATGCGTTTATTGAGTAAAAACAAGAAAAATATACAATATTATAAAACTTATACAGCTAACGGAAACCATAAAGAGGTTTATGTGTCGCTGCAAGCGCTCACAACTAAAATTTTACTTATTTAATTTTATAAATTTTTGTATCGAGATAGTGACACTTTAAAATAGTTTTTATTTTGTGAGGATTACGATTCAGTTGACTTATAATTTCACTTGGTAGTTCGTTTAATATCTTTGGTAGCATGTACTCCCAAGTGCGAGTCCCATAGCTATTGTTGTAGGAGGGTAGTTTGTATGTCGGTAAGTATGTCAGTTTACGAAGTTGATTTGGTCTTGTTTTTTTTTGTATTTGGTCAACTTTGTCGTACTCCTCACAAATAGTGTCCATTTTTACTTTGTTGAAAACATTTATGACTTTGCAGTATTTAAATAATTCGTCTTCTAAAATACTGCTTATTGAACCAAAATTTCAAAATGAACCATAATTTAATCTAAGCGAATTATGGCGAGCTACCGTTAGAATTGTCGTTATCTACCACATCTGCCGATGCAACAAACTGCGTGGCAGTTTTTCTTCTTCTCGCTCAATTAGAGTGCAGCTAATTGTGTACAATAATCCGATTCTACGCATATCATTACTGACTAAGAACCGAGACGATGAATAACAAAAAAATATAATTAATCGGCGCCATGTTTGTGCTGTTAGGCGGCCGGTGGGCGGGCGTTTTTCATCTGTCGGTTAATTTAAACGCGTGGGTAGTTTAAAATACCTGAAAATGAAAAATGAAAAATGAAAATTTCTTTATTTCAAAATAAGTTACCTTAATTATTAAAACTCTAGTTCCCACAGAAAGTTTCCTTGTGTAGTGGAAACTAGGCTCCTCCCAAAATATATTTAACATAAAGAAATTAAGACGTTAATTTACAGTCTAATACATGAGTACGGCATAAAGACAAAGATACTTATTGTTAATAAAGTACGACTTTGTGTTGAATTAGAGATTGTTTGTAAGTTGTGTGTGAAGGTGTGTAGTGTATATGTGTGTGAATGAGTGTGTGAGAGTAAATTGTATGAAATTCCTTACTTATGATGTTAAAGATGATTTTTAAATGTTGACTATAAAAGAGGATAAAAGTAAAAAAGAGTTTAATTTAAGGCGAAAGGGAGTCAAAAATTAGGTTTAATCAAATGTTCTACATCATCATAATTCAGTTTTTGTAGCCAATTTAGTATTACAGGTTTAATTTGATGGTTGTTTAAAAGTTTAATCTTTGGGTCATTATTAAAAAAAGCATTATAGAGTCTAGGTGCAATGTTATAGAAGTTCCTACGAGCAAACTCACTGGTTACGAATGGAACAGGGCAGTGTTGAACACGTTTCTTAGTAGCAGGAATATTTGGAACAATAGTCCTGTGATATCTTCGAATGGTGAGTAAGACAAAAAGTTTACGAACTGCGAGTACGTCAGCCTGTTCATAAAGTAAAGCTGTAGGATGACGAAACTTAAGAAACAGTGTTACCTTTAAAACAGCTCGTTGTGCTCGCTCTATTTCTAACAAGAAAGTTTTTGCAGCACTACCCCAAGAACATATGCAATAACTTAAGATACATTGACAAAGAGCTTTGTATACTTGTATTAGCAATTTTTTGTTTGCAACCAGTCGTAAATTCTTGAAAATATACATGAGTTTTCTCACTCGTGCTGAGGTTGCTGCAATATGTGCCTCCCACTTCAGTTTGTCATCTATTATAACCCCAAGATATTTTAAAGATTGGGTGCGTTCAAGTAGAGTGCATTGACATGTCGTTTTAAAGCGATTCCAATCACGATTACAGGGAAAAGTATGCAGCTTCAATTGAAAGGAAGTAGACGGGTTACACACTACTGTTTTGCTAAAGCAAAGATACTTCGTTTTTCGTGTGTTCAGGGCTAGGAGACTGTCTTCAAGCCAGGCGGTCACTTTGCTTAACCCTTTTTCTGCTTTATCTTTTACTGCACTCCAAGACTTTTCATGAAATATAACAACAGTGTCGTCAGCAAACATCAATAGATCAGCTCCTTTAATGTTAATAGAGCAGAGCTCATTGATGTAGAGCAAGAAAAGAGTTGGTCCGAGGGTACTTCCTTGTGGGACACCATAAGAACAGGAAGCTTTACCACTCATGTGCGTACTGACCCTTACATGTTGCTCCCTGTTAGTGAGATAACTTTCGAACCACGACAACACCAGTCCTCTCACACCAGCATTTTCTAATCGGGCCAAAAGTATTGGAATAGAGACTGTGTCAAATGCCTTCTTTAGATCCAGAAAAACTCCAAGACATCTGTAGCTGGCGTCCAAGTAGTTGGTGATCAATGTTGTTAATTTTAGTACTGCATCATCTGTGGACCGTCTTGCTCTAAAACCGTACTGGTTTTCAGCGAGAAGATCGTGGCTCTCTAGGTAACTTACAAGTCTTCTGTTAACAACTTTTTCCAAGATCTTGGTTAAAGTTGTTAACAAAGAGATGGGTCTGTAATTAGACGGAAGTTGCTTATCACCATCTTTAAAGATGGGACAAACCAGAGCAACCTTAAAAAGGCTTGGAAATGTACCCGAGGATAGGCTTAAATTGCACACATATGTGATGGGTAGCACAAGCTGGTCACAGAAGTTTTTAATGATTTTCGTAGAGATATTGTCCCAACCGGGAGCACTATCAGATTTAAGTTTTAGAATAATGTTCCTTATTTCTACGGGATCAGTAGGTGTAAATGTCATCGAAGATATTGGAGCTTCGTGACTTTTAGCCTTTTTAGCTAGGTCAAGATCGGTGACGTTCATCTTGTCTAGAGTGCTATTAGCAAGCTCCTCTCCAATAGACGTGAAATATTCATTTACATGGTTTAGCGAATCTAATGGTGTGTCTTTAATGGTTACCAGGTCAAGCGACGATTCTTTTTTATTTTTCATATTGCACACTTCTTTTATAATATTCCATGTCCCTTTTATATTGCCCCTAGACTGTTCAATTTTTGATTGGTAATAGGATTTTTTTGCGGCTTTAATAACTTTGTTGCACATGTTGCGATATTTTATGTATTCAAGATGTAAATCTACAGTTTCAGGTGACTTTTTAGCTTTCTTAAATAACCGATCTCTTTTACGTATAGAGCGGACCAAACCAAAAGTAATCCATGGCTTCAAAGGCTGTTTGTTTTTAGAAATTGTTGACATAGAGGTGTTATCATTTACAATAGTTCGGAGCCGGTTAACCAAAAACTCTGCAGCCTTGTCAGCACTTGTTTCCTTAAAAAGATCCTCCCATTTCTCTTCAAAAAGACTTCTGCCAACAGATTCATAATCTACCTTAACTTTTGAATAAGTAATAGAGTTCTTTTTTGTCTGACTTTTATCTATATAAAGAAGAATGGGAGAGTGGTCAGTAAACTCTTGAAAGACCAAAGTTTGGCAATAATGGGTCGATTTAATCATAAAATGATCCAGACAGGACCTTTTTCTAGTCGGTTTATCGATACCTTGCCTTAATCCTAATGAAGCCATAAGATTCAAGTAGTCATTTACTGTAGTACACTGATTATCTGGCAAGGTATTAAAATTAATGTCACCAACCAAAATAATATTTTTAGTTTTGATCGTTTGCAGAATATTACCCAGGGAATTAATGAATAGATTAGGATCAGTAGGAACTCGATTTGTCCTATGGTGTGGTCTATAAGAGCAAACAATGGTATATTCATCTGAAATATTTAGAAGTATGCAGTTGCCATCGCTCAAATTTGGTTCACATGTCGTTACCTCTATCTCATCTCGAACGTAAACTACCACGCCGTCATTTTGGTTAATGCTTATTTTGGATTCGAACATTTTGTAGTTGTTGATATGTGGAGGAGAACAGTCAGAAGTTGTCCTGCACTCTGTAAACACCAAAACATCTAGCGGCAAATCAAAACTAGAAATATAAACCAGAAAGTTATCCAGATTGCAGTTTATGCTTCTTATGTTGACTGACAGGATACTAAGGGCTTTATCATTGTTATTTGTACAGTTAAGAACTTGACGACATTTAGTATGGTCTTCAATAAAACTACAGCGTATACTTCCTACCGAATCGAGTTCAGTAGCAATATAAGTACTGTCAAATGTGAATGTAACGGAAAGAGAAAGACTGTCTCAACGAAATATTCAAGAAAGGATCGATAATATCGTGCAAAAACTTCATATTTAAATCGTGTTTAAAGATACTAACGAATAAAATTGTACTGTTTTGAATATGTGAGTATTTAAGTTCATCATAAGTGCAAAAGTTAATTATGGAATTGTAAGTTTTGTATAGAGTATTTTGTGGGTATTGGAATGTCAGAGGTGAAGTGTGTGTATTAAATGTGTGTATATGTGTATTTTTAGAGATTTGTCTCAGTATAACAAAACCTGTGCTTGCGCTAATATTTACGCAGTATAATTCTTGGTAAGGTACATTTTTGTACGTTATTTACGAAGCTAGATTTTTTAAACCATAAAAAATATTGTATGTACAGAGAAATAGCAGAAAACCGTAGAGGATACATTGCCTACTAAAATATACTCTAACCAGAACATGATGATTGTTTGACTACCGGATAGATAAGTAATATAAGTTTTCCACTTATCAGGCCATTGACCGTCTCTCGCTGTACAGAGCTTCAATAAATCTAAAGAAACTTGTCAAAATTAAAAAATATAGTTAGTCTAAATAATCTTGTAGAGAAACGCGAATGGGCGTTCCAGTGCGGAACGAGATCCTAATTAAAATATCTGGAGCGGAACTGCGCGCGCGCCGCCCGCCCCGCCCGCCCCGCACCGTTTCTACAAGCTGAGGATGCTGAGACTGGCCATCATTCTCTTGTTCTACTAGAAAATATATCTAATCTAATTATGCTATTGCACAGTTAATGGGCGAACACAGAACCAACTTTCTGCTAAATAATTTATTTATTTTGATACCATTGACTTGTCCAATTGAAATATACACTTTTGTAATTCTGTGTTATATTGTAGAATTTCAACTTCTTTTATATTACAGAAAACGCCACTTCGTAAGAGCCGCGATAGTCCGAACTCAAGCTGATCCGAACGCCTCTTTAATTCGAACGATCACTCTGCCCCGGCGGAACTGCCTTTTCTAGCAACTCGTAGGGGCCACTATTTACACGCACAGTATTCTATTTGACCATTGAACATGCCTTTCAAAGTATCAACATACTTCCGAACGCTTCATACATCCGAATTTTTGGTGTTCGGATTATCGAGGTCCTACTGTACTTCAAAGTAGGTACGTTCCTACATTTATTATAATTTGTTTTTCTTTTCTGTTTTGTTAATATTTGTATGGTTCGTACATTGATTATATATTGTCGTTGAGTTTGTATATCCAACAAGATAAGTATCAAACAAAGCGGAATGGACTCATTCCTGTCTACGTCATGCGCTGACATTGATAAAATTCTCAGTGGAAAATTATTCGAAATTTTATTCCTTATTCTGAGGAAATTTTCAATCTTGTACAGTCAAGACCACGTCAAGTTATACACTAGCAGAACTACATTAGCCCATATAATGAAGGATTGAAGATATAGGTACAAAGTCCAATGTGTTAACTTGATGTGGTCATCACTGTACGAAGCAAGACAAGATGAGCGATTTGCTCATGAAAACTCGCAGAGGGTCGGTCTCACTACTTCCATTGAGAATAACCATTAATGGCACTAACTTTATTACGTTTTATGGGCGTTTTTTAAACGCGCTGGCGTACCGAGCGTCGCGCACCGAAGCGTTTAGATTGTAACCTAATATTAGATAG
This sequence comes from Ypsolopha sequella, assembly GCA_934047225.1. Taxonomy (NCBI): domain Eukaryota; kingdom Metazoa; phylum Arthropoda; class Insecta; order Lepidoptera; family Ypsolophidae; genus Ypsolopha; species Ypsolopha sequella. The sequence continues at coordinate 29,961,960 of OW203989.1, forward strand.
TAACCTTTAGTCAGGTGTGTACTCTCGACTCTGATAAAACTATAAAACTTATAAAACTCTTCTGTTTGGAGAAAATATAGGTAAGAGTCATCATCCTGTTCCGTCTCCAGAACATATTTTCTTGAAAATATGGATAAATCTAAACTAGGCAATTTATAAAATATTATTTTCAAATTAGTTACTTACTTTTTGAAGCCATTTTACTGATCGAAGTGTGAATTGCTGAATTATCAACTAGGTGCTTTTTCACGATAAAATTGTCTAAATATGTGTCTAATGTCACTCTGATAATAGTAGTTTATGCTACAAGGGCGAAAAGGAATAAATTACGAGAGTAATATATTGCTCTTACGCCCGTGTATCATACTACGTTTTTCAATGCATAGTGTGAGGAAATAAAACAAATATAATCTTGTGAACTTTAAATTATGATTGGCTCAAAAAGACTGTATACAGAGCCGTTAAACAATGGAAAAAAGTATTACATTTATGGTACAGAGGAAAGGTTGCAGGTTAGCCAACCATTGTAAATAAATAAAATAATAATAATAATAAAGCCCTAGGGCAAAATAATCGACTTTCTTTTCTGTTCGGTTTTGATGCATAAAAAGTAGGCCTTTACGACCACTTGCATTGAAAAAAAGTATTATAGCTTTTTGTGGCCAGTATGATAACCCGCAAGTAGTATATTATTGGGCACGCTGTCCCAGTTTCCAAACACACAGCTCACTTTGCTTCGCTTCGCTCCGCGCCGTTCGCCCGCTCACTCCGTTCGCTTGTGTGTTTGGAAGCTGTAATCGCGGGATTACAGAACTGCAGAGCTGATGATAAAGGGAAAATGGATGGGTTGACACGAGAGAAGAAAAAGATTGTGGGATATAGAATGTGGGTGCGCTGACCTGGTTCGAATGTTTCGATGGGCCGGCAAATCCGCCGCGTTTCTTCTCCTCTCGTTGGGCTGATTGAGTTGACGGTGATGAGCAGTGATGAGCTGGATGTCTTGGAGTAATGTACACAGCACTAGTATGAACACAACACTGTAAATACGCGAGATTGTTTGTATTGGCGGCGCGAACGTGTACACATGTGTCGTTCTGGACGATTCGGACGGAACAGAGCGAGCGCCGGCGCGCGAGTCGAGTTGGCGCCAGGCGCTGTGTTGCGAAATTACTCATCCGAATGCGTCACGCTTGTGGCGTGAACATCCTGGGGGGGCCGGGGCTGCGACTCCTCTTGAGCTGAATCCAACGGCAGCCTGGCTATCTTGAACACAGGTCGTCGCAGATTTCCATGAGCTGTGTCCAGATCCACAACTCGGATCACTCCATCCTTGCCAGGTATCGTGCGGAGAATTCTCCCCAGCTTCCATTGGAGCGGAGGCAAGTCATCCTCTTTGATGAGGACCAGTTCACCCACTTGAGGAGGGGAAGAAGGGGAGAGCCATTTGGAGCGGGTTTGCAGGGTATGGAGGTAGGATCTGGACCAGAGAGTCCAAAAGCGCTGAGAGAGCGCTTGAATGAGTTGAAACCGTTTAAGAGCAGATATGGGTCTGTCGTCAAAAGACTGCTCAGGTAGAGCGGTGAGCGGACGACCAATAATGAAATGTCCGGCCGTGAGGGGTTCAAAGTCCGTAGGGTCGGATGAAATTGGGCAGAGGGGTCTTGAGTTGAGTACAGCCTCAATTCGAGCCAAAAGGGTAGAGAATTCCTCAAAAGTGAGGTGCTGTTCACCTATCACGCGATAAAGTAGTTGCTTGGTGGATTTTACGTTTATTTCGTGCAGTGCGCCGAACCAAGGCCCTTTAGGCGGGTTTAATAACCAAGTTATGTGCTGATTCGCGAGTTTGTGAGTGATTGCATCATTGTTTGACCTGAGGAAGTTCTGAACTTCAATGAGTTGATTCCTAGCACCTACATAGTTTGTGCCGCAGTCTGAACGAATGAGAACCGGAGTACCGCGACGTGAGATAAAACGTTGCAATGCCGCAAAGAACGCTTCCGTTGAGAGTGCAGAGACTGGTTCCAAATGAACCGCCTTTGTTGCGAGGCAAACGAAAATACAAAAGTACGCTTTAATGAGTTTCGCGTTCCGCAACGTGCTGGATTTAACGAAGAAGTGGCCAGCAAAGTCCGTCGTGACGTGACTAAAAACTGGCTGAGGAGTAACTCTGTCTGCTGGGAGATCAGCCATGAGCGGAGCCTTAGGCTGAGCGCGGCACCGGAAACATCTAATACATTTAAACACGCGGTGTCTAATAATACGACGAGCGGACAGAATCCAGTACTGCTGGCGTAATATGGCGTGTAATGTGTCAGCTCCAGGGTGGCAGTGTATTGTGTGATAGTGATCTATAATGAGATCTACGAGCGGACTGGAGCTGGGTAGAATGAGTGGGTGTTGAGCGTCATACCTAATTGACGCGTGAGAGAGACGACCACCGACTCTCAAGAGGCCGTCCTTTATGAAGGGCGAGAGACGCTGGAGCCGAACGGGACAAACTTTATCAGTCTGGATACGATTAATGTCTTCAGCAAACTCATTGTGCTGAACAGAGCGGACCCAGTGCAACAGAGCGTCCCTGCGTTCACTAGCTGTCAACGGACCAGAGCGCCGTGCATCTGGGCTGTGCCGACAATTGAATATGAACCTTTTAATACAAGCCGTCACTCCGACGAGCTTATCAAGTGAGCTGTAGCGAGTGAGCAAGTCCAGATCGATATCTGGGACTGCTATGTGTGCTGGTACCTTTTTGGGCTTAAGGCCTGGGAGAGCATGATGGCCTAGAGCGGGTGGCATCTTGGGCCAAGTGCAGGTAGGTTCTTTGAGCCAACTGGGTGACCACCAAAGGTCATGAAGTGAGAGAGATTGGGCAGACATGCCTCTGCTTGCACAGTCAGCAGGGTTGAGATTCGTGGGCACATGCCTCCACGTATGGCTAGTTGAAATAGCTGTGATCTTAGCCACTCGATTGGCCTCGAAAGTCTGTAATCGGTGAGGTGGGGTATTGAGCCATGCCAACACTATTGTGCTATCTGACCAGCATGTGTGTGTTTGAATGTCTATATGAGCTGACAATTGGGCTGACACTCGAGTCATGAGCTGAGATAAAAGAGTCGCGGCTGACAACTCCAATTTCGGGATTGAGAGACGAGTCTTTATGGGTGCGACCTTGGACTTGCCAATGATTAGGTGTACATTGACATGTCCAGTGATATTGCGCTCATGAAGGTAGATAGCGGCACCAAAGCCAGCCTCTGATGCGTCCGCGAACCCGTGAAGTGAGTAAGTAGACGTGGGCTTGTACTTACAAATGTGCCGAGGTAAACGGAGGTTTGAGAGCTGAGGAAGATCCTCTGAGATGTGTTGCCACTCTGTGTGGACTTCTTCAGAGATAGGCTCATCCCATCCTATTTTCAGAAGCCAAAGCTTCTGGAGAAGAATCTTTGCGCGGAAGATGACTGGAGTGACCCAGCCATTGGGGTCATAGAGAGACGCTACTGTACTGAGAATGGAGCGCTTTGTGACTTGAGCATGAGTGGGCAGAGAAATGCGATAAGTGAACTCATCAGTTTGAGGAATCCACTGTATTCCCAGAACCTTAATGGAATTAGAGTCGGGACTGAAGTCAAAGTCCTTGGGCATGTCGCACTGGTCATCTGGGAACCGTTCAAGGAGCTGAGGCGAGTTGGAGGTCCATTTACTGAGCTGAAAGCCACCTAGGGCGAGTAACTCGATCAGTTCGCTTTGGAGCGACTGAGCAGATTCTACAGAATCTGCACCTGAGAGAATGTCGTCCACAAATATTGATTTGCGGAGGACCTGAGCAGCGTGGGGGTAGCGATGACCTTCGTCATCAGCCAATTGGAGTAAAGTGCGGATGGCATGGTATGGGCTGGACCTTAATCCATATGTGACGGTATTAAGGGCATACGTGAGCAGGGGCTGGTCGGGTGAAGACCGCCAGAGAATGAGTTGAAAACGTCTTTGCTCTGGGTGAATGAGTATATTTCGGAACATCATTCGGATGTCTGTGCTGAAAACTTGTGAGTGGATCCTGAAGGACATGATAATGTCAACAATATCTTGCTGAAGAGCCGGACCTGTATGAAGACAATCATTTAGATTGACGCCGTTTGAGCTCTTACAACTTCCGTCAAACACACAGCGTAACTTTTCTGATCCTGGCTTGAATATGCCATGATGTGGGATATAGAAATGGGATTTATGAGCAAAGGTATTGGGGTGACACGGCGACATATGGCCCAATTTTATGTAATCTGACATGAATTCTACGTATTTCGAGCGGAAGGGCGGGTTCGCTTGCAACTTCTTCTCTAAGTTGAGAAACCTGCGCAGTGCAATAGCGTGAGTGGAACCTAATGTCGGTGCGTTGTGCAGAAAGGGCAGTGTAACCACATATTGACCTGATGGTTCACGAGTAGTTGTGGTGCGGAAAATGTCCTCACACTGATCCTCTAATGGGCTGGTATGCTTGTAGGTTTGGGGTTCCTCGGATTCCCAAAACCTCTCAAGACTTTTGTGAATGTCATGAGTGGAATGCTCTGAGTCCGTGTGAGAGCCGACAATGTGAACTGAGTTGACCTGATTCGTGGGTGAAGTATGTAAACTTTCGAAAGGTCCAATCAATGTAAAATCAAATATCGTGCCGAAGGCTATAGGCTTGCCAGGGCCGAGCGAAACCTTGGTTCCGTCTAACACTTGACCAAGAACGTCAGATCCTAGTATTAGATCAACCGGAGCTGGTGTGTGATATTCTCGATCAGCAAGAGGAATCGGCGGGTGACCTGTTAACTGAGCGAGATCTGGAACCTTTTCCAACGGTAGGTACCCAGTTACGTTCTTCAATATATGGGCTGTGGCCGTGATCATAGGTGTGTCACGGTGAGTAGGTCGGCATACAATTGTAATTGATGCCTTTGAGTCTTGTGTGTGCTGATTTCCAACTCCTGCGATTTTTAGAGATGTATGTTTTAATGGTAAATTTAAAATTGTGGCCATGCGCTGAGAACAAAGAGTCAGCATACTTCCACAGTCTAACAGGGCTCGTGCTGAGTGAAATTGACCATTTACGTCTGCTATTTTAAGTGAGACGGTTGGCAACAAAATTGGCGTGTTGGTGACGTTCACTACACGTTGTGCGGAGTTACAGTAATTTTCTGTTGGAGTTGAAGTCATTGAGTGACAATGAGCTGAGTGTGTATGTGATGAGTGAATGTGTGATGAGTGTGCTGAGTGTGCTGAGTGCTGGTCGTCCTCGCCTTCATAGTGCTCTGTTATTGTAGGTAGTCACTGTTGACTACCTACCCGAGACCTACTTGGCGATCGCGATTGAGTGGGCGAGTTGGGATGGGACGTATATGCCTGTGTAGCATGCGCCGAATGGTATTGAGGCTCATGCGCTGAGCGCTGTCTGGGCTGCTCACGTAGAGACGGAGGCAGCAAATGAGCAGATGAGCGTGTCGGAGACATGGCCCCATGGCGATGCAGTGAAGTATGGTGGTCAGACCGCCCACACTCCTTGCATGCACGTGTAGACCTGCACTCGTTCTCATAATGAGGACCCAAACAGCGTCGGCACCGGTTGCGTGAGTTCACAAAATCCCACCGACCTTGAATCGGCTGGTTGTTGAACTCTGGGCAGGCGATGAGTTTGTGTCCCCTATTCCTGCAGTATGGGCATGGCATACTACCAGTAGGGGAAGAAGGTTGAGCCGAATAATTCTGTCGGCGAGTGGGTGATGGGGATGATCGGGCCGAATAAACTGGCTGACGAGCGGATGATGAGGACGGTTGGGCCGAGTAGGTTAGGGCGTCACCGAATGCCAAGAACGGCCTATGGGGAGCAGGTTGAGGAGAGCGATATTCTTGCCGGCTCCTAAGCGGAGCTATGGGGCGGAATTCTCGAGTAGCCGTATAAGTCTGACGGGAACGTCGAGTGGGCTGAACTAGCTGATTGAGCTGAGCGAGCCTTTCTGACGGGCCGAGCCGTGCTGAAGAAGGAGCCTCCTGTGACGCAAGGGACGATGACTCATTCTCCTTGCAGCGTGCGTGCTCTTCCAAAAACTCAATGAGGTTCTTGAGCGTGGGCAGAGTTGCACGAGATCCGTACTTCCGCTCGAAAAGAGTGCGGAGCTCGCCTTGTAGTTTTCGCACTACCATGGACACGAAAACATAGTCAGAATCTTTCATGGGCAGATCCAGATTGCGCAGAGCGCTTTGCGCTGAGATAAGCGGAATTAAGAACGATGTGCGGATATCCGAGCGCATGTGGATGTGCGGAAGGTTCATGATGATGTCCACAAACCGGTCAATGAGTACACGACGATTGTCGTAACGCTTGGTTAGAATTTCCATGGCTATGGGATAATTCTCGTTGGTAGGGTAGAGGTGTTTCACCATATCATGTGCCTCACCCTTTAGGGCGCCTAACAAGTAATGCAGTTTGACAGCATCCGAGACTGTAGCCATCTCACTGACGAGGCTCCTAAAAACGGCAATAAATGAGGGCCATTCTTCAACGTTCGAATGAAACTCCGGTATGGGTATTTTTGGTAGAACACCAACGGGTGTACCTGAGCTGATGGGTTGCGTCTTGTCCGGAAGAGCTGATTTTACTTTTAAATTTTCGAATGCCACTAGTATAGCATCATAATTGCTAAGTGCCGACTGAAAATTTTTTGTGTAGGTTGCCTCAGTTTCGTCGGACAAATCCTCATCGTCAAGGATCTCATAATATACGCTCTCTAACTTAGTTTTAACGCTTTGTATGTTTGCGTAACGAGCGGTGAAGTCCGCCACAGAATAAGTTTTTCTGTCGCCTGCCTCGACCGCCGCACCGATCTCCTTTAACAGAGCTATCGCCTTTACGGCCTCACGAAACATCGCGGCTTGTGATTTCGAAGGCATTTTAATCTTGTTAAAGTAGGTGGTTGATTACTAAGATAAAATACTCAACGAGTTTGAGCTAAACTATAAGAGCGGACGTACAACTAAAACAATTGATGAGATCGATGAATAGAGCTGAGATACTTGCGCGGATGAAGTAACAATGACTATGTTCAAACGGAATACGGAACTCTTAAATAAACACGAAAGAGAAAAAAAAAAAAAAATTTTTCTTTTTAAACAACCTGTATATGAGCTGATAAACCAACGTGGAACACCCTATATGTGTACCACAAACAACAAGATCAGAGATGAGAAGAGAAAAAAAAAACAAATTGTTTACTATATTTGTGCTATATATATATACCCGGGTAAAAAAGGCAGACAATAACACAAATAAACGGTCCGGCAATATATTACTGCGACGTGAGATTACCGCAACACAAAAATATCGAAAAGGGCTGATGAACCTGTTCACTTTTATGTTATTTGCCTTGAAATCACGTGCCGACAATACGCTTTGGTTCTTGTTTACACGAAAGTACCTTTACAACAACAACATCAGTCGTCGAAAATTCTATTTATAGAATAAAATACCTACCTACAAGCCTCGAACGCGTAAACAAACAAAGAATGCGTTCACCTGGCAGAAATCGTATCTAAATGTGCGGACAATCCAATGATGCTAATCAAGCTTTAATCAACGTAATAATACGTAACCGTATAACGTGTGTACTTATGTACTCAACACACGTAACTTACGTATATATGTGACGTATATAAGTGCACGAAATAAAGCAAATTTATACTCGTTCCGAAAAAAAAAATATCTCGCAAAATCTCGTAAAATTTGGGTTTAATAAAGAAGTATAGTGGACTGTAATAAACAATTGGGCTGAATGAATATAATTATATTATCTGAGCTGAATAATAATAACAAACTGAGTTTATTCTGTAAAGGGGCGTGGGGGGGGCCGTTTCTATACCGATAAATGGAATTTTCTAGGCGGCGGTTCTAATTACCTACCCGCCATAGGTATTCGAGACCACAAAATATTTTTTGCCGGGAAAGGGGGCAAAATATTTAACCGGGTGAAAATGGACTGTAAATCGACGGGGGCTGGTTCAAACAAAGTTACGGGCCGGCGGGGGGGAGACGGGGGGTGATATAAACCAAAAATTTTCCGCTCGACCAAATTTTTTCTTGTATTGAAAATGGACTGTAGTAAATCGAGGGGGCTGGGGGGGCCGGGGTTTCACGGCTCGAAGTGACCAAAATGTAATCGCGGGATTACAGAACTGCAGAGCTGATGATAAAGGGAAAATGGATGGGTTGACACGAGAGAAGAAAAAGATTGTGGGATATAGAATGTGGGTGCGCTGACCTGGTTCGAATGTTTCGATGGGCCGGCAAATCCGCCGCGTTTCTTCTCCTCTCGTTGGGCTGATTGAGTTGACGGTGATGAGCAGTGATGAGCTGGATGTCTTGGAGTAATGTACACAGCACTAGTATGAACACAACACTGTAAATACGCGAGATTGTTTGTATTGGCGGCGCGAACGTGTACACATGTGTCGTTCTGGACGATTCGGACGGAACAGAGCGAGCGCCGGCGCGCGAGTCGAGTTGGCGCCAGGCGCTGTGTTGCGAAATTACTCATCCGAATGCGTCACGCTTGTGGCGTGAACAGAAGCTGTGACAGCTGTGCCCAATAATATATTGAAAAAAAATTACCTTACGTGATTCTCTCCCGTTCTGCATATTCTGTGTTTATAAATAACATGCACAGAGTGCAGATATAGCACTGTTAACAGTACAACCTTGACGTTTGCACATCAGATTTTTTTCATGATAATGAAATTTGTTAAACAAACACAGTCACTAAATTTTGATAAAATATGTCCTGAATCACAAAAATGGTCTTCTCGCCATGGAAAACTTTTACCAAATACAATAAGATGTATTATTTGTGGACCTTCTAATTGCGGAAAAACTAATGTTGTGATAGGACTCCTTCTACATGAAAACGGTTTGCGTTTTCATAATGTATACGTTTATTCAAAAACTCTATATCAACCAAAATATGTTTTTTTGGAGAAGGTTCTAAAGTCTGTTCCAGAAATAGGTTACTCACAATTTCGTGATAATGAAGAAATGATTAGTCCAAATGAGGCAGCTTCGAATTCAGTTATAATTTTTGATGACGTGGCTTGTGAGAATCAGAATAATATTCGCGACTTCTTTGCTATGGGAAGACATAGAAATATAGACTGTTTTTATCTCAACCAAACTTATAGCAAAATACCGAAACAGCTTATACGGGATAACGCAAATCTAATTGTACTTTTCAAACAAGACGATATCAATTTACGACACATATATGATGAGCATGTAAACACTGACATGACTTGGAACCAATTTAGGGATATGTGTTCACAGGCCTGGAAAGATCATTTTAGCTATCTAGTTATAAATAAAGATTGTCAAAAAAATGATGGTGGCTATAGAATTAAATTTGATACATTTATTTGTTTGGTTACATGAAATATATGACCTATTCTTTAATTTATTTATCATTACTATTTAGACAACCAAGAAGTAAACTTGTTCGTTTGTTGAAAATGAATGACGAGAAATCAATAAAACAACTGATAATTAAGTCTTCGGAAGCCGTTAAGAAGAAGCTTAAAAGCATAAAGAATATCAAAATGGATAATGAAATAGCACTTGAATCTGTTTTAAAACCAATAATAGATCCTCTAAATCAATTAGCTAACAAAAAATACCACCTCGAAAATGATGACGCATTAGAAAATAAGTGTGAAGAAGAAAAGGTTAATGTTGAAGAGAATTGGTTAGAAAATGATAAAAATAATACAAATAAAAGAAATATATCTGAAACCAGCGCTTTGTCACAAAACAATTATCCACTGAAACGGAAATTTAATATTTCTGACGAAATTGTTTCCGAAAATAGTGATCCTGATACAGAAAGTGATAACAGGGATGATGACAGTGACTTATTTTTTGAAACTAACGATTCAAAAAAAAGTCCAAGTAAAGAGACTGGTTCCTCTCGGTCATTTTCATCTGAAGTGTTCAAAGATGTTCCGTTTGGTGTAAGAATGGTAAGCGGAAAGTTAATGATGGGTTCAGCATCAGTATTTGTAACGGATGACAGAATTTCAGTTTCAAGTAAAACATATGTTAAGACCCCTGGACTAACGGAATTGATGTTTAAAAAAGATCCTGATTTCAATAAAATAACTCAAGATGATATGCAAAATTACAAAACGATACTAATAAATACAAACGCTCATCGCCGTGGCTACGATCCCGGTCAGCCAATCAAAAGTAACAGAGGTAATAAATATAACCAAATTATAAAACCCTTATTTAAATTACTCGATGCTGAAAATATAATATCAAAAGGTGAAGGATTGCCGCAGTTTAAAAAGGTTGCAGAAAATGTTAATTACGTGTACTGGGACGATCCAAACGAACTAGTTGAAAGGTTAAAGTTGCTTATTGCTTCTCGCGATGCTGGTAACACTGGGCTGGATAATGAAATAATCTCGATTATTGAAGAATTGCGAGAAAGTGGTATTATAGAATGAATATAAACCATGACTATTTTTATTTGTATCATTTGCATATAAACCATTGACAAAATTCCGTCTATTAAAATGAACGTTGATAAATTTGGTCATCATGTTCATAAAAGACTTCGACTTTCAAATTTGAATGATCTAAACACATTTGAAAAAGTTCCATTAAAAAATATATCTGGTGACTACGACTTAAAACCCAACAGATTAATAGGTTTAAAAATACCGCAGGCATTAGATGAAGCTGTGAATAAAGAGTATGTGGATAGAAATACTCAGTTATTTTGTAAAAAGCATGACCTATTCGTTGAACTGCAGGGTATAAAAAATCAAATACAGTTAGTTCAAAATCAGTTAAATGAGAAGTGTTCAAGAGTAGAAGTGAGTAACATTCTTAAAGATCATTTAGTATCTTTAAGAAATAAAAATCATGAGTAAATATAACGTTGTAGATGAGATTCACAAAGGAGCCAGAAGAAATTTTATGCGTCGTTCTGTTCTATTAAAAGGGATTGACGATCTATGGCAGACAGATCTGATCGATATAAGCAGATATCATAAAGTTAATAAGGGTTTTAAATTTATTTTAGTAGTTATTGATGCGTTTTCAAAATATGCTTGGGCAGTTCCATTAAAAACCAAATCAAAAAACGAAGTAGCTATTGCATTTAATAACATTTTGAAGGGTGGACGAGTTCCCCTTAATCTACAATCAGACCTTGGATCTGAATATTACAATGACATCTTCCAAAAGCTAATAAAGACCAATAAAATTAACCATTATTCTACATACTCAACAAAAAAGGCCTCAATAGTGGAAAGATTAATCAGGACTTTAAAAAGTAAATTGTTTAAATACTTCAGCCTTATAGGTAATTACAAATGGATTGGTGAACCATTAGCAGATATCGTTAACACATATAACAATACCACACATCACACTACCAAATATAAACCATCTGAAGTAAAAAAATCTAATCAAACAATCGTTGCTAGTAATATCCGAATAACGCATAATAAATCTGTTCAAAGTATCAATAAATTCAAAGTGGGTGATCAGGTCCGTATTAGCAAGTATAAAGGAACTTTTCAGAAGGGTTACACTCCTAATTGGTCTACTGAATTATTTACCATAAAAAGAATTAATAAAACAATACCACCTACTTATTGCATCACAGATCAACATCAAGTTTTAATAAAAGGTTGTTTTTATGAACAAGAACTTCAAAAAACAAATTATCCTGATATTTATTTGATTGAAAAAATTATTAAGAAAAATGGTAATAAGTATTTTGTAAAGTGGTTAGGTCTAAGTAACAATGAAAATAGTTGGATTGATAGAAGTGCTATCGTTAAAAATAAATAGCATCAACTCACATTCATACTGAACATAGATGATGTATATTATAACATTTCTGCTGGAATGATGTTCATTACTATGTTAGTTATGAAAGGGAGTGGACTTATTAATAATTTGATCAATAATTTACCGATTGAGTTACATTTACCTGGATATAACTATTGTGGACCAGGAACCCGCTTAAAAGAGCGATTACAAAGAGGTGATAGAGGTATTAATGAATTAGATAATGCATGTAAGCATCACGACATAGCATACAGTAACTATACTAATTTAGAAGAACGACATAAAGCTGATATAGAGTTGATGAACATGGCAAAGAGAAGGCTGAAATCAAAAGATTCTAGTAAATGTGAAAAAATTGCCTCTTGGTTGGTAGATAAGGCTATGAGGATTAAATTAAAATCAGGCGCTGGTGTCAAAAAATTTAATAAAGCCGTTTTCAAATTGAAATCTCAACTAAAGAAATTCAAACCAAGAAACAACAATGATGCAATTAAGTTTGCGTACCAGGCTGCTAAAAAAATTTTTCATAAAGACAGCAAAATCAAGCTTCCTAGGATTATTCCTATTCCAAAAACTGGAGGAATACTTCCTTTAATTCCTATTTTTGCTGGACTATCAGCGTTAGGATCTTTGGCAGGCGGTGCCGCTGGAATAGCCAAAGCTGTTAATGATTATAAGACTTCTCAAAAAAATACTTTAGAATCTCAGCGTCACAATAAAGTGATGGAGTCAATGAGTTTAGGGAAAGGTTTATACATTACACCATACAAAAAAGGAAAGGGTTTATGTTTGCGTTCTTCAAAAAACTAGTAGCTAGGCTACCCAAAAGGGCACTAACTAATATTGATATCATAAAATATACTCATGATATACCATATTTTCGGGGTGTTTTTATGAGAGATGGTTTGCCATCTAAAACAAAAAATATTGAATGTGCGATTATGAATTTAGATAGTTCTGAAAACCCAGGAACTCATTGGGTAGCCTATATAAAAATACAAGATTATTGTGAATATTTTGATAGTTTTGGGGATTTAAAACCACCTATGGAATTAATAAGATACCTGAAAAGTAGCGATATCTTCTATAACTATAAAAATTATCAAAAACCTAATACAGTTAATTGTGGACACTTGTGTATAAAGTTCCTCGATGAATTTTGGAAAAAACATTTAAATTGAATTTAAATTTCTAAAAGCACTCACTTTCAATATGTCGTTCACACTATCAGTAACTGGAAATAAATCCGCTTTGCTAACAAATTATTCGCCTCCGTTACAGCTCGATGGTGAATATGAGTGTGGTCTCATATATTTTTCTACCTTCAATTCTATACCTAATGTAGATAGTAGAAACAACAAGTTTCACTATGGTAAAAATGAAGTGGTTGAAATACCAGAAGGTTCATATGAGCTTGAAGACGTTAGTGACTTTTTAAAACAGAATATTAAAGATTGTTCTTTTAAATTGATCTGTAATAATAATACTCTAAGCACTAAAATTATCTGTTCAAAAGATATTAACTTTGATCACAATAATTCTATAGGCAGTATGTTGGGCTTTGGACATGAAACATTAGAAGCCAATATATTACACGAATCCTGCTTTCCTATAAGCATTTTACCAACAACCATCATCCGAATCGAATGTGATATTGTGAGCGGATCCTTTGTTAACGGAAATCCTAGTCATATTATTTATGAATTTGCACCTAATGTACCACCGGGCTATAGAATAATTGAAATACCAAAAAACTTGATTTACTTACCTGTGACCCGGAACAGCATTAATGAAATAAACATACGATTATTGGATACTAATAACAACCTAATCAATTTGCGAAACGAAGAACTACAGTTGTATTTGCATTTAAAACGAAAATGATAGATTTTAATAAAATATCAGAACCTATTAATAAAGAGCTCAGTTTACGCAGCAAACTCTCCCAGAGACCACCTATAAAAAAACATAAGTTAACCAAACAAAATAAACAATTTTTGAAAATTATAAAGCTTCTAAAATGAGCATTTTAAATATAGCAGACTCATTCGTTCAAGACAATAGCATTGAAAGCTATCAGGTGCATTCTTACAAACCTTACGTAAACAGTTTTAATCAAAATGATGAAATACGTATACCTATTAATCAACAAGATCTTTACGTTTTACCCTCATTGAGCACGTTATATATAGAGGGTTCGGTTACAGTTTACAAAAGTGGTGATCCAAAACAGAAAGTTAATAGCATAGAGTTTATAAACAATTCTATACTCTTTCTCTTTCAAGACATAAAATATGAAATTAACGGCATAGAAATTGATAGAATAAAAAATGCTGGAGTATCAACTACCATAAAATCATTACTATCTATGAATGAAAATGAATCGAAGATGTCGAGGTTTTGGGGTTGGGATACTGATGGAATAAAGAATACTACAGGAGGTAATTTTTCGGTGTGCATACCTCTTAACAAAATTCTTGGATTTGCTGAAGACTATAAAAAAATTATCATGAACGCTAAGCATGAGTTAATTCTTTTGCGTAGTAACACGAACCTAAATGCTATAAAATTAAACACTAACGAAGTATTGCAAGACATTTCTATAAACAAAGTCGTATGGAGGATGCCTCATATAAAAGTATCTGATCGTGAGAGAATTAATTTGTTAAGATATTTAGAAAGGGACAGAGCAATCAATTTAGCATTTAGAAATTGGGATCTATATGAATACTCGCTTTTACCAAGGACAACAAAACACACTTGGTCTGTAAAAACATCATCCCAATTAGAAAAACCTAGATATGTAGTTATAGGGTTACAAACTGATCGAAAAAGTAATGGTACAAAGGACATGTCGCAATTTGATCATTGTCATTTACGAGATGTTAAAGTTTTCTTGAATTCCACTTATTATCCGTATGAAAGTTTAGACATAAAATTTGGCGAAGATAGATATGCTTTATTATACGAAGCGTTTGCAACATTCCAACATTCATATTATGGTCGTCGGTGTGAACCGTCAATAAGTTTTAAAGAGTTTAAAGAAAAAGCGCCTTTGTTTGTAATTGACTGCTGTCGACAAAACGAAACAATAAAAACAGGGCCTATTGATGTGCGAATTGATTTAGAAAGTGATGTTGACTTTCCTGATAAAACATCTGCATACTGTCTTATATTAAATGATTGTATATTTGAATATAAACCACTTACAAGTATCGTAAAAAAAATATCATGAGTACTGAGTATATTTTTTGTGATTTACAAGGTTTTAAGGACTCCAAAAATGGATTTATTCTAAAAGAATTTGCATTGGCCACAACGCTTTTTACACAAACATTTCTTATAAAACCACCTTTCCCTTTTACATCATTATCTTACCAAGAAAAGAAACAAGTTCAATGGGTTGAAAAAAATCTAGGATACATGTGGTCAGAAGGTTATGTTGATTATAGAGAATTTCGAAGAATTATTTATGAATATTTAAATAATAAGAAAATTATTGTCAAGGGAAGCGATAAGATATTGTGGATACATGAATTATGTAAAACCTGTGTTGTAATAGATATTGGAGATAAGGGATGTCCTAACCTACTAAATTTATTAAATACATATTGTGAAAATGACTTATTCTGTTTTAGCAATCATAGAAAATACTGTGCTTTAAGAAACGTAATTTGTATAAAAAAATGGTTTTTTAAGAATTCTATATACTAAATTTTTATTTTCATTTTTATTTTGGGTGTTTCATTTAAGATCATAATGTATTTTATAGTTTAATTAAGCATATTCATAAAAATAAAACACTTTATAAAAATCTCGATTTGTTTTTATTTAAATCAAAAATATAATCAAATAAATCGATTTTAATTTCGTAAACATAAAAATTTACTAATTATACACATAAAGCATTATCATAGTAAATAAATTTCAATGCACTAAAAAATATTAAATATACTATTACTAAATACACATAAAATTATAACATGTTACAAATTACTGTCACCAATTTTTTTAGAGATTCTTTTTATGACGTTCTCTGTTAAATCAAGTATTTCATCGATTGAATCTTCACAAACCCACTGAACACTTACTGCAGCTTTTTCACTGTTTATCTCCTGACACTCGTTAAGATCATAAACTTCAATTTTAATAATTTTATTTCCTCGTCGAAAGTTATTAGTGATCACAAAACTCGATTGCATCAAATCTTTAGTTGGACGTTTTTTCGATGTCCTCATCCTTTTTTTAACGATATTGGCTTGAAATTGTGGTTGTACTAGTTCAACATCACTCTCCAGCCCTTCTAGCATGTTTTGTGCGTAATAATATGGATCATTCGGATCAGTATGTAGTCCCTGGAAACAAACAGAAAATTAGTGAACTGTTAAAATATTAAATCACAAGAAAAGCTGTTTGATTACAAAAACTTACCAAATGAGACATCGTTGTATATTTAGGTAATTGTTGTTATTCTGTGATTTTCTATAAATTAGTGGAGGTGTTGGTTGCTTGATGGTTAACAACAAAATGAATGCTAAACCATGCATCTGAATGCAGCACAATTGTTTTAAATAATGTTACTGAATCTTATTACCTTTGAAATTGTGTACATAGTAGATTGGTGTCATCAGCATTCACACAGCTACAATCCGTCCAAAATATCTTGATACTTGAAACCCCCCTCCCACATGGGTTCTACCTGTCTTTGTGGATAAACTGAGGTACCAAGATGTTTTGGACGGGTTGTACACTTAAGACTTGTCTACTTCACACATTGTTTACTTTTACGTAGTCCGCAAAAGTGATGATATAGGTAAAAATTTATAAATGGTTAACTAACTTTTTGCTCGTGACTTCACTTGCAAATTCCAACATTTATTAAATATATTATACTTCAATAAACACATATCACGGGAAATAAAAATGCCATTTAATTATTTCTATAGTTATATTTTTTTTTATCAGAATTAACAGAAAATAACAATAAAAACGATGTTTAAATAATTATCTTTAAATATAACTACATCATAAACTTGAATTTTAAAGTAAGTTTCAACATGCAGTATCGATTAACATCTAGTATATTAGGTTGTAAGAGTTCATGTTGAGGGTAAAATAAATGAACTACCCCAAGGTAGGGTAGAAACTTTGTCTTTTAAAATTAATCGCTTATCGTCGTTGGCTGACAGCGCAATTTTGTTTACGCTCTGTGTGAACACCTCGTGTTTTATGGATTTAAACAACATATTTTTCTTACGAATCATATTTCCACTGAGCAATGTATTTTTATAATCCGCTGTACTAAGTTTACGAACAACTGACATTTTGACCCCTTTAGCTTTTTTGATGCTACTGTCTAAAGTTTTTATACAATAGAGTTTTGAACGTAAGCCTATAAACTCAGATATAATTTTCCCTCCCATTTCATCTTTAAATAAACCTGGGACTTTTTTATTCAGTAAAGGTAAACTAAATTCATTGTCAGGACTATAATCACTGGTATCAAAATAATTAAGAAAGATGTTTTTTACATCTTCATAAAAATTTCGTGTTTTTAGATCCAAAATAAATGAATCTGTGTCTGTGTATAATAATTCGACATTTTTTCCATAATTAGGTTTTATTACAGAGTAATAAAAATCATACATATGACATTTCGAAAGTTCTAAAACGGCAAAGCCTATAGCAATGGGTTTATCAAGAATAACTCGACGAGGTTTCATTTGTACAGCAGCTAAATTCTCTGAGAAAACCGAAACACTATGAAAATTGGGGGTTGCAATCAGTCGTTCAGCACTTGTCATTTTTTTCGTTTTGTTTGTTTTATCAGCCCAGTGCTTTACTAAATGGACATCAACTCTACGTTCAGTGTTTTCCAACGTTTTCCCAAATATGCTGTTGTTAAGTAGCTTAAAGAAGTCTTGTTCGAATTTAGTTTTAGCTTTTTGACGAAGTTGTGTATTGAGATCTATATATTGCTTCAAAAAACAACTTTGACGAAACGTTATTACTCTATGAATTGTAGTCAGTACTAAACCATTTTCCAAACATTTTTTGAGATGGACATAATGAATGACGTACTTGTATTTATTATAAAGGTTTGGAACGAGTTTAGAATTTTTTCCACCAGGAGGAATGCACTTCTCAGGACAAAAAGGTAAATCATTGTGTTCGTGATGTAAAGTCTCTGGGTACAACAAATCTACTTCTAGTATGTAACCGAAATCAAAATTGTCCGGAATTTTACTAACGTCTAAAGTAGCCATTTCATCTTCGTTTAAAAACCTAAAGTCTGATAATGGTAATGCTTGACACATACTGTACCCATATAAATTATTACAGTCTAAATATACTATAAAGGAATCAGGCTGACTTGAATCATAATTAGGTATGTATTTATGATTTGCCTTGGCATACCGTTTCGAGCACATGCACACCCCACCCCGGATACCACTTTGAATTAATCGATACATTTCTAAATCAGTTATTAATTCTAATCGGACCCCTGTTTTAAGAAGCATCGAATCAAAAGACAAAGACGGGGCAGTCAAATAAAATAAACAGTCGACTTCGTAAAATTTTTTGCATGTGATTCTGAAATTTTCAAATATATCAGTTAACAAAAGCACATCTGTTTTGAGATATAAATCAGTGTATTCCCCTAAGTCGTGGATGCAAAACGTTTTCCAAACTCTCTGGGCATGCTCATAATCACCATCACTAATATCTTCATTAGTAATAGAATTATAAAACTTATCCCTAGATGGTAAATTTTGTTCTGTATAACGATTCCACTGACACATATAATCGTAAGGATAAACCCCTTTTCTCGTAAGCAAGTTAAATTTAATTTCATTAGAAAAATATTTTCTCAAATTTGTGAATTGCTCATTTATCATAGTCTTGGATAATTTTTCCAAGCTCGTATTCAAAAACTTAAACGAGTCTACGAATCGAAGCTGAATGCTAATATCTTCAGAGATAGGGATATACTTCGTGAATGAAATATAATTTTCTTTTGATTTTGGAATGACTTTTATAGGTCCAGGTGTTTCTCCTAATTCTTTAATAAATAAATGACAATCGTATCCTGACAAGTTATGAAAAATTATAGGTATAAACTCAGGCAGCTGAAATTGCAAATTGCAATGTCTGTGTGCAGCGCCACGATAGTTTCCTGACACATGACAATGGTCACGCACTTTATCGCATAAGAGTAAATTATTACAAATGTGACACACACTAGCGTTTTTGAACTCTTTGGATTGTTTTTCTGAAATTTTCATGCTAACAGGTTGAGCTAAAATTCTTTGAATATTTTTTGCATCATCATACAGAGACGCAACAAACTTTTGCACACAATCAGGTCCTCGATAAGAAACAAAACGATTATAACTAGAATCAGACACACACACAATATGATAAGCAAACGCCGCAGGTACGTGACGTTGTAACGTACTTGTACCGCTTAGGCTAGGATCAGTCTCACAACCTTGATAACGTTCAAGGAGCGTTTCACAATCAGCATATATCACGAAAGGCATCTCTTGTTTACGATTATAATTTTTAAATTGTATGAAGGAACCTTCACGTGGAAGTTCGGTAGCTACACCACAGCATAAATGATTTTCATATTTTATAGTCGAGTTAAAAAACAGTAAACAACATTCACAAAAATACAACTTTTCATGATGTTTTGTCACTTGGCTTCGAACTAGACGTGGTAAATCTTTTATGAGGCAATAATGATTACCCTTATCACTTTCTAAATATAATAAATGTATTGTTTTTTTACTTTTGTCATTTTTCGAATTATATAAAGGGCCCGTAACAGTTTTACCGTTATCTAAACCATAAACCATGATCCTAATATTAGGATTGTTCTTTTCAAACACCGCTATGTCTGAAAAACCAACAGGAAAAGACATACCTTGAATGTTAAATAATCCTTGAAATTTAGGATAAGATGAAACTCGCTCAGGGTGTTTTTTAACTGGGCATAAAAATGCAGTGATACACCACAAAAAACAATAATCATCTTTATTTTGAATATTTAAGCATGCCTTCTTACTTTTGATAAATTTAGGTAAATCAATATATCTTGAACCTCGTAACGGTTGATATTTGTTTATATTGACTTCTAGATGTGAGTTTGTCATAAAAGTCCACCCACTATCCCTTTCTTGGAATTCTTCGACTTTTTTCTTCAAATTATTTGTAATAGAAGAAATTAACTCATCATAATTATGATTCAAATACACTATTATATTTTTTGTATTAAATGATTTTATTTCCTGAGTGTTATCTTTAAACAAAAGAAACAACGCAAATAGTTCAAAGTTAATTTTTAAACAGGTATGGGCCTTTAAATTTTTATCTAAAAGTCCTTTTATTTTATCTTTAATGTTATTGAAGAAGGACTCAATAGAATTTGCATCAGATTCATTAGTAGACGTAATTCGATAAGTAGCAATTCGACTTCGAAAAGCCGATGAAACCGTTTCAATGCCTTCGCCTATAATAATGCAACCTTTATCTTTATGTTCGCGACTTCTCAAATGTCCTGTCCACTTTTTATTAGGAACAGACTCACGGCAAACTGTACAAAAAGGCATGTTGAAACTTACTTTTTATAACAAAAGGAATAAATAAGAAGTTAATTAAAATTTATGATTATCGGTAAGGTACGGGATAACGGAGAAAATTAATTTAAAAACAACGTTTGATACAATACTTAAGCTTAAATTTAATTAAATGATCAATTTAAACATATACTTAAAATTTATACATATATCAACCACTGTAAAATATAGGTTCGGCTTTGCTAAAAACTTCAAAACCTCTTTTTACAAACTTTTGGAGGGCTTCCCACTCTAACGTGCCCTCATTTGTTTGAAGTTTTAAGCCTATTTGTGCCTTCTTCCAACGTTCCTCCGGCTTGGAGGTGACCGCGTCCGCCGTACGATACACCTTTAACTCGATGTAGTAGTCACCGTCGCCTTCGATCGTTCTTCGCACTTTCCCGTTGGCAACTCGGCTGACAATCGAAGACGTGAGACTACCGGTGGGATTTAGGCCAAACTTTGACTCCTCTAGCCCAAACAAGTCGTCTGGTGTTGCCTTTTTCTTGCTCGTCCTATAAATATTAAAATTTAAAGTTAGTTAAAATATAAATAATATTGTTGGTGAGTTTTTGTTCGTGGAGTTTAGATCTTTCCAGTCAAACATGTTATTATCCCAACTCAATTAACAAAATCTGTTACATATAAAAAAATAGGAGTTTAAAAAATATAGTGTTGTTTTGTTCATTTAAGGCTGCGTCGACCGTAGAACTATTAGACACCGCGCTTGTTCACCCGTGGTCATTTTTTATCGTAGTCGTGTTAATTCAAGTACTTTATTTAAAGTAAAATCAGACAGGTCTACAAACAATCATAACTAAAAAGTATATACCAATAAAATAAAAAACTATTAATTAAATGAGACTTGAGGATAAATAAATACTAACCTAGTATCTTCAGCTGTAGCAGGAGCTTTACGCTTGTTCGTTGAAGTCCTTTTTTTGTTGCTTGTCGATGCTTGAGGGACAATGGGGGCTGCCACTACGCTAACACTTTCGTATTCTGAGTCAGACCTGAAAAATAATAATAAATTTGAAAAAAAAAAATCATAATAAAAGTGTTTTTATTAACTATATCTTAGGAGTGTATGTTTCAAATTTAATAAAGAAAAACGCTATAATAAAAATAGAGATTAGGTAATTTGTATATTAAAGGGCTTTCGTACACATACTTGGACTAAGAGCATAAAGCTAATAAAAGAGACAAGACAATTTAGAAAATCAAGAATTTTGGAAGACGTACTTGCATTAAGAAATTAAAATAAAAATACAGATAAGAAAATTTTGAAAATAAGGGTAAAAGGTACTTACATACTTGGATTATGAGCTTCGTAGTCGAGAGAAAAAAACGTTAACAGAGGTGACGACTGGCAGCAACTCGCACTAACTTCACTTGAAAATTAGGGAAAATGTGTGCTCCAAACCGTAAACAATTAGTTTTTGTACAAAAATAATGCATGATAAACAGTTTAAACAGCCTATCTGTTAAAGGTAGTAATGATGTATTCCTGTTAATCGATTATATGTTTTATCACCTTACATATAAAATACAGATCTATACTTCCGTAAGTACTTTTTAATACCTTAGGTAGGTATTCGATCAAAAATTTTATAATTTTACTGCAATAGTACATTATTGTAGAGCACGGAAAATAAGCAAATACTTAACGAGTATAAATTTTAAGACCGAGTCGAAGGCGAGAACTGTAAATAATACGATTACTGCTACCGTTTTTGATAATGGTAATGGTATCTGTTCCTATATCTCGTTAACGATAACGATACCTATGTATTATAACGTTAATGTACTGATATTTTTTTTTTCTGATTCCGATTCAGGTATCGATACCACTATTAACTTAATGTGAAAAGAGTGAAAGAGGGGTGTAAGGATCGTAGAATATGATTATCTGTAAAGTTTTTAGATCGCAATGAAGTCTAGACCAGAAATTTTAAATAAATAAAATACCAACATTTCCGAGCAATTTAGTAAAAATACACTTTCTACGGGGTGTAAATTAAATGGTATACTTTCTTAAACACAACATATTCATGAAATGATGGAATATGATATAATTATATAATAGATAGTGATGGAAATCATATTTTTTATATTTTTATTTTACTAGATAAAGCTTAAAAATACAAGTTATTTACACAGAGCGTAAACAAGATATTGCTCTTGGATAATGATGATTAACGATATACATTTAAACTACTATAATTAATAACAAGTTAACTAAAAGGTCACTTTTGTGGATATAAACAAATTCATGCTGCAGTAATCACTCACTGAATTTTCAGTATTAATTTAGCTCTATCAACAAGTCACTCATATAAAAAACATCCGGTATAATACGATTTCGCAACATGAATGTCAGTAAGTTCTCAAATTTCATACACGCTCTCGACTCTATTAACTGACTCAGCAGCACATGGTGACCGAAAGTAGAACAAGTAGCTCTTGGTCAATGATGATTAGCAATATACATTAAAACGACTATAATTATTATCAAGTTAACTGAAATATGACTTTTGTGGATATAAACAAATTCATACTAGAGTGACCACTCACCGAATCTCCAGTATTAATTTAGCTCTATCAACAAGTCACTTATATAAAAAACATCCGGTATAATATGATTTCGCAACATGAACGTCAATAGGTTCTCAAATTTCATACACGTCCTCGACTCTATAAACTGACTCAGCAGCACGTGGTGAACGAAAGTAGAACAGGTAGCTCTTGGTCAATGATGATTAGCAATATACATTAAAACTACTATAATTATTTACAAGTTAACTGAAAGATGACTTTTGTGGATATAAACTAATTCATACTGGATGCTTGGTAAGTGATCACTATCACCCATAGTAATTGACTGTCGGAAACAAAAAATAATAACAATAAAATCAATTTTACAAAAAAGGTGATCTCTGATCGGTGAATCTTGAAGTGATCACTTACCGAGTCACCAGTATGAATTTGGTTCTATCATTTATACAGTAGCATCAAAAAAGCTAAAGGGGTCAAAATGTCAGTTGTTCGTAAACTTAGTACAGCGGATTGTGGATATAAACTAATTCATACTGGATGCTTGGTAAGTGATCACTATCACCCATAGTAATTGACTGTCGGAAACAAAAAATAATAACAATAAAATCAATTTTACAAAAAAGGTGATCTCTGATCGGTGAATCTTGAAGTGATCACTTACCGAGTCACCAGTATGAATTTGGTTCTATCAACAAGTCACTTATATAAAATACATCCAGTATAATATGATTTCGCAACATGAACGACAATAAGTTCTCAAATTTCATGCACTTCCGCAACTCTATAAACTGACTCGGCAGCACGTGGTAAACGAAAGTAGGACAGGTACCTAATTTAATAGTTTTAGTTCCAGAAGGAGCGCTAAACATTTTTTAATTTTATAAAATTTTTGATTTGATTGGGTATATCTTTTCTGTACAAGACAAATATATGAACCCAATTGACCCTGTTGTTCCTAATTTGTATCTGGATGAAAGCTAATGCTTTCTAATTTTTAAAAATAGTTTTACACTAATTTAATGGATAATTAAATTTATTTAAAAATTAGATGGTACATATAATAGTTGATCACTAAATTAAAGGATAATTAAAGCTATTTTAATAAGAAAACGGCCTTCACCCCACTTTCTTAGATTTGTAGATATTTATTTAGAATTTCTATTATATTATACTTATAATTATACATATTTTATTAGAATATCATAGTTGAGATGAATATTATCGATATGTTATATAAATAGAAGCGTTTGTTCAATTTTTTGTTTCTAAATGATTCATTAATTGAATGAAAAAGTAAGCCGATAGTTTCAAACGTCTGATTCACAATACTTACATACACACATATAAATGTAACATACTATTAGACTAACAGTGAAGATATCATTCAGTGTGCTCGTTGTTTTTATTGCAATCATACTTGAATTTCACGAATCTAATGCAAGGACTGTGCGTCTTTGAGATTCTTTTCAACTTGATGCAAAGACCAAGCGGCTTTGGAGTTGATGTTGCCAGCTAAATTTCAAAAATTTAAACAGGTTTTGAAATCTTATGCGAGAACTAAGCGTTTTCGGGATTTTAGATATAGGTCTTATGCAGAAACTGAGCGTTTTTGGGATCAATCAAGAGCTATACGAGAACTATGTGTTTTTGGGTCTTGATTTTAGTACTAGATCTTACGCAGGAACTGAGCGTTTCTGGGATCAATCAAGAGTTAAACGAGAACTATATGTTTTCGGATCTTGATTTTAGTATAAGATCTTATGCAGGAACTGAGCGTTTCTGAGATCAATCAAGATTTACACAAGAACTAAGTGTTTTTGGGTCTTGATTTAGTTTTAGATCTTACGCAGGAACTTAGCGTTTCTGGGATCAATCAAGATTTAAACGAGAACTACGTGTTTTCGGGTCTTGAAACTATTACATTTCTCAGTTAAATTTAGCTGGCCTCATTTCATAACTGCTAGTCAAAATATATATTTTAAAATTACTAAGTGAGATATCGGTTATATTTTTGAAATATGCAGAATAGAAGAGACCCGTGTAAGTTAACTTTTTCACAGTATATTATTGGGCACAGCTTCCAAACACACGAGTGAATGGAGAGAGCGGGTGAATGGAGCGGAGCAAAACAGAAGACACTAATGTAAGTTAATTTTTTACAATATATTATTGGGCACAGCTGTCACAGCTTCCAAACACACAAGCGAACGGAGTGAGCGGGCGAACGGCGCGGAGCGAAGCGAAGCAAAGTGAGCTGTGTGTTTGGAAACTGGGACAGCGTGCCCAATAATATACTACTCCCGCATTCATATATTAACTGTTCCTTGTGAATTTATTTATCAAGTTCTTAGATAATGTCAGAAAAAATATTGAGTCTTTCCCAAGGATTGGCGATCAACACTGTAGAGAAACCAGAAATAATCATAAACTGGCTTTTCCAAAAATCTGACTAGCCAAGGTGAGTACCTCTTTCGTGGAACATGGTATAAGATTTTACAATAAACTTGATTTTGATGCGTTTATTTATTAACCAATGATGAGTGATCCTGCAGCCGTAGCACAGTGTTTAATCGCGCGCGATGCGACTTAGTTGAATCACAAGTGCAAGGAGCGTGACACGATGTTTTTGCGATTAAACAGTACGTTACGCTACTTGCACTTGTGATTCAACTAGTGGCGTCGCGCGCGATTAAACACTACGCTACGCCCGCTGGTCAACACATAGGTCATAACGGTTGTTAATAATTTGCTAATTTGTTAATAAAATGCAGAGATTTAATGAACGCGGGCGAAACCGCGGGTGAAAGGCTAGCTTACGATAAATCTGCGAAAACTTCGAGTTGGGAGGTATTTAAAAAAAGTATATATTATTTAAACGTATTTATTTATCATAATTAATTACTAAGTCTTTAAATTCGTTAACCTTTCTGCAATGATGGGTACTTAAAAAAAAGTCTATTCCCTTCGGTTTAATGTTGTGTTCAAACCACGTATTTTATGGTATAAAATATGAGTAAAGCCTATCGAAATTGTTGCGTATATGGTTTGAACACAACATTAAACAATAATCACAAGTATCGCCAGAGCGCGTGCACTCGTGACTGCATTCGCCCGACTATGTCCGAGATCGTCGTAAGTACGCGTCTATATGTGTGTGTGTGCCTGTTTTCGCTAGTTATATGGAGTAAACCTTCTGTTAGTGGTTATTTTGTGGCTAAGCCGTCCCACTCATCAGCCCAAATGATATTTTCTGTCCTGAACTATAAAATCACAATCACAATAATATACCAACTTTCAGTGTATGTTAAATAAACGAAACGGAATGCACCCGGGCCTCGTTCAGTTTGATCGTCGTGTTACACAAAATTCCTCTGAGGATTACACCCGTCTATAATGGCAATTTCCTCTTTGTACCCGTCTAACATGCCATCTCTTTTGCACGCGTTGAATTTGTTAATGCTATCCTGCTGTCAGTGTCGCGAAGCGAGACAGTTGCAGGGAGAGAGAGACGGGAGAGGTAGAGTAGGTGTGTGGTTAGCGATGTAAGAAGAAGGAACGGAGGAGAAAATATAAATATTGAACGCGAAGTCGAAATTGTATATTAATATACTTGAATTGTTGGTTTATGTGAGTGACAAAAAATAGAGGGAGTGTGAATAAAAGGTGATGATGGAACAGGTGTTGGTGCTGGCCCGGTACAGCAGAAAGGAAAAGGTTTGTCACAGAAGCAAACGATGTGAGTACCTAATATTGTTTTCATCACACAGAAGCAATTAAGTCGAGGCATGGGATGGCTATAAGGGGAGATGGGAGGCCATGTAGTGACACAAAGTCCCGAACCTGATTGTTTACTCACAAGAAATGTACGATTATACAACATACGTATATGCATATATAGACTATTAGAGACGTCGCATAAATGACAGAAAGACTGATCAATATAGATCCTAGGCAAACGATAATTGCATAATGTAATTTGCAACAACCTGTTTACTGTCAGCTACTTAGTGATTTTCAAGAAATCTGTGATTACCTATCACCTTTAAACTGGGTATCAACGCAACACTACCGCGGTCCGTACCCTCCGTGCCGGTAGTAGTAATTATTTATTCATCAACATTGACTTAGTCAATGTTTATCAATTAAATTATTCATCGACTGACAAAACCAACTAACAATTTTTTATTTATTTATCATAATCTATTTAAAAACAATAAAAGACCAAAGAAAAGGCTTAAAATATTATTTAATAATTTATCAAAAATATAATCAATAAACTTTATTGTAAGCAGTTTTTAATACATTTTTAACTTAGGTATATACTGTTTTCACTATACTAATCACTTATCCCTATCCCTGTACAATAATAATTATATTATATTATCAATAATAATAAGATATTAAAGAAGGGCAAAAATACTATGATATTTAGCCACTTTTAGCCACATTTTGAATGTGATTTTTGTATAAAACTGGCCACTTTTTTAGTTTAAGTAGCCACAAGCTAGATTCTACTAATGGCAACACTGATTCTGTGGCCCTATATCAGGGTTGGATTTCGTAGTATAATTATACTATTCGTACAATATTTTCATGACATGTAGTACGTAGTATCGTAATAGAACTATACTACGTAAAAATACCATAATTTTATCTTCAGGCCGACCGACTTGTTTTATTGGTTGAGACGTTTTGCTTTTTAACATTTACCCTACAATATAGGGAATTTCTTTGAATATTCTTAGTATTTTTTTTTTAATTTTCACTAACGAATAGGCTATTTTATCAAATTATGAATATTTTTAGTAAATAAAAAAAAAATTCACTAACAAATACGCTATTTTATTTTAATTCAAAAGAGAAATCGACGAAAAACGAAACGTACTTAGTATAATTTTAGCCAAGTAGTATTATTTTTAATTCCCATAGACAATAATTTTCCGAGGGTCTGAATCCAACCCTGCCCTGTATGTATATTTTGACAGCTTCGTTTGTCGTAATGTAATGTCGTAATTTGACTAATTTGAGGTTATGTTCTGATTGAAAATGCAAATAGCTTTCCAATTCTTCATTTATTGATTATCATCTCAAGTCAGACAAAGCTACATAATGGCGTTCGCCCCCCTCAGAACCATGGGGTTCATTCGGAATGTGGTGCGGAGCGCCGGCTACAGCTATACTACTATGCTCAAGCGGCCGATGGCCTACAAAAGTTCAATTTCTTTGGAAACACTGTATCCAAATAGCTCTTTGAAGCTCTCCACACCTTCTTTTGTAAGTGATAACTTTACCTTATATTCAAGGATGTTTAATTCACAAGATTTTTCATACAGTGAATGAAAACGATGATCTTAATAAAATAAAATAAAATGGGTGAAATCTTATGGACTATTCGTCAATCCAAACAAATCGCAAGCTTTGTTGCTTAGTAGTCCATACATATTAAGGCAACTAGTAACTCAGCTATACCAGCTGTGATAACGAATGGGATACCTTTTGTGTTTTCTAAAACTGCTAAAAACCTGGGTGTTCAACAGCAGCTCGTCTTGGGCTCCTCACATAAATGTGATCAGTAAAAGAGTGTTTGGAGCATTTCATGCTTTGAAGTGCCTCCAGAACTTTCTTCCCTTTAAAACTAAAATCTCCCTTGCACAATATCTTCTTCTTCCCTTGATTGATTATGCCGATGTCTGTTTTCTTGATGCCAATGAAGAGTTGCTAAATAAGCTTGAGGACTTCAAAATCTGGGCATTCGTTTCATCTATGGGTTACGTAAATTCAATCATGTATCCTGTTTTCGCAAAGAGCTTAAATGGCTCCCTAACTCTCAGCGTCATAATTTTCATATCCTTACCCAGCTTTACAGCATTCTCCATAATCCTCACTCCCATTCTTATCATCGTGAACAATTTGATATTTTGTTGTCATCTAGGGACAGGCTGGCCTGAACCATAAACTGTCTTCTTAGAACTCCTGCACAAATTGTGTGCATTCGGCCAGTCCTTTACTGTCATGGCCATCAGATTATGGATATTGCTTCCCCAAAACATTAGCGACTATCCTACACTCAGTATTTTAAAAATGAGAGTGAAAGAAGCACTACCTTTCAATTTCATGAGTATCTATAGATACTCATATAAATATTTATTTTAACTATTTTTATGTACATGTTATGTATTTTTATCTTATTTATTATAAATATTATGTATATAAGTAAAAATGTTTATTGTTTAAATAGTTACTTAGTTATTATTTATGTGGGTATATTGTAGTTATTTATAATCATAGGATGTAAGTATATTTACATATTTTAGTGCCCACATTATGTCTGTCTACTTTTTAGTTATGACTTCTATTTATCATTCCAGGTTTGCTGATAGAAATCTCTTTTTAGAGATAAGCTCGCCTATGTACATGATATCTCTAAGTACAATGTGTAAATATTTTGTTTTTTGTGTACAATAAAGGATATGAATATGATTTTTATTATTTATTGGTTTTGTTTTCAGAATCCTGATCCAAATGAGAAATTTTCAGGATTTATTCCTATGGAGAAGTTAGAGATCACATTCAGTGCTAGTTCAGGACCTGGCGGACAAAATGTCAATAAGGTACAAACATTAAAATCCCACTTAATGTGCTTTCTTAATTTTAATTAAGGGCGAGTGAGCTGGCTGTACTGTCAGCGTAGACCAATTGCACACCCAACATTACATTCAAATGATTAAGAATATTCAGATTTATGTTTTTCGATATCATTTAAATTTCCAGTTATGAATACCTATTTTTATCAAATGTTTTTTTTATGTCTTGGATTTGCTAGCTTGCTATCAGTCTTATGACCTTAAGCAGTTTTTCTAAAGGTAATCACAAGATTAGACCATTGCAAGGGCTACTCAGAAAAAAAAAAAAAACTGTCAATAACACAACTCGTGTTTACAAAGCAGTACCGAAACTAGTTTGGACGTATAGATTTGGGCTGTTGGGATCAGCAAAGAATACAAATACAATACTCTTCGCTAATCCGCCATCACAAAATCCCAACAATCAGCGGATTATAATGTACAGGAACAACAAATTTAATAAAACATCAGAATTTATGATTATAAGAATAAGAATAATGTTTATTTAAACCAAAACATTATTATGTTATGTTATTGTAGACAACGAAGATGAAGATTTTCAATGACTGCAGATTACAGAGTCTGATAAGACCAATTACGACCCACAGTAAAGGCCGCCCTTCACTACATAGTATAAAACAAAGTCGCTTCTCGCTCTCTGTCTGTTCCTATGTATGCTTAGATTTTTAAAGCCGGAGCGGGTCGCTAGTAAATAATAAAATAAAACTTATAGTAGTTGTCTGAAAGTAGTATTGAAATTTGCAGCTGTTTCAAAATAGTGTATTGAAAATTAGGAAGTTCATAAATTAACTTAAATTAGTAAATGCTCCATGGTTCACAAGAATAGATGAAGTTCATAAATAACTTAAATTAGTAAATGTTCCATGGTTCACAAGAATAGATGAAGTTCATAAATAACTTAAATTAGTAAATGTTCCATGGTTCACAAGAATAGATGAAGTTCATAAATAACTTAAATTAGTAAATGTTCCATGGTTCACAAGAATAGATGAAGTTCATAAATAACTTAAATTAGTAAATGCTCCATGGTTCACAAGAATAGATGAAGTTCATAAATTAACTTAAATTAGTAAATGCTCCATGGTTCACAAGAACAGATGAAGTTCATAAATTAACTTAAATTAGTAAATGCTCCATGGTTCACAAGAATAGATGAAGTTCATAAATTAACTTAAATTAGTAAATGCTCCATGGTTCACAAGAATAGATGAAGTTCATAAATAACTTAAATTAGTGAATGCTCCATGGTTCAAAAAAATAGATGAAGTTCATAAATAACTTAAATTAGTGATTGCTCCATGGTTCACAAGAATAGATGAAGTTCATAAATAACTTAAATTAGTGAATGGTCCATGGTTCACAAGAATAGATGAAGTTCATAAATAACTTAAATTAATGAATGCCCCATGGTTCACAAGAATAGATGAAGTTCATAAATAACTTAAATTAATGAATGCCCCATAGTTCACAAGAATAGATGAAGTTCATAAATAACTTAAATGAATGCCCCATGGTTCACAAGAATAGATGAAGTTCATAAATAACTTAAATTAATGAATGCCCCATGGTTCACAAGAATAGATGAAGTTCATAAATTAACTTAAATTAGTAAATGCTCCATGGTTCACAAGAATAGATGAAGTTCATAAATAACTTAAATTAGTGAATGCTCCATGGTTCAAAAAAATAGATGAAGTTCATAAATAACTTAAATTAATGAATGCCCCATGGTTCACAAGAATAGATGAAGTTCATAAATAACTTAAATTAGTGAATGGTCCATGGTTCACAAGAATAGATGAAGTTCATAAATAACTTAAATTAATGAATGCCCCATGGTTCACAAGAATAGATGAAGTTCATAAATAACTTAAATTAATGAATGCCCCATAGTTCACAAGAATAGATGAAGTTCATAAATAACTTAAATGAATGCCCCATGGTTCACAAGAATAGATGAAGTTCATAAATAACTTAAATTAATGAATGCCCCATGGTTCACAAGAATAGATGAAGTTCATAAATAACTTAAATTAATGAATGCCCCATGGTTCACAAGAATAGATGAAGTTCATAAATAACTTAAAATTAATGAATGCCCCATGGTTCACAAGAATAGATGAAGTTCATAAATAACTTAAAATTAATGAATGCCCCATGGTTCACAAGAATAGATGAAGTTCATAAATAACTTAAATTAATGAATGCCCCATGGTTCACAAGAATAGATGAAGTTCATAAATAACTTAAACTTCCTTCTGTAAAAGAAGAAGTAAACAGCTGGACTAATACTTACAGAAATAGGATTATAAACCATTACAAAGATGGGCGGACATGGACATGACAGTTGAAGGTGTACAATTTTTTACAGTATGCAAATTTCCGAGAACGTCTTAGACGACGACATTAGTAAGAAATATCAAAATTAGAATCTATAATTCTACATACATGTACAACGCACTCGAAATTAAAAAAAAACTGTTTTAACCAATATTTTTCAGTGTGCAAACCATTTTAATTTGATATAAATAGTAAAACAATCGATCAGATGATGTTTGCACCTTTCGTAAATTTTTTGTAAATTGTTAAATAATCGGCTTGATTTTAATTTTGATATTTCTTACTAATCTCGTCGTCTAAGACGTTCTCGGAAATTTGCATACTGTAAAAAATTGTACACCTCCGTCTGTCATGTCCGCCCGGTCTAAGGCTCTCGCTAAGTGAACCACTCCAAACAAGATGTCTGAAAAGGCAACACACATGGGACAACTTATACCTATAATATAGTATAACTCATGAAGACAACCGACACTGGGATCCACAACCCTCGTATGATAATTATACATTTAAAATATAATAGGATGACCAAGATTCTAAATTTTTTAATTCTACATTCGAACTGGGGTGATTGATGGTGCTGCACGAACTGTCAGCAATCATGATTATTGTGCACTTTTCCCTGTCAGTCAGCAGATTACTTGTTTGATTAAAAAGAGAACTTACCATACAAATATTATTAAAAAAAGTCATTGACATTTTGATGCAAAAATATATAGAGTTTTTGAAACAAAACTAAATTTTGGGGCATTTAAGCTTTTCCCTGGTCCCCTGATGTGAATTGTTGAATTATGCACCAGAAAAGTTAGTATTGTGAACATAATTTATTATTAATAACGCCAACATTTTGTTCATTCAGCGGTCTACTTATAACATAATATTCTTGTTTTTTTGCAACTTTATGTTGTGTTCTGTGTTACAAATTATTTGTTATATAAAACTATTAGATACTTTTATATTTCTTTTAAATACATTAACGTGTAATATGTGTATATCGTTACAAAAATAAATAATTAGATTTGATTACATATGTACTAATTTGTTAATTGTGTCCAGGTCCACACAAAGGTAGATCTTAGATTGAAGTTAGAAGAAGCTGATTGGCTGCATCCTGATATCAAAGCTAAAATGATTGAACTGGTAAGACATTACAGCTTTACAGCAATGTATGAAGTGTTTGTCCAATTGATTCTACAACACATATCACATTACAGCATGGCAACAAGCTAACAAAGGAAGGCTACTTAGTGTTCCGGTCGGACTCGACTCGCTCGCAGCAGTTGAACGTAGCGGACTGCTTGAGGAAGCTGCGGGAGGCCATCAGAGCTGCCGCTGTCACCAAGAAGGAACCCAGCCCTGAGACACAGGAGAAGATCCGACAGAGGTGAATATTTTCAGCAGTTGGTCGTCGTACATGACAACGAATCAGAACCAGACCACCTCACAGTAAAACATTGAAATATGAGCTTTAAATCGTATTGCGTACGTGACATTTTGTATTAGTGGACGACGCGGCGACTCTGCGTGGCCAGCGCGTCCTGCACTTGCAAAGTGTACGCAACACAATGAGCCGTTTTCCAGGCTAGCTTCCATAAAAATCTAATAGATGGCGCTGTCTAGCGACTTAAGATAAATTACGACTTTAGATGAACCTTACACGTTACAGCGTTTTTCCTGTTCGCTTATCATTTCACTTCTCTAATTCTGTTGTAAGTGCTGCTAGGGACCAAGAACCGTAATATTTGGTCATGATGGTACTAGCTTTGAGCAGATCAGTTCAAAAAACAGTTTCGCCAAAGGTAGGTATCCAATTCCAAAATCGTCGTCGTAATTTGTGTCCAAACAGTTGCATAGCTAAATCTTCTTAATATTTTGTGTCAGATAGTATTTGTAATAAAGTTATCCAAGCAAAAATTATATCGAAACAAACACTGTGAAAACGTGGAATGTTATAACTTATAACTGAAGTCAGAGATCAACCAAAGTTGACTTTGATCAGATTTTAATCTTTTGGAAAGGCCCATTTAACCAAGATAAGTTAGCCTAGAAAACGGCTCATTTAAAGCTTACATTTCAATACGTAACTTGTGGTGGTCCGATACCAAGGCGTTATAATTTGCGACGGCCCTTGATTCCCTTTTGAAGCATTGACCCTTGTGCTTATAAACTACATAAAGTGAGTTGTGTATTGAGTCCTAATTTCGTCCTGTTTTACTCTTCTCAATGTTTCAATATAGGCTAGATTTTGGTTGCTAAAAAGTTGAAATCTATAGAAACAAATTTTACTATTGGGCCAATATAGAAACCGCGAAAAAAAGTTTGCTGTTCCATGAAAATTGTACATACTGACTTGGACAAAATGCATGGAACAGGTGATTTTATAACGTGATTAGTGGGTTAGCTCGTTTGTATGCACGAATACTATCTCTGCTTGTCGACTTCTCAGCGACTAAGAGTCCAGCCAATATTTTTGACCGTTATTGTGATCACATTACAGACACCTGAAGGCGGCACGCTTGCGGTTGGCGGACAAGCGTGAAGCGTCCGTGAGGCGCGCCCAGCGGCAGCCGCCCACCGCCCTCGACTTATGATTCTTTTACTAAATTGGGCATACTCTCACTGTTCTAATACTTAAACCTTTGTTCGATCGATCAGCAAGCGAGGTAGTAGTGCTATAGTCTGTCCGACCCTCGTGGTGCTCGGAGCATGACACGTAGGAACGGAGTAGCGCATTTGTATTTGTAGAAATGTATTTCACACACCGTTGCACCCACATTATGGGTGGGTGTTTTATGATCCTTGTGCCACGAGCGTTCGGACGGGGTATAGGATACATACATTTTGCACCATAACCCCCACAACTAAAATATTTACAAAAAACAAAATAATAATTCTTACGTCTCAAATATATTGTCTGGAAAAGTAAAACTTGATTCTGTATCTGCTTTCTCTGTCTAGATCATTGTATAAAGGATTAAAGTGTTCCTAAATAGAAATAAAATAATAAACTGTATCAGAAGAATGGTGTTTTGATACATTTATTGTTCAGTGTGCTCAATTCATTGTACATTATATTGATTATTGATAGGTATTAGTTTTTTAAATAAATATTTTCTTTTTAAAGTTTTATTTGTTTTTCTTGTAGTTGACTTTTTTGCAAGTAATTATTAGTTAGTAAGTATAAACATATGCTATAGGTAACATGTACCTAACCTATATTAAGCTATAGGTAACATGTACCTAACCTATATTAAGCTATAGGTAACATGTACCTAACCTATATTAAGCTATAGGTAACATGTACCTAACCTATATTAAGCTATAGGTAACATGTACCTAACCTATATTAAGCTATAGGTAACATGTACCTAACCTATATTAAGCTATAGGTAACATGTACCTAACCTATATTAAGCTATAGGTAACATGTACCTAACCTATATTAAGCTATAGATAACATGTACCTAACCACACACACATACACCACAATTATATAATAGAATAAGTTGTTTCTTAGATGAGTTTGAAAGTGTACATAAGTGTCTTGTTTTCGTTTTTGTTTTTATTTTTTATTGAAAAATCAATTTCTAAAATGTATCTCAATTATCTAAATTCTATTTTATTGAACTAAACTTATTAGAAAATGTACTGAGCGTTAGAGGCTAGTTACCTACAGCATAAAGGGAATCCTAGTGTAGGGACTAGAGACCATGTAAAAATATGTAAATGTTTGTTTCAATAAAGATATTATTATTATTATTATTATTATATTATTATTATTAACCTATATTAAGCTATAGGTAACATGTACCTAACCTATATTAAGCTATAGGCAACATGTACCTAACCTATATTAAGCTATATGTAACATGTACCTAACCTATATTAAGCTATAGGTAACATGTACCTAACCTATATTAAGCTATAGGTAACATGTACCTAACCTATATTAAGCTATAGGTAACATGTACCTAACCTATATTAAGCTATAGGTAACATGTACCTAACCTATATTAAGCTATAGGTAACATGTACCTAACCTATATTAAGCTATAGGTAACATGTACCTAACCTATATTAAGCTATAGGTAACATGTACCTAACCTATATTAAGCTATAGGCAACATGTACCTAACCTATATTAAGCTATAGGTAACATGTACCTAACCTATATTAAGCTATAGGTAACATGTACCTAACCTATATTAAGCTATAGGTAACATGTACCTAACCTATATTAAGCTATAGGTAACATGTACCTAACCTATATTAAGCTATAGGTAACATGTACCTAACCTATATTAAGCTATAGGCAACATGTACCTAACCTATATTAAGCTATAGGTAACATGTACCTAACCTATATTAAGCTATAGGTAACATGTACCTAACCTATATTAAGCTATAGGTAACATGTACCTAACCTATATTAAGCTATAGGTAACATGTACCTAACCTATATTCTTCCGGAGTTTTTTGAAAAATAAACTTCTTATTCCTAAGTATACCTGAGACAATCATTAATTTAATAATTTTTATAGCACACCGTGCGTAAAATGACCACTTTACGCACGCTGCGCGTGCGTAAAGTCGGCATTTTCCGCACTTGTACTATAAAAAATTATACGAAACTCGTGCGAGAAACTTTTTCTCGACTCGTGTGATTGCAGCACTCGCCTTCGGCTCGTGCCGCAAACTTACACTCGTCAGAAAACGTTTCATCGCTAATAATATGTATCGATGAACCAATAGGTTCTATTTTTCTGATAATCTATAATGCCGACTAAATAATGTTATATTTGAAGATTGTGGAAGTTTTGTGTTTGATGGTACTAATAGTTGTGTTATTTAACTTGCATTTCTGGTCAATAAAAAGGTTAAAGTACAAATATTATTGCTTTACAATAATAACGTGTGACGCTACCTTCGCAATTAAGTTTGTGTAGTTGAAGGTTTAGGAAACAAGAACATTAAACAAACTTCTATCCAATGATATTATATATACTTGATTCTATAATAAGTACTTGAGTTATTATTACTTAATTATTGTTTCATATTCATATTATTGTTTTTTTTTTGGTACCAATTTTCGTTCCCATAGAAACAGAAATATAAACATAAATGTTTGACTTAGCAACGCACAGACAGAGTACCTTTATATTCATACCAATTCATACGTCAACTCGACTGAACTCCCAAGTTGTGCATTTCCAATTCACTCGACCAGAAATATGTCTTATCGGGACCTCCGCAGTAAGTATCTCTATAATTTTGATGTCACAGTATGTAATACGAGTGTGCACTAACGCAATTCCTGCGTCAGATTTCAGCGAAGCGATGCGCGCGCTCGGGTTCCCCCGGCCGATATCGTTGGAGAGCTTCAGGTCACCCAACTTCGCTCTGATGGAGGAGGCAGTTCGGTGGCTGGCGGCGCGCCTGGAGCCCGACGCGACCCTGGCAGGGGCGGGGAGCGCGGTGGAACAGCGGGTCGCGTTCGTCACGCACGCTGTCAGCTTCTTTGTGAGTTATAGAAAACGGTGACCGCTTCTGTGGTCTAGTGGTACGTACATAAGTGTCGGTCTAGAGGTACACACGTCTCGGTCTAGTGGTACATACGTCTCGGTCTAGTGGTACTTCATCTCAGTACCATATATTCACCCTTGAATGGGTGAGTTCCAGATCCATTTCATTCCTACGAGTATTTGTGTGGACCCATCCAGGCATGATTATTTCATGAAGACACTGTGATTCATGCCTAAAATTTGTCCATTCTTCCAAAAGAGGAGATGTAATAAGCTTGTCCCAGGTGAGACCGGCAAGCCAAAGCTTCTGCATGAAGATCTTTGCTTTGATTATTACTGGTGCCGTCCACGCGAGTGGATGAAATGGTCGAGAGATGTCAGACACAACAAATCTTTTAGTGATTTTTCCTTCAAGTGGTGATAGTTTAACGGTGTACTTAAATGCATCTAGACCTATGTCCCAAGTTAAACCAAGAATTTTTAGAAAGAAAGAAAAAGAAAGAAAGAAATTTATTTGGGGACAAAAAGAATACATGGAAAAGCAACATATAGGTACATAATAACTATTAACTTAAAACTAGTACTTATAATTAACATATTAATCACAATATTCTAAGATTAGGATGAAACTATCCCATGCATTCAATGTCACCAAATTGGCCATAACTCAGCATGTTGCTGTGACGCAATAATACATACTTATACAAACATAATGTATGCATACTACGCCACAACGCTGGTATTCTGTTACAGCCAGGTTGGGAGTGATATGCGATTGCGGACGCAAAAGTTTGGTTTGCCATAGGTTGTGCCAATTAAACTCGTACATTTAATAACATTTTTGTAAAAGAGTGCAGGATGTATGCACATATCATGTTAAAGATTTAAATAAACAGTGATATCAAGTAACACAACAACATAACAAATAATAACAGTAAAAACAACTCACAAAATAATACGATAAATGTGGGTAGTTTTTGAATATAAAGTGTGTAGGATTTTAGAGTATTTTAAGGCCCTTTCGAAACCAAAACAATATTTACGTGTACAGAAATAAAGAAAAAAAAAAAAAGAAAAACAGCAAGAAGAATTATAAAACAATAATTAATTAATTAATTAAGCCACTAACTAAATGACAGGCGAGTTTGAAAACATTTTGGCCAAAATTAAGAGAGTTGTGGAAAAAGAAATGGCCGTGAAACAAGAAAAAATGCAAGGTGAGCTGAAATTAAAAGCAGTTAAGGTATAAATATAAAATAAATTTTGTTCCTTTTGTCCAGCAA
The DNA here is from genome assembly GCA_934047225.1 of Ypsolopha sequella. Lineage (NCBI taxonomy): Eukaryota > Metazoa > Arthropoda > Insecta > Lepidoptera > Ypsolophidae > Ypsolopha > Ypsolopha sequella. The sequence continues at coordinate 30,000,804 of OW203989.1, forward strand.
GTAGATACTTTTTATAGTTTATTCTAAAAGTATATTTTACGATTTCGTCTGATTTAATAACTAGATTTCTGTCTGTTCTTTCTGTCTCTCGAATCTCTTTCATAAACTTCGAACTATTACTCGCCCACTTCTACAAGTGAAATCCTGCACTACTTAGCAAGTCGGTTATTTCATGGTGAATTTCAACGGCTTGTTACGTTGTGCAACCGGACATGAAATCATCCATATAAAAATCCCGCTGAACACGGTCAGCAGCCTTTGGAAAGTCTTTTCCATCATCTTCTGCTACCTGTTGTAGGCTTTTGACTGCGAGGTAAGGTGCAGATGAGACACAAAATGTAACCCGCAACATCCTGTACTCTGTGATTTCATCGTCAGGATTTTGTCTCCAAAGAATACGTTGATATTTAGTGTCATCTGTACTAACCTTGACCTGCCTATACATTTTTATGAGGTCTGCAACAAAACAAATAAAAAAAGTACGTCAATTTAAGAGAATGTGACGCAACTCTGATTGCAATCGTGGTCCTACTAACAAGTCATCGTTCAAAGATCTACCATTTTGACCTTTGCACGAGGCATCAAATACGACACGAACCTTAGTCGTACTTTTATCCTCGCGGACCACTGCATGGTGAGGAAGATAAACGCAATGAGATCTAGCTAACTCCTTTTTATCATGGATTGGTTCCATGTGATTTAACTCAACATATTCGTTCATAACCTTTGACTATTGTTCCTTCAATTGTGGGTCCTTGTTTAGTATGTTCTCTAGCAACAGGAATCTTCTCTGTGCGATCGCTTTGAAGTTTCCCTTTTGGCACTCAGGGATTCATGTCATGGCGATGTATTTTCATTGTGGATTATGTCAGCGAAACGAAACTTAATAATTTCAGAGAAATGGCCCTCCATTCAAGACAATTTCGTTGTTACTACAAGACGATCCCCTCCGGCCGGAGAGAGATACTGTTGTTCCATCCATCCATCCATCAGCCTAGTTCGTCCACTGCTGGACATAAGCCTTTCCAGGACTTTGCCACTCCCGGCGGTCATCCTAGAAGAATTTCCATACTCACAAACGCTGGGCAGGTGGGTTGGTGAGCGCGGTGTCGGAACCCTCGCACCAGTGACGCCGCTACCCACCACCAGTCTGTTCCATATAAAGCCCGGCTATTAGGGATGGACATACCGCTATCCATCGGTCCCAGGCATGGTTTTTTGCCTGTGAACTGTCCTCTTACTCTCCCCCGAATTACTTCGACGGGGTCTCCAAGTAAGATGGTGGTACCTCCACAGTCGAGCCCGGCATCAGCTCTACCACCTATTATGTCGTTGTTACTACTAGACAACCCCTCCGGCCGGAGAGAGATGCTGGTTGTTATTACGAGGGCTTTGTGGTTGTGAGCTACTGGTTTCGTATTGAAGCTAATTTAATAAGGATGAATTCGTAAAATTTAAAAATATATATTTAACTCATTTTTTAGCATTTTAGAGAACGTTCACATTCTTTGCCCCTCCTTTCGTCCAAGGCTGCTGATATTTCGAAATCTTATCCGAGAAGAATACATGCATTGCCTTACGTGCTCTGCGCAGTTGTCCCGCGGCAACGTGAAGCTGAGCGGGCGGCGTCTGTACGGTGCGGACGGATGGGCGGCGCGCGAGCTACTGAAGGTGGCCACGCTGCTGCGGGCCGCCCTGCGCGCGCCCAGCGCCGCCCTTGACCAGGGGCAAGGTGGCGACGGGCAGCTGTACAACTATGACATCAGCGGACGGGTTAGTCGAACCATTTGGTTTAAATCTTACATTTTTTTATTACCTAATAGTATATTAATTTTATTTTATATAGAATTTTTGTTTTTGTGGAAAATTTTCGAAGTAAACGCGTTGAGTCCCGTACTCCTAATAACTTTAAAGGCAGGTAGGTACTATTGTGTCAAAATGCATTGCCCAAGAGCTCGTGAACGTTTTATACATATAGGTATACTTATTTTATAACAAATGTTTTTTTTATAAGTATAAAATAGTAAACTACCATTAAATCCCAGTTTGCTCTATTTTGATGCAAAATCATTTTATTAAATTAGGAATTGATGTCAAACTGACGAATTTTTTTCTCAATTTTTAGTTGGGCGAGATAAAGCAAGCTCGTCAGTTGTCGACCGAGCTGACGGCCCGAGGTGCCTTCCTGTACGAGCTGCTCGCAAAGGAGCCTGAACACAAGGTCAGTTACAGATAAAGCAAGCTCGTCAGTTGTCGACCGAGCTGACGGCCCGAGGTGCCTTCCTGTACGAGCTGCTCGCAAAGGAGCCTGAACACAAGGTCAGTTACAGATAAAGCAAGCTCGTCAGTTGTCGACCGAGCTGACGGCCCGAGGTGCCTTCCTGTACGAGCTGCTCGCAAAGGAGCCTGAACACAAGGTCAGTTACAGATAAAGCAAGCTCGTCAGTTGTCGACCGAGCTGACGGCCCGAGGTGCTTCCTGTACGACCTGCTCGCAAAGGAGCCTGAACACAAGGTCAGTTACAGATAAAGCAAGCTCGTCAGTTGTCGACCGAGCTGATGGCCCGAGGTGCTTCCTGTGAGAGCTGCTCGCAAAGGAGCCTGAACACAAGTTCAGTTACAGATAAAGCAAGCTCGTCAGTTGTCGACCGAGCTGACGGCCCGAGGTGCCTTCCTGTACGAGCTGCTCGCAAAGGAGCCTGAACACAAGGTCAGTTACAGATAAAGCAAGCTCGTCAGTTGTCGACCGAGCTGACGGCCCGAGGTGCCTTCCTGTACGAGCTGCTCGCAAAGGAGCCTGAACACAAGGTCAGTTACAGATAAAGCAAGCTCGTCAGTTGTCGACCGAGCTGACGGCCCGAGGTGCTTCCTGTACGACCTGCTCGCAAAGGAGCCTGAACACAAGGTCAGTTACAGATAAAGCAAGCTCGTCAGTTGTCGACCGAGCTGATGGCCCGAGGTGCTTCCTGTGAGAGCTGCTCGCAAAGGAGCCTGAACACAAGTTCAGTTACAGATAAAGCAAGCTCGTCAGTTGTCGACCGAGCTGACGGCCCGAGGTGCCTTCCTGTACGAGCTGCTCGCAAAGGAGCCTGAACACAAGGTCAGTTACAGATAAAGCAAGGTCGTCAGTTGTCGACCGAGCTGACGGCCCGAGGTGCTTCCTGTACGAGCTGCTCGCAAAGGAGCCTGAACACAAGGTCAGTTACAGATAAAGCAAGCTCGTCAGTTGTCGACCGAGCTGACGGCCCGAGGTGCTTCCTGTACGAGCTGCTCGCAAAGGAGCCTGAACACAAGGTCAGTTACAGATAAAGCAAGCTCGTCAGTTGTCGACCGAGCTGACGGCCCGAGGTGCTTCCTGTGAGAGCTGCTCGCAAAGGAGCCTGAACACAAGTTCAGTTACAGATAAAGCAAGCTCGTCAGTTGTCGACCGAGCTGACGGCCCGAGGTGCTTCCTGTACGAGCTGCTCGCAAAGGAGCCTGAACACAAGGTCAGTTACAGATAAAGCAAGCTCGTCAGTTGTCGACCGAGCTGACGGCCCGAGGTGCTTCCTGTACGAGCTGCTCGCAAAGGAGCCTGAACACAAGGTCAGTTACAGATAAAGCAAGCTCGTCAGTTGTCGACCGAGCTGACGGCCCGAGGTGCCTTCCTGTACAATATTTTTTCATCATCATCATAAATTCTTTATTACATAAATAAAAAGTACAAAATGGCGGACTTAATGCATGACGCATTCTTTACCAGTCAACCCAAAGATGGTACAAGAAATATAAAAAGTAGTTGGTAGGCAGGAGAAATTATAACTACAATAGTTATAATTAAAGTAGTAAGTAATTAAAGTTACTCTAAATATAAACTAATCACTAGCACTAGGTAAGTTAATACTTATGATGTACTTACACACACAATTATGCATACAGATATACAATATCTTAGATATATAATACATAAATAACAATGAATATAAACATATTTATATGAATATGAATACATAAATATATTTTCGTAATATGTAATCAATTCTGCATGCGAATTCAGAAATATAATACTTACATGATTTTTGTCGCCAATAGTCTAGTTTTGCTATGTGGTTTTCAAACCCTAAACCTGAAGCACCTGAACATTCTCATATGTTCGCTGGCACTTTAACATATAACAAGCTCGTCTAACAACAATGTGTTTGTGTGACAGAGTGCCCGTGACGAAGCGCTCTCCCGTCCGTTGGACATGTCGACGATGGAGGCGTCACTGCGGCGCGCGCTCGACGCGCTGTCGGCGCGCGTGAGTGCGACGCGCGACCACACCGACTCTGTCGCGTCCAGCGAGGCAGCGCTGGACAGCAAGCTGCAGCGCCGCAGACAGGAGCTGCAGCGGGCTGAGAAGCGACTGCGCACTGTCGCAAGTATCAAGTGAGTGGGGCGCTGCATAGTGAACTGCACATTTTGTGAGTCTATAAGTGGTAAGCTATAGTTTCAGGATTAGGGATCTAAAAGCATCTCACATACTCAAAAACCCTTTACTGTATGTAAAAGTGAGGCATCGTGTTCTCAACGGTCACTGTCAGTCCAAGCGAAACGACGTGCAGTGAGAAACCCTACAAGACTAAAAAAAATCGTTTTATGGCTTTTAGGCTTGATAAGTAATCAGTATCTTGGATCAATAACAATTTTGGTGAAATTCGGAAAATGAAATTTTGACCCCCCGTAGTGACTCACTCGACTGGAAGTGAATTTCTATGGGAAGCCGAAATTTCATTTTAGGAATTTCACAAAAATTGTTATTGATCCAAGATACTGATTACTTATCAAGCCTCCAGTATGAATTTGGATGATGATCAAAAAGTCACCTTGTATATATATTTAAAAAAACTAAAACAGCTAGCAAAATTTCCAAAATGTAGATATTGTTAAAACCCGTCTAATAAAAATGTTTGATTAACCCTTAACCACTGACGTACGTATGTGGTACGTCATCGTAATAGTTTTTCGTTCAATACTTAATTTTACGTAGGAATTTCGGCGCATCCTTTTTGGTAGCTTCCTAGTTGCCAGCAACGTGTGTGCGGCGGGGGAGAGTGTACGCGTAGCATGCTCCTAAGCAGGTAAATTTAACCCCGCGACGTATGAGGTACGTACGTCAGTGTTAATGTGACTTTTTTGAAAATACTTATTTATGTTTGTCAGCAGACGAAATGCATCGTAATTGGTCAAATTTTTCTTCTGGGCCATCTACATCAAAAATTACGAGTTCAAGTGAATAATGCCAATAACGAAGAAGTTATCGAACCTTATCTTCGTGAGCCTGACGAATCATCGGCAGATGAAAATGATTCATTCAGTCGGATCGCGATGTGTCTTCCGAGGACGAAAATTTTAGGGATGAAGTGGCTCCTGCTCGTGATTCAGAATATTTTGAAAGTGAACAGGCTCTTGCTTGTATATATATATATATATATATAGTGGATAAATACCCGATAAAGCTGTAAAGCTTGCCGTAAACCGGTCAGTTTGCAGTGCTCTAAGGCAACCTGCAACAACTGCTGTTAAAAAGTGCCTTTTAGTAAGATTTATGGCGATTGTGATTATTTTCTAATTAAAGCCATCCTTAATAATTAATACAACTCAAAAAAGAAGTTCCTATTGTGACAAAATATTTTTGTTTTGATTTTGAAAAAATGTCTATGTTACTTTCATTGCCTCTAAGGTTGTTAATTAATCTATATTTTCCTATGAATATTATAACTGTGATTTTATCATCCTTATATCATTTAAATATGTGTTTATAAACTCACTGCAATAATCACCATAGGTACCCTCCATTCTTGCATCAGGAGGGTTTCAAAATTAAATACGTATCCCGTACGTACGTCAGTGGTAGTGTAACAAAATGACACGTCAGTGGTTAAGGGTTAACATTATATCATTGCAGTATAGAAACGCAGATAGAAAAGTAAATCTGGATGTGAGAAGCTCTGAACCGGTAATCGAACCCGGGACCTCTCGCTTGCCGGGCGATTGCTCTAACCTCTGAGTTATCCAAGTCTCAACACAACTCGTGAATTTACCAATGTGCTTTCCCATACTGCAATGATATTTATAGATACCCATTTTATATGTTTACCCACTCAAAATGTTTGAGTTCCGTCCATGATTTCTCATGATTCATGAGAAAGTGTTTGAAGACCTCATTTCAATAATTTTGTTTATTTTTTTTATATCGACTGAAAGTTTTTCAATCGCGTTTCTGTACTGCAGAAATCTAGGAAAAGGTTTTAAAAATGTTATAGTAAGGAAAGTAATAAAACGACTCCAAAAAGGGCCAATTGTTCGCGGTGTCGCGTCGCCTTAACTCTGTTCTCTAGCTAGCGGAACAGTGTGAGAGGAGGAAAATTTTGCGTCAGACTTAAAACGGGTTTGTGAAAAAAATTTACCCATCTTTGCTTCCTAGGGACCAACTTTGCTACACATGAGTCAGGATCTTTTTGATCATATAGCGTTTAAATTCACCACACAAATAAATGTGCACCGCGGGGATTGAACCGATGACCTCTGGGTTAGCGGGCGAGCGCTCGGCCATAGAGGGGGTCTTCAACCTCATCGTGATAAAGTTAAAACCATATACGAAAGAATAATCACCGTACTCCTTTTCATAGCTGGCTGGTTGTGAACATTTTATACAAGGTTTGTCGTATATTCCGTACGAAATGGGATGTTCTTTGGGTGTTATATCGATGAGTAGAGAGCACAGAGACGGTATTGAGGGTATATCCCCCGCAGGCCGGCGTACCAACCTGAAGTGTCAATGCTGGAGGGAGAGCTGCAGCAGCTGTGGGAGCGGTACGTGCTGCGATACCGCTGTGTCGAGGCGCTCAAGCATCAGCTCAGTCTGCTGGAGAACGCTCAAGCTGAGGTACATCACTAGATACTGCTCGTATTTAGACTTTTTGGCCTTGAAGCCAGTTAGGATAACCAATGAGTATGCTTTGATGTGAATAAAACTGTTCCAAAACCAACGAATTACGGAACCCTAGATGCGCAAGTCTGGTCGCACTTGACCTTGTTGTTAGGGTTCTGTATCTCTAAGGGAAAAAAACCCTTATAGGACCACTTCGTTGTCCGTCTGTCTGTCTGCCAAAACCCTTTTTCTAAGGAACGCGTGGATATCAAGTTGAAATGAATATCAAATAATCAGGTCTGCAACCACTTGGAGCTGTCAAAAAATAAAACTTCTAAGTCAACGCAGTCAAAAGATTCGGCCGTTTATGACAATCGCAAGGAAATCAAAACCTATTAATCTAGAATCATACAATTTAGCAAGAAGCAATGTCTTATAGCACAAGTAAAGGGAAAAATCCGAAAACCGTAAATTTATAGTTACATCATACTCGGAAAAAGTGGGAAAAATTTTCGAGACTCGATTCCCGTGATGGATGAACTATATACAATTATACATACTCGTACCTACAAGTTTGTACGGAACCCTCAGTGCGCAAGTCCGACTTCCACTTGGCCGGTTTTTTTTAATTACTTTAATGTTGGCCATTTAAGACTTTACCGGACAAAGAAGGGGACGCCATAGTACTGCGTCGCACTGAATGAGTTATAGAAAATTAGCTTCGCCCGCGCTAATTTAGTGTACATTTTTACGGAATAAAAAGTAGCCTATGTCAAATAAAAAGTAGCCTATGTCAAATAAAAAGTAGCCTATGTCAAATAAAAAGTAGCCTATGTCAAATAAAAAGTAGCCTATATCAAATAAAAAGTAGCCTATGTCAAATAAAAAGTAGCCTATGTCAAATAAAAAGTAGCCTATGTCAAATAAAAAGTAGCCTATGTCAAATAAAAAGTAGCCTATGTCAAATAAAAAGTAGCCTATGTCAAATAAAAAGTAGCCTATGTCAAATAAAAAGTAGCCTATATCAAATCACGTCGATCCGTTGCTGCGTTGCTGCGTGAAAGAAGGACAAACCAACAAACACAGCTTCGCATTTTACGGATGATGCTAAAGAGTTGAATGATGGACAAGTAACGCAACTTGCAGGCGGCGGAGGAGCAGCAGGCGGCCATCATGCAGCTGATACACAAGTACGAGGCTGAAGACGTGCTCGGGAAGTTGAGCGACTCAGGTGACACGTCACTACTTACATAGACAATGATGGACAAGTAACGCAACTTGCAGGCGGCGGAGGAGCAGCAGGCGGCCATCATGCAGCTGATACACAAGTACGAGGCTGAAGACGTGCTCGGGAAGTTGAGCGACTCAGGTGACACGTCACTACTTACATAGACAATGATGGACAAGTAACGCAACTTGCAGGCGGCGGAGGAGCAGCAGGCGGCCATCATGCAGCTGATACACAAGTACGAGGCTGAAGACGTGCTCGGGAAGTTGAGCGACTCAGGTGACACGTCACTACTTACATAGACAATGATGGACAAGTAACGCAACTTGCAGGCGGCGGAGGAGCAGCAGGCGGCCATCATGCAGCTGATACACAAGTACGAGGCTGAAGACGTGCTCGGGAAGTTGAGCGACTCAGGTGACACGTCACTACTTACATACACAATGATGGACAAGTAACGCAACTTGCAGGCGGCGGAGGAGCAGCAGGCGGCCATCATGCAGCTGATACACAAGTACGAGGCTGAAGACGTGCTCGGGAAGTTGAGCGACTCAGGTGACACGTCACTACTTACATACACAATGATGGACAAGTAACGCAACTTGCAGGCGGCGGAGGAGCAGCAGGCGGCCATCATGCAGCTGATACACAAGTACGAGGCTGAAGACGTGCTCGGGAAGTTGAGCGACTCAGGTGACACGTCACTACTTACATACACAATGATGGACAAGTAACGCAACTTGCAGGCGGCGGAGGAGCAGCAGGCGGCCATCATGCAGCTGATACACAAGTACGAGGCTGAAGACGTGCTCGGGAAGTTGAGCGACTCAGGTGACACGTCACTACTTACATACACAATGATGGACAAGTAACGCAACTTGCAGGCGGCGGAGGAGCAGCAGGCGGCCATCATGCAGCTGATACACAAGTACGAGGCTGAAGACGTGCTCGGGAAGTTGAGCGACTCAGGTGACTCGTTACTACTTACATACACAATGATGACGAAGGAGCAGCAGGCGGCCATCATGCAGCTGATACACAAGTACGAGGCTGAAGACGTGCTCGGGAAGTTGAGCGACTCAGGTGACTCGTTACTACTTACATACACAATGATGACGAAGGAGCAGCAGGCGGCCATCATGCAGCTGATACACAAGTACGAGGCTGAAGACGTGCTCGGGAAGTTGAGCGACTCAGGTGACTCGTTACTACTTACATACACAATGATGACGAAGGAGCAGCAGGCGGCCATCATGCAGCTGATACACAAGTACGAGGCTGAAGACGTGCTCGGGAAGTTGAGCGACTCAGGTGACTCGTTACTACTTACATACACAATGATGACGAAGGAGCAGCAGGCGGCCATCATGCAGCTGATACACAAGTACGAGGCTGAAGACGTGCTCGGGAAGTTGAGCGACTCAGGTGACTCGTTACTACTTACATACACAATGATGACGAAGGAGCAGCAGGCGGCCATCATGCAGCTGATACACAAGTACGAGGCTGAAGACGTGCTCGGGAAGTTGAGCGACTCAGGTGACTCGTTACTACTTACATACACAATGATGACGAAGGGATTATTGGTCTCTAAAGACACGAACATTTTTTTTATTCAACTAACCAAAATATATAGTATTTTTTTTATATATGCAATTTTAAAAATACGTGAAACAGAACCTTGCACTGCATTTGCTTGTATTTTATTTCTACTTTTCAATATCAAGTAAATAATGATTGGCTAAATGGATAGTGGTACATTATGGGGAGGTATATTAGTATAATGTATTCATAATGACGTTTCAGAGGAGATGTCGTCCAGCGACGAGACCAAGGATCTGAGCGAGGTGCGCCCCGCCACCCGCGCTCCCCGCCCCGCCACCCGCCCGCGGACCCGGCTGCGGATCAAGACTGCTGGTACATTACTCTCTGATTACACCTTTTTACTTTCCATGAAAATTCCATAGACTATGATGGACGGAGTGGGAGCGTTCGCTTTTTTAAATTATTAATTGAGTATAAGTGTAGGGCAGTGTGGATGTGTGGTTGCCGGTGTGGATGTGTGGTTGCCGGTGTGGATGTGTGGTTGCCGGTGTGCGCGGACGGATCCTTTTTGTACTAAATTTTCAACAACTTCCTATGGATCCAAACTAAAAATCGTGAATAAGCTGTTTCATACATTTTGTTTTAGTTTGTATTTTCTACGAAACAGCACGTATTAATATCCGAGCAAAACAGCAGATTTTTCACGATTTAATGGTTGGTTCCATAATAAATTTGTTCTTCCTATAGACAAGTACAATCACCAAATTTTCGTTTCCCACTTACATTTCACCATGTCAATATATTTAACGTCAATGCTCGTAAGCGATGCTCGAATTCAAATGTCAGGGGCGAGACTCGCTTTTCTTAAAATGTTTATACTACAGGCGAGAATTCGTAGGTCGATATATGCATGCTTGTTTAAATTCGTAGGTCGATATATGCATGCTTGTTTAAATTCGTAGGTCGATATATGCATGCTTGTTTAAATTCGTAGGTCGATATATGCATGCTTGTTTAAATTCGTAGGTCGATATATGCATGCTTGTTTAAATTCGTAGGTCGATATATGCATGCTTGTTTAAATTCGTAGGTCGATATATGCATGCTTGTTTAAATTCGTAGGTCGATATATGCATGCTTGTTTAAATTCGTAGGTCGATATATGCATGCTTGTTTAAATTCGTAGGTCGATATATGCATGCTTGTTTAAATTCGTAGGTCGATATATGCATGCTTGTTTAAATTCGTAGGTCGATATATGCATGCTTGTTTAAATTCGTAGGTCGATATATGCATGCTTGTTTAAATTCGTAGGTCGATATATGCATGCTTGTTTAAATTCGTAGGTCGATATATGCATGCTTGTTTAAATTCGTAGGTCGATATATGCATGCTTGTTTAAATTCGTAGGTCGATATATGCATGCTTGTCTAAATTCGTAGGTCGATATATGCATGCTTGTTTAAATTCGTAGGTCGATATATGCATGCTTGTCTAAATTAGTAGGTCGATATATGCATGCTTGTCTAAATTAGTAGGTCGATATATGCATGCGTGTCTAAATTAGTAGGTCGATATATGCATGCTTGTCTAAATTCGTAGGTCGATATATGCATGCTTGTCTAAATTCGTAGGTCGATATATGCATGCTTGTCTAAATTCGTAGGTCGATATATGCATGCTTGTCTAAATTAGTAGGTCGATATATGCATGCTTGTCTAAATTAGTAGGTCGATATATGCATGCGTGTCTAAATTAGTAGGTCGATATATGCATGCTTGTCTAAATTCGTAGGTCGATATATGCATGCTTGTCTAAATTCGTAGGTCGATATATGCATGCTTGTCTAAATTCGTAGGTCGATATATGCATGATTGTCTAAATTCGTAGGTCGATATATGCATGCTTGTCTAAATTCGTAGGTCGATATATGCATGCTTGTCTAAATTCGTAGGTCGATATATGCATGCTTGTTTAAATTCGTAGGTCGATATATGCATGCTTGTTTAAATTAGTAGGTCGATATATGCATGCTTGTTTAAATTCGTAGGTCGATATATGCATGCTTGTTTAAATTCGTAGGTCGATATATGCATGCTTGTTTAAATTCGTAGGTCGATATATGCATGCTTGTTTAAATTCGTAGGTCGATATATGCATGCTTGTTTAAATTAGTAGGTCGATATATGCATGCGTGTCTAAATTCGTAGGTCGATATATGCATGCGTGTCTAAATTAGTAGGTCGATATATGCATGCTTGTCTAAATTCGTAGGTCGATATATGCATGCTTGTCTAAATTCGTAGGTCGATATATGCATGCTTGTTTAAATTCGTAGGTCGATATATGCATGCTTGTTTAAATTAGTAGGTCGATATATGCATGCTTGTTTAAATTCGTAGGTCGATATATGCATGCTTGTTTAAATTCGTAGGTCGATATATGCATGCTTGTTTAAATTCGTAGGTCGATATATGCATGCTTGTTTAAATTCGTAGGTCGATATATGCATGCTTGTTTAAATTCGTAGGTCGATATATGCATGCTTGTCTAAATTCGTAGGTCGATATATGCATGCTTGTTTAAATTCGTAGGTCGATATATGCATGCTTGTTTAAATTAGTAGGTCGATATATGCATGCGTGTCTAAATTCGTAGGTCGATATATGCATGCGTGTCTAAATTAGTAGGTCGATATATGCATGCTTGTCTAAATTCGTAGGTCGATATATGCATGCTTGTCTAAATTCGTAGGTCGATATATGCATGCTTGTTTAAATTCGTAGGTCGATATATGCATGCTTGTTTAAATTAGTCGATATATGCATGCGTGTCTAAATTAGTAGGTCGATATATGCATGCTTGTCTAAATTCGTAGGTCGATATATGCATGCTTGTTTAAATTAGTAGGTCGATATATGCATGCTTGTCTAAATTCGTAGGTCGATATATGCATGCTTGTTTAAATTCGTAGGTCGATATATGCATGCTTGTCTAAATTCGTAGGTCGATATATGCATGCTTGTTTAAATTCGTAGGTCGATATATGCATGCTTGTTTAAATTAGTAGGTCGATATATGCATGCTTGTCTAAATTCGTAGGTCGATATATGCATGCTTGTTTAAATTCGTAGGTCGATATATGCATGCTTGTTTAAATTAGTAGGTCGATATATGCATGCTTGTCTAAATTAGTAGGTCGATATATGCATGCTTGTCTAAATTAGTAGGTCGATATATGCATGCTTGTCTAAATTCGTAGGTCGATATATGCATGCTTGTTTAAATTAGTAGGTCGATATATGCATGCTTGTCTAAATTCGTAGGTCGATATATGCATGCTTGTTTAAATTCGTAGGTCGATATATGCATGCTTGTCTAAATTCGTAGGTCGATATATGCATGCTTGTTTAAATTCGTAGGTCGATATATGCATGCTTGTTTAAATTAGTAGGTCGATAAATGCATGCTTGTCTAAATTCGTAGGTCGATATATGCATGCTTGTTTAAATTCGTAGGTCCATATATGCATGCTTGTCTAAATTCGTAGGTCGATATATGCATGCTTGTTTAAATTCGTAGGTCGATATATGCATGCTTATTTAAATTAGTAGGTCGATATATGCATGCGTGTCTAAATTCGTAGGTCGATATATGCATGCGTGTCTAAATTAGTAGGTCGATATATGCATGCTTGTCTAAATTCGTAGGTCGATATATGCATGCTTGTCTAAATTCGTAGGTCGATATATGCATGCTTGTTTAAATTCGTAGGTCGATATATGCATGCTTGTTTAAATTAGTAGGTCGATATATGCATGCGTGTCTAAATTCGTAGGTCGATATATGCATGCGTGTCTAAATTAGTAGGTCGATATATGCATGCGTGTCTAAATTCGTAGGTCGATATATGCATGCGTGTCTAAATTAGTAGGTCGATATATGCATGCTTGTCTAAATTTGTAGGTCGATATATGCATGCTTGTTTAAATTAGTAGGTCGATATATGCATGCTTGTCTAAATTCGTAGGTCGATATATGCATGCTTGTTTAAATTAGTAGGTCGATATATGCATGCTTGTCTAAATTCGTAGGTCGATATATGCATGCTTGTTTAAATTCGTAGGTCGATATATGCATGCTTGTCTAAATTCGTAGGTCGATATATGCATGCGTGTCTAAATTAGTAGGTCGATATATGCATGCTTGTCTAAATTCGTAGGTCGATATATGCATGCTTGTTTAAATTAGTAGGTCGATATATGCATGCTTGTCTAAATTCGTAGGTCGATATATGCATGCTTGTTTAAATTCGTAGGTCGATATATGCATGCTTGTCTAAATTCGTAGGTCGATATATGCATGCTTGTTTAAATTCGTAGGTCGATATATGCATGCTTGTTTAAATTAGTAGGTCGATATATGCATGCTTGTCTAAATTCGTAGGTCGATATATGCATGCTTGTTTAAATTCGTAGGTCGATATATGCATGCTTGTTTAAATTAGTAGGTCGATATATGCATGCTTGTCTAAATTAGTAGGTCGATATATGCATGCTTGTCTAAATTAGTAGGTTGATATATGCATGCTTGTCTAAATTCGTAGGTCGATATATGCATGCTTGTTTAAATTCGTAGGTCGATATATGCATGCTTGTCTAAATTCGTAGGTCGATATATGCATGCTTGTTTAAATTCGTAGGTCGATATATGCATGCTTGTTTAAATTAGTAGGTCGATATATGCATGCTTGTCTAAATTCGTAGGTCGATATATGCATGCTTGTTTAAATTCGTAGGTCGATATATGCATGCTTGTTTAAATTAGTAGGTCGATATATGCATGCTTGTCTAAATTAGTAGGTCGATATATGCATGCTTGTCTAAATTAGTAGGTCGATATATGCATGCTTGTCTAAATTAGTAGGTCGATATATGCATGCTTGTCTAAATTAGTAGGTCGATATATGCATGCTTGTTTAAATTAGTAGGTCGATATATGCATGCGTGTCTAAATTCGTAGGTCGATATATGCATGCGTGTCTAAATTCGTAGGTCGATATATGCATGCGTGTCTAAATTAGTAGGTCGATATATGCATGCTTGTCTAAATTCGTAGGTCGATATATGCATGCTTGTTTAAATTAGTAGGTCGATATATGCATGCTTGTCTAAATTCGTAGGTCGATATATGCATGCTTGTCTAAATTCGTAGGTCGATATATGCATGCTTGTTTAAATTAGTAGGTCGATATATGCATGCTTGTCTAAATTCGTAGGTCGATATATGCATGCTTGTTTAAATTCGTAGGTTGATATATGCATGCTTGTTTAAATTAGTAGGTCGATATATGCATGCTTGTTTAAATTAGTAGGTCGATATATGCATGCTTGTCTAAATTCGTAGGTCGATATATGCATGCTTGTTTAAATTCGTAGGTCGATATATGCATGCTTGTTTAAATTAGTAGGTCGATATATGCATGCTTGTCTAAATTAGTAGGTCGATATATGCATGCTTGTCTAAATTAGTAGGTCGATATATGCATGCTTGTCTAAATTAGTAGGTCGATATATGCATGCTTGTTTAAATTCGTAGGTCGATATATGCATGCTTGTTTAAATTAGTAGGTCGATATATGCATGCTTGTCTAAATTAGTAGGTCGATATATGCATGCTTGTTTAAATTCGTAGGTCGATATATGCATGCTTGTTTAAATTAGTAGGTCGATATATGCATGCTTGTTTAAATTCGTAGGTCGATATATGCATGCTTGTTTAAATTCGTAGGTCGATATATGCATGCTTGTCTAAATTAGTAGGTCGATATATGCATGCTTGTCTAAATTAGTAGGTCGATATATGCATGCTTGTCTAAATTAGTAGGTCGATATATGCATGCTTGTTTAAATTCGTAGGTCGATATATGCATGCTTGTTTAAATTCGTAGGTCGATATATGCATGCTTGTCTAAATTAGTAGGTCGATATATGCATGCTTGTTTAAATTCGTAGGTCGATATATGCATGCTTGTCTAAATTAGTAGGTCGATATATGCATGCTTGTTTAAATTCGTAGGTCGATATATGCATGCTTGTCTAAATTCGTAGGTCGATATATGCATGCTTGTCTAAACATTGCTTACACGAGAATCGCAAATGTCGATGCGAGACTTTCTTGCTAGGCAATAATATGATCGCCTAGTCTAGACAAATGCTAGTAGTATCGCATCTCGAAATCATTTATCGCTCCCTAAACTCTCGTCAGTCTCCGCCTGTGTAAACAAATTCTACGAGTTTCGCCATTCAAAGGCGGATCTCGCCAAGATTCTCGAATTCGATTTTGTTCAGTCATAAAATTTCCTTATTTTTTATTCTCCTTATATTTTTAATTTGACTACTATTTCTATATCCGCAAAATATCAATAGCCCAACTCTGCTGCAAATATTTTGAGAGCTGTATCCCGAGGATCTATTTTTAGATTATGGATTTTTTTGGTCCTGGAGATACTCATAATTCCTAAATAAGGTGACATTTATTGATGCAGTCAAATTCTTACTGGATGCTTGGTACGTGATCAGTGAACTCACGGATCAATAACACTTTTTGCTAATTTTGCTAAATTAAATGTTGACCTCCCTTAGTATTTGACTCGAGGCTTGCGTCTGTAGGGAACAAAAAAAATATGATTTACGAATATCAAAAAGGGTCATAGAACCTTGATACTGATTATTACCATATTGCATTTACCGAGTCTTCAGTATGAATTTGTATAAATAAATGTCACTTTTACAACGTTTTTCGACATTTTAGAAACGTGGTCCCTAAAAGAATAATCGCTAGAATTATATGATTTTTTCATCACGATGTAAACAATCGCAGACGAGAATCGTTTGGAAAGTTCTCGCATAGGATAATCGCCTACGATTTTTTGCTACTCGTGTTCGAGAAACTCTTCTTGTGTAAATGAGGCTTACTGATTTTGATACGAGACTCGCCATTCGTGACCAACATTTTTTTTGGGAGGACGTCTTTAAGGTCCAATAAACGTTGTAAAATTCGGTCCGCAAGACAACAATAAATTTATAGAAATACATTATATAGGATTATGAGCGTCTCTGGGACCAACAAAATGCGTAATATGAAAATAGGGATTCAGCTTGTAAATTATTTGCAGCAGAGCTGGCTATTAATAACTTTGGGTATACAGAAATGGTTGTCAAAATAAAAAGGAGAATAAAAATACTGAAAATTTGATGACTGAACAAAATCGAATTCGAGAGTCTTGGCGAGACCCGAGTTTGAATGGCGAAACTCGTGGTATTTGTGACCGAAGAGAGTTTGGGGTGCAATAAATGCTTTCGAGACGCGAAACTCCCAGCAGTTGTTTACACTAGGCGGTCATATTATTGCCTAACAAGAAACTGCCGCTCGTGTTCGAGAAACTCTACTTGTGTAAATGAGGCTGACAGAAATAATAGGGCGTCCGAATGTTTTGCAAAGTTCATCTCTTCTGTCACCCGACTCATCGCCTGAGGCTTGCTGCGGTTTCCATCTTAATGTACCATGTCGTGATGTCCGTGTGCAGGTGCGCAGGCGACGGAGGAGCGACGCGCGTTCGGGAGCATGGCGGGGGGCGCGCGGGGCTCGCTCGACGACATCCGGGACGAGGACGACTCGTTGTCAGAGGGGGACGACTCCGACAGAGCCACGTATGGTGAGTCACGTGCAAGCTCTTTGTTACACGTAATTATTATTTTTGTGATAAGCAATGTGTTTGGTCTGGGCCTCGACCTCGGCTGATGGAGAGGGTCGATGGAAGGATGAACTCCCAGGAAGTGGAAGAGTGAAAGCAGGCGAGGCGTTAATAATTCTGTGCAGTAACTTCCGCAACATCTCTCTCTCTCCAGTACCTTTACTCCTCCACGGAGTCTAGGGTTGACAGTAGGCTCTTCCATGCCTGTCTGTCCATGGCCAGCGAGGTAAGCTCTGGCCATGTTATCTTTTTCTCTACGGCCTCTTTTAAAATGAACCGCTTCCACGTCTGGGTTGGTCGCCCTGGTCGTCGAGAACCTCCAAACGGTTTCCACTTCAAGGCCACTTTAGGTATATGGTCTGCAGGTTTTCGTAGAGTAACTCTAATATGATGAATGACTAATACTAACTGCAACACAACTGTCTGTAACTAATCTGCCGGTACGGCTTCTCAAAAAATCATGGCGTACTCTTCGAATCGGTTGGCTTGGTTTCGCAGTTAGATTTAATCCATCCATCAGCCTGCCTTCGTTTACTTTCCAGGATTTCCCGGTGAACGCATAGAGATTTCCAAAGTCTAGGCGTTCCTCTTGGAAGCGATGCCCACACTCACACACGCTGAGAAGGCGGGTTGGTGAGCGCGGTGACGAAACCCTCGCACCAGGGGCGCCGATACCCGTCACAAGTCTTTATATAAGGGCTAGCAATTGGGGATGGATATACCGCCATCGATCGGTCCCAGGCATGGTGTACCTCCTGGTAGTGCCTGTTTGAGAGCTGTCCTCTTACTCTCCCCCGCATAACTTCTGGGAGGTTTGCAAGTAAGATGACGGTACCTCCACAGTCGAGCCCGGCATCATGTTTACTACATACGTAAATTCCGTCACGCTATATTAAATATAGATATGTATTGTATAACTGTGCCCCCCCCCCCCTCCCCCCCCGCAGGTCGCGAGTCGACAATGTCCCGCTGGCCGCGTCCCCGCCCCGCCACCCGCACACTCGCCGCAGACGACGACCTGCGAGACCTCATGGAAGGTGAAACAAGCACACCTTACTATATACACATATCATTTTATGGCCTGTCCGTCTGTTCGCACGCACCTCAGATAACTTATGCCAAAGGCGGCCGTTTTTAGCAAAAGTTAAAATTTTAGCTCATCAAAGACGTTGTCTATTAAAACCATGCTATTCAAAAATAGTTCATTGCTATATCTACGCAATTAGTTGAGCAGATTTTCAATAATTATTCTAGTAAGTAAATAATGTTTTTTTTTTCTAAAGTGACACAAAAATGGAGGGGAGCGGGGGGGAAAGGGTTTTTAACGTGTTCCTACTTCAATATTGAAACACATATATAAAAGCTACATGTATGCCAAGTTTCATGCTTTGTGCCGGATGGGACCGATATTGATATATTTTTGAGCTAACAAGCCGTACTAGTCTTACAAAAACAAGGAGCGAACGGAAATGTTCTTGTTTTTGGCTGAGGAAAAAGACCCGCGAAATCAAAAGAAAAAAATAACCATACATTTTTTATTTTTAAATATTTGATTAATAGCTTTCTATGTTCGAATTTCAACTAAATTATCTCATAAAAAAGATTTTATAAAACACCACAATTATTATCATGTTCCTTTTATACAATTCTAGTATCTCGAAACTTTCCCGTATGTTAACTTCAAGTACCTGACAAACCAAAGACAAAAGACCATAATTATGGACTACATAGGTAAATTGATTAAGGATCAAGAATCATACCCTGAGAGGAAATAAGAATAGGTTTCAAATAAGAATAGGAATGTCAGGACGCAATTTTACTGTCGCTCTCTCTCTCGCGCCATCGCTAGACTGAGCGAGAGAGATATGGGTAGCAAGTGAAGTTATTTGCGGGTGCGATACCATTCTCATTGAAACGCATATTATTAGTTTGCACCATAGTTCTGTGCAGACTACAGCTGGGGCCGCGTGCGTAATGTTACATTGAACGACGTCATCTAGGTGTATTGTAGTGAGTCGGTGTTGATGAGCCCCAGTACATAACGTCACGCCCGCAGGTGTGTCGGGCGGCGGCGGGGGGGACGACTCGCTCGGCAGCTCCTCCGAGAGCGAGCTGCGATTGGTCAGCGCCGCCAGGAGAACCAGCGCGGCGCCCGGACGAAGCTCCGTGCTCAGCGATAATGAATTCTAACTGTGGCGACGTACGACTCACGTTACATTGTAGGTGTTCTACGGTTATATAGCACTAATTGTTATGGATAAATGAATTAAACAATAATTATCATTATTATAAATGTTTTATTAAATGCCACCTTTTAGCGACATTATTTCGATTTATCAAACCAATACGATACAAAATAAATTAATAACGCCATGTCCTAATTACAACCAATCATTAAAACACTAGATTTAATGTTTGATGATTCAATCCTACCCTCAATTTACAAATATGAAGAATAAAATGTATATTTTTCTATTTACAAAACAAATAAAATAAAAATTTGACTTAATCAATACCTAACTTAAAAGTAAGTATTTTTTAATATACATATAGCTGTTTTTAAACTAACAAAATGCTGATTACTTCTATTAAAATTCGGGAATTCTTTTTGGTGCAAATAAATCGTCTAATATGTAAGTGTTTTAATGTAATGTAGACCAAACAAAACTAACATAAAACTTGAAAACTAATTTTGATATAATAATCATTTAAATCTAAAAAGTGGTAACCGAAACTTAAGTTAATAGCAGTATACCTAAGAGCTATGCTTAAAGTTAAACAATACAGTAGCAAATTGAGCAATTTTGACGTAGAATGAATTACAATAAAATAGTAATATTTACAACAATAATGAACCAATTCCATTGCTCAACGTGTTTTTACAATTTGGCACCAGTTAGGTACATTGGACTTCAGTTGAAATGTACAAACACTAGAACTACATGCGGCTCATACAGCTCTTATCCAGAAGTTAACCAGCTTGTGACGTATCGCTTTAGCCAATCAAAACACTTTGTAATTGGCTCCTTACATTGGCTCCCTACACGCGCATTCGGATTTGACGATACCAAGGTTTTTAATGGATAAGATCTGCGCCCACAAATATACAAGGTAATAAAAATAAGTCTTAAGAGTAGTGTGTAACACAGATACTTGACGATATTACAAAATATACAAACAAATTATAGAACTTAAAGTAAAAGTTAAGAAAATTAACATTAGACGATGACAAACTTACAGTTATGTGTGCTTCAGTGTGGACCTATGTGTGCTTCAGTGTGGACCTATGTGTGCTTCAGTGTGGACCTATGTGTGCTTCAGTGTGGACCTATGTGTGCTTCAGTGTGGACCTATGTGTGCTTCAGTGTGGACCTATGTGTGCTTCAGTGTGGACCTATGTGTGCTTCAGTGTGGACCTATGTGTGCTTCAGTGTGGACCTATGCTCAAGATACCAAGAAACAACACCTTAGAAACGCGGTACAACTGCAATTTCCTCCAGCCCGCTCGCTTATCTAAGGCGCTGGCTTCTCCCCATCACGGCTGAGTGTTTGGTCCTTGTCAATAGAGAAGCATAAAACGCAACTTTCGATCCACTTTCCCTCAACTTGCTAACTTTAAATACAATTTACAGAAGCTAGTGTATTAACTTTCTACTTTAGTTAAATTATTCGTGTGAAATATTCGCTAAACTGATTATTATGTAGATTAAGACTTTCTATGAATTTTTATAATGTATCTAAACGCGAGTCAGTGCGCGTGCGCGAGCCGAGGTTTATAAAACCGGTCAGACTACGGGCGCACCGTGGGTAACCCTATGTATATCTACCCTAGGGTAACTCGTTACATAATGTTATCGATTGTGCGCTCCTAGTGTACAAGTGTCTTAATTTAATGATTTAGATATTTATTTTGTCGTTTGCAAAATATGTTTTTTGATAGATGAGTTTAATTTATCTATGCAACCAAATTAATCCTGTCGACTCGGTAAGTTGGCTCCCCATAGCTGGGCTCAGGCTTTTAAAATTAAGCCGGTAAGCTTCAGCCGGTATACGTAGGGATAGTTCCTCCGTACGCCACGATCAGTTGGGCTGAAGTGTAGCTGACGTCACCGGCTACAAGTGGTGGTGGACGGTGAGGTCACTGGAGCCGGTGCTAGTAAGAGACTCGCTCTGGTCGGCCACGTGCGACCAGCTCTCGTCGCAGACCGCTATGTACTGTAGCTGACGTCACCGGCTACAAGTGGTGGTGGGCGGTGAGGTCGCTGGAGCCGGTGCTGGTGAGAGACTCGCTCTGGTCGGCCACGTGCGACCAGCTCTCGTCGCAGACCGCTATGTACTGTAGCTGACGTCACCGGCTACAAGTGGTGGTGGACGGTGAGGTCACTGGAGCCGGTGCTGGTGAGAGACTCGCTCTGGTCGGCCACGTGCGACCAGCTCTCGTCGCAGACCGCTATGTACTGTAGCTGACGTCACCGGCTACAAGTGGTGGTGGACGGCGAGGTCACTGGAGCCGGTGCTGGTGAGAGACTCGCTCTGGTCGGCCACGTGCGACCAGCTCTCGTCGCAGACCGCTATGTACTGTAGCTGACGTCACCGGCTACAAGTGGTGGTGGGCGGTGAGGTCGCTGGAGCCGGTGCTGGTGAGAGACTCACTCTGGTCGGCCACGTGCGACCAGCTCTCGTCGCAGACCGCTATGTACTGTAGCTGACGTCACCGGCTACAAGTGGTGGTGCGCGGTGAGGTCGCTGGAGCCGGTGCTGGTGAGAGACTCGCTCTGGTCGGCGGCGTGTGACCGGCTCTCGTCACAGATCGCTATGTACTGTAGCTGACGTCACCGGCTACAAGTGGTGGTGCGCGGTGAGGTCGCTGGAGCCGGTGCTGGTGAGAGACTCGCTCTGGTCGGCCACGTGCGACCAGTTCTCGTCGCAGACCGCTATGTACTGTAGCTGACGTCACCGGCTACAAGTGGTGGTGCGCGGTGAGGTCGCTGGAGCCAGTGCTGGTGAGAGACTCACTCTGGTCGGCGGCGTGTGACCGGCTCTCGTCGCAGACCGCTATGAACTGCTCTGCATATGCTCTGTGGAACGGAAAGTGTTACTATTAGCGGTTTAAGTCATTTTGGTTCATATTACAACGTTTGTTAAAATCAGTGAAATCCATGATATTCTTTGCTGAATAGCTTTGAATTCTTAGAAACTATAGAAAAAACAATGTGAGTGCATCATGTTAAGTTAAAGTCTTTCGTAACAGTTATTACAATACCAAAAAAAGCTTTTTTTAGTATTAGTTTTGCCGAAAAACTGTCAAAAGCCCTATCAGTTGTCTAAAAATGTTAAATTTGAATACGGTACCATAATTAGCTATCCTAAATGCCCCTTGATACCGAGTTTCATGCGAATCGGACCACTTTTTAGTACATGTCAAAAGCTGTCAAATGTCAAATTTTATTTTGGAGATGTAGCCCCTGTCTAGCTATTAATTATAGTTTAAACCCGGACCACACCCCCGACACTTCATAGTCAAGGCTCAAGTTATTTACCTACACTCTAACGCGCGCATCTGGCTTGTCCGCACACGCTTGTGTGTGTGCGTGAGCTAGTCTAGGGCTGGCAGCAATCGTGTGAGCGTCGTCGCCCGAGAGGGACACAATATAAGTCAGCAACTTATGTGATTCTCTTCCTAAATTTTAGCGTAGTCCAATTTCTGGTTCCCCGTGGATTAATCAGTATTAAAAAAATATATGTATAATGAGCTAACTAAAGAATTTAAGGTAGTTCCCCTCCAGGGCCCTTACATTTTTTCCACCCTGTATATATACTTATATATATATACTTATATATAGTATGCCTAAGCTTAGTAGGTACCTATATAGTTTCGTATGCATAAATGATCATCATATAATTAACAACTACTCAAACATAAATTTTGGAAAAAAAATGAAAACTTGTCAAAACATGGAAAGTTATAAATACTGATTTTATTGTTCCAAATGCGTTACTGAACGAAATTGTAAGGTTTGATCACGCAATTCTAATTTTTAAAAAAAAGTTTTCCAGTCATCCATAAACACTGCAATAACGCACCATACTGATTAAAAATCAGTATCGTGATAAAACTTTGTAACAAAACACGCGCGCAGCAAACGAGTGGTAATCGAGCTCTGCCTGACTCCAGATTTCCACTAACTTGCGGGGGACCGCGGGGGACGTTAAATTCGCGCGGGGAGGTGAGTGTCGCTTCTTTACGTAGTAATACTTTATATTCTCTGCCCGGACTGTGTTACTACAAAACGGTATTTAACTTTAGATAGTGTTTAAATCTGTTGCTGTCACTCTTTTACAATATGAAAGAAAAGGTGACAACAACAGATTTAAACACTGTCTAAAGTTAAACACCGTTTTGTAGTAACACCGGGAGTTTCTAGCATTAACCGTTTAGGTGATATGATCGATAAACATTTTGGCAATTTTCATTGGATAGATATCATCAAGCCCTTTTCTTATAGTGTCTACCATGAACATCGGTTAAGTTTCAGCCGTTTATAAGATATGGGCCGTTAAAGTTTTGACATTTCCATCGGGTAGATCCCGACGAGATCTTTTCCAAGATACCCATCAACATAGGTCTAGCTCCAGCCATTTAGGAGATATGGGCCGTTAAAGTTTTGACACTTCCGACGGGTACATCTCGGCGAGATCTTTTCTTAGACATCCATGAACATGGATTTAGCTATAGCCGTTAAGGAAACATGGGCGGTCTGTTTTGATATAAAAAAAAATTGGCCCCTGGTGCAACCCCGGGTTTACGACCTTCCGTTTCAAAGATATAGCCAAAACGAAATTTTTCCGAAAAATATTTGGCCGATTATTTTTTTGGCACATTCCTAGTTTATGGACATCCCTAGTGTCGGTGAGAACTCTAATGTCAGGTACAACCCTAATCTCAGGGACAACCCAAGTGCAAGCACATCCCTAGTGTCAGGTACATCACTATGTCAAACTTTCCAGTCCCATTAACAGACCCTGATCACCATATTTTAACAAACAACTAATCAAGACCAATCAAATTATCAAACGTAAGCTTTTACTCAAAACATCACTCATTAATTTGATTACAGCAAGAACTTAAAATAACATGAGTACGCCTCTTAAAATGATAATTAATTTTTGTTTTGAACATCACAACAACTTGGTATAATATATCACGATTAATATGATAGACAGTAAGATGACGTAAAGAGTTTCGAATACTGAAAGTACCAAGTGTGTTTAGTCGTTCAACATGTGCGAGTGCGTCGCGAGACTGTTCGCGTGCTACAAAATGCCTAAAATTGAAGTGGAGCACCCTTAAGAAGCTATGCGAATTTTATTTTTGTCATTGTCACTCCAAGCGAAAAATCGCGCAGTGCGAGAGGGGCGGATTCAGGGCAAAAGGGAAAAAAGTTGGTTTTATATTTTTATTAAAAAAACTAAAATAGCTAGCAAAATTTCAAATATTTAATCTCTAGATATTATTGAAACACACCTAATAAAATATGTTTGAGTTCTGTATATGGTTCCTATTCGTCAAACGAGGAGAAAAAGTGTGTTTGAAGACCTCATTTCAACAATTATTTCTATCGAGGAAAATTTATCCAAACATGTTTTCCAATTTCAAAACCCTAGATTATATAGTCAAAATGCATATACCAGAAACTGATTATAATTTTCCGTGTATTTCATGAAATACACAGAAAAGAAACACCCGTTTTTTTTTTTGGCGCGTGCTCTATCTTTTCACTCTGACGCTCATCGCTTGAGCAGTGCGTCTGTACGAGCGAAGGGGGGCTAGTGTGTGCCGTGAGTAGGTCCCGTCCCCCGATTACTACATACCGTAGCCCGCAATCTTTTGGCGTCACAAGCCGCTCTATGCCGTCGCTTGCGATGTATTCGCTCGAGCGAGCAGTCGTCGCTCGTGTTAGTAGCACACATACCTGTCGAGCCCGGTGTAGGTACGCTTGAGCTCGGCGTCACTTAGCCGCTCCCGCTCCGCTCGTCGCTTGCGATGTATCCACTCGAGCGAGCAGTCGTCGCTCGTGTTAGTAGCACACATACCTGTCGAGCCCGGTGTAGGTACGCTTGAGCTCGGCGTCACTTAGCCGCTCCCGCTTCGCTCGTCGCTTGCGATGTATCCACTCGAGCGAGCAGTCGTCGCTCGTGTTAGTAGCACACATACCTGTCGAGCCCGGTGTAGGTACGCTTGAGCTCGGCGTCACTTAGCCGCTCCCGCTCCGCTCGTCGCTTGCGATGTATCCACTCGAGCGAGCAGTCGTCGCTCGTGTTAGTAGCACACATACCTGTCGAGCCCGGTGTAGGTACGCTTGAGCTCGGCGTCACTTAGCCGCTCCCGCTCCGCTCGTCGCTTGCGATGTATCCACTCGAGCGAGCAGTCGTCGCTCGTGTTAGTAGCACACATACCTGTCGAGCCCGGTGTAGGTACGCTTGAGCTCGGCGTCACTTAGCCGCTCCCGCTTCGCTCGTCGCTTGCGATGTATCCACTCGAGCGAGCAGTCGTCGCTCGTGTTAGTAGCACACATACCTGTCGAGCCCGGTGTAGGTACGCTTGAGCTCGGCGTCACTTAGCCGCTCCCGCTCCGCTCGTCGCTTGCGATGTATCCACTCGAGCGAGCAGTCGTCGCTCGTGTTAGTAGCACACATACCTGTCGAGCCCGGTGTAGGTACGCTTGAGCTCGGCGTCACTTAGCCGCTCCCGCTCCGCTCGTCGCTTGCGATGTATCCGCTCGAGCGAGCGAGTGAGCTGCGAGTCTCGCTCGCGTCCCTCGCGCCTGCGCCGTCGCTCCGCACGTGCGTACTGCGGCGACCGGCGGCGACGGATGCGCTGGAATCACGATAATACAACGTAAATACCTACCCAGAATACGTTCACATATTACCTTTTGTTACTACCTACTACCCTAGTATACAGTGTGGAAAAAAAACCGGCCAAGTGCGAGTCGGACTCGCACACGAAGGTACAGTGGAGACCACATCAAGCTATACATTTGCAGTACGACATTAGCCCCTACAGAGAAGAATATAATATAGGTACAAAGTCCAATGTGCCTTACTTGATGCGGTCTCCGCTGTACCAATATCTGAAAAAACAGCAAAAGCATGTCTGTTGTATGGGAGCTCCCTTAAATATTTATTTTATTCTGTTTTTTAGTATTTGTTGTTATAGCGGCAACAGAAATACATTATCTGTGAAAATTTGAACTGTCTAACTATCACGGTTCATGAGATACAGCCTGGTGACAGACGGACAGCGGAGTCTTAGTAATAGGGTCCCGTTGGTTACACTTTGTGTACGGAATATAAAAATAGCCGTCGTTGGAGGAAAAGTAAATGTTGATGATAGCAGACATTTGCGAAGAAATTATTCCTTTATTTTTTAACTTAAATTAAAAAACTGTAGGATTTATATTAGGAAATAAAGCTAAAGTAGGGTAGAATATGTCAAAGCCTCAAAGGTAACGGATGTCAAAAGTGACCAATGGCAAAACTAACAAATGTCAAAATTGACAGTTGCCAAAACTGATGGTGATTTCAAAACTGACAGATGTTAAAACCGACAGATGTCAAAAGTTAGATATTCTAAAACTGATAGATTAGATATAGGTATGTTATGTCACTGAAATTGTGCAATCAATTTCTTTCTTCAGCTTAAGAAAAACAAAATGAACGCTGGTGAAGCTGCGGGCAGCAGCGGTGCCTACTATAGTATAACATAGAGTTAATTCAATGAGCCATCAAGGAAATGTATTGTAGTTTATGATATTACATACTGTCAACGTTTTACTCCATAACTAAAAGTATTTACAAGGTAATGAATGTATTTGCTGTGGAACCTATGGACAGAACAGTAAAGAAGTTCGTTTGGCGGAATACAACCAGTATGCATGTGGCAGGTTTATATCTTGGACTCTGTGGTCAAGTCGCTCGAACGTCTGGACCACTGATCCGGAGGTCACGGGTTTGTGCTTCGGGAGAATCGTTAAACGGCTGACCACGCTGGTTACGTGGGTGTGGACTGACTGTGACTTGCATTGCACAGTTCATACTCTGAAACACCCGTCACCCCCGTCCGGGGATCCATGTCATGAGTATATATATTTGTATAGTTGAAGTCAACATAACACAGTAATATTAAAGCTAAATCAAAGTGGTGTCGATACTGACCGTGTCGTGAACAGGGTAGTAGAGCGGCGCGTGCGGCGGTGCGTAGGGCGGCGCGTGCGGCGGCAGCGGTAGCGTGGCGTAGCGCGGCGGGACCAGCACGCTCACCGGCATGCGTCCCAGCTGGAATATTAACATTTAATTTAATTTTCGATTACGCTTGGCCACTACCACGCGTCGATGAGACGTAAGATAAAGTGCGCTCGCTCAGAAAGTGGGAGATTAAAAGCAGGCAAACAGTCTGTCTAGGGTATTCCACAAAATTGAATTATAATTCATAAGCGCAGAAATAGTCTCAAAGTAGTTTTGTTTGAGATGAAAAAGTCAAATTCTGATGATCTTCACAAAAAATTATCACATCACAACATGTTAAGAATCAGTGCAACCGCAAACCAGAGCAGCGGAGTTGCGACGAAATGTATGAAGAAAAGGAGGTACCCCGAAAAAACGGCTTGTCTTGAGTCGGCAGAGCTCGCTCACCCGTGAAGCGATACACTCGAACATTTTTATATACGCATGTCTATCAGCTATTGTAAATTAACAATATATTCATTGTGAGCCAGTTATTGCTTGTACGTGTTATTCATTGTTGGTAAAACAACGACCAATCCAGAGTTCAATCCAGAAAAACGCATATCCAGGTTTCGTTGTCAAAGACGAATTCAGAGAGACGCCAGAGTCTCCTTCATGGTCCTTCGGCATACGGATATAAAAACTACCAGCCAGTTACGGTATACAGTGCCAGTTACGGTATACAGTGCCAGTTACGGTATACAGTGCCAGTTACGGTATACAGTGCCAGTTACGGTATACAGTGCCAGTTACAGTATACAGTGCCAGTTACAGGAAGAAATACATAAAACCAGAAGTCATAAACAGGAACGTATCCAGGAGTACCCATCACGGAATCAGTGCAAGATAAGTCAGCCTTAATTATCTACGTAGATGTCTAAAAACTAAAGACAAAGCAAGTTATTGAGCGAGTCCTAACCAAATATCATCAATTTCAGTATTTAATGTTATAATTAATTTCAAATAAGTACAGATTTATTACCATAAATCTTAATTCATATAGCTTTATTCGATTGTCCTACGAAGTTTGTTTATTTTTAATAATTTGTAATATTATCTGCTATTTTCTTAATAGCAGCCATAATATAATACCATAAATATAATTTTCATTCAATTTACATATTCTGCTCAATAATTTCCATTCTATGTCAGCAATTTTCGTGTTTATTTTTTATAATTTATAATATTATCTGCTACTTTTCATAATAGCAGCCTTAATATATCATAAATATAATCTTCATTCAATTTACATATTTTTCTCAATCATTTCCGTTCTATGTCGTGAATTTCCGTGTTTATTTTCAATAATTTATGATATTATCTGCTATTTTTCATAATAGCAGCCTTAATACGTCATAAATATAATTTTCTATCAATTTCCATATTTTTCTCCACAATTTCCGTCCCAAATTGTCAATTTGCGTATAAGATTACAAAAGTTATAAAACGCTTCGATCTGTTTACGAGTTAAAATCAGTGCATAGTAACTTATTACCTACGATTCTGTCTTTGTTCTCATATCCAAGGCGTTGCGACGCCCATATGAATACAACTTTGTAAATGCAGTTCAAGTAGTAAACAAGTCAACTCTATTGAAGTGGCTTAAGGTTCAATTTTATTAAATTTAAAATGAATTTTTGAGTTACGTTAAATAGTTCGGCGGTCGAGTTAAACATTCCACTCTTTCCAATAACGGAGTTATCATAACATAGTTTCTTACATTTAATTACACATGACGAGTATATTTTAGCGAATGATCGTATTTAGTTATTTCTATTTAATGAGTGATCCACATATAATAAATAGGTATTTTGGTCATGGTGTGAAATTATTTACTGTCGTATTTAACAATTTTTCAATGAACAATAATTTGTAGGTATAGTTGGGTTGGCCTTTGATAATATTTTCTCAAATGGGTCATTTGCATTTTATTGGGCTAATATCATTTTTTTATGTAAAATTTATTTTGGTCAGTTCAAATTAAAATATTAAGTAGATTTTTATTGAGTGATGAATTTTAAATGAATGACATAATAATAAATAAAAATAAATAAATACTAAAATAATAATAATTTATAGTTACGTACCTTTTTAAAGATTTCGCTTCCGTTTCACTTTGTCAGCAAAGTCACAATGGAACTCAAAGAATTAATAGCCAGACGTGGTTCTGCCAAGGGTCGCCTTACAACATTTATTAATTTTGTCAACAACTTAAAACCGACTTTAACCAACGTTCAAAACATTGATTTACACCTTCGAATCCAATGTTTAAAAAAGGTGTACGAAACTTTCGAAGATATTCAAACCTCTATAGAAACTAGTGTTGAGGCCACAGATACCGCTGCCCAGTATGCCTTAAGGGAAGACTTTGAGAACAAATATTTTTTAATTTTAGCTAGGGCGCAAGAACTGTATGAAAACAATAAACCAAAGCCGGTTTTGGACGACAATGGGTCAGTTTCAGGAAAATCTCAGGATGGCAGTGTGGTCAGGGAAACAGAGACCAGGGGTTTTCGCGGTATAAAACTTCCGACCATACACGTGCCAAAATTCTGTGGCGAGTACGCCAAATGGCTTGAATTCAGAGACACTTTCAGCTCTCTTATACATAGAAATGAATCGATTAGTGAAATTCAAAAGTTTCATTATCTGCGGGCTGCATTGGAGGGTGACGCTGCGGAGGTAATAGGGTCATTAGATTTTACAGCCTCAAATTACGAGATTGCATTTGATGAGTTATGCGATAGATATGATAACCCTCGTTTATTAATACAAAATCACATTCAGGCTTTGTTTTCCGTGGAACCAATCAAACGTGAATCCGCAGAAAATATTCGAAAACTTGTTGACACATATTCTAAAAATCTCAGATCTTTGAAAAAGCTTGGTGAGCCAACAACATCTTGGGATTCATTGATAGTTTTTATAATGAGTTCGAAACTCGATCCTAGGACTTCAAGAATGTGGGAAGAGAAAAAGAGTACGATCACAGACTTAACGCTTGCTACGTTTATATCTTTTTTGAAGGATAGGGCTGATGTACTTCACACTATAAGTATGGGAAGCAATAAATATACAAACATTCAAATTAAGGGGCTAGCTGCTTGTACAGACAACACAAGTGATAATGAATTTACAAGTGAAAGCCTGTACACAAACATAAACAATAATCAAACCACTAACAAAAATTACAACCAAAATACGAATAACAATACAAGTAAAAATCCAAATAACAATAGAAGCAACAATTCAAACAATAATTTAAACATTAATTCAAATAACAATCCAAACAACAATCCAAACAACAATCCAAACAACAATCCAAACAACAATCCAAACGACAATTCAAACAACAATCAACACAATAATCAACATGCCTATTCAGGTAGGTATAGGACACCCAGTTGTCCTGTTTGCAATCAAGCACATAGACTTTATTATTGTGAGTCTTTTCTTGGGAAATCAACCGAAGAGAGAGCACGAACGGTCTGGTCGCTGAGATTGTGCAAAAATTGTCTAAGACCTGGTCATCAAGCTGCTGAATGTAGATTAGGCCCGTGCAAGAAGTGCTCGCAAAAACACAATACAGTATTACATGTAGACACAAACGATGCGCCAGGCAGCAGCGCCACAGCACTTTCAGTCAGCGTGACAGAGCGGGTGTTGCTGTCGACCGCAGTAGTCATGATTACAGATAAGGACGGGCAACGTCATGAAGCAAGGGCGATTTTAGATTCTGGGAGCCAGGCATCCTTCATGACGGAGGCCTTACACCAAAAACTCAAATTAAAATGCACAAATACGTCTACGTCGGTGGTAGGCATTAATAATTCAGTTTCAAAAATCACAAGGCGTTGCAATGCATTAATTGAATCGAGAACATCAGACTTCAAAGTGGAATTATCCATGCTGGTGCTTCCAAATATCGCTAATCTTTGCAACAGTACAACACAAATGCAAAAATTAAACATATATAAGGACATAACACTGGCAGATCCCGAATACTTTAATCCAGCGAGCATAGATATACTACTCGGTGCAGATATTTTTTGGGATCTACTAGAACCAGGCCAAATACGTTTAGGTAAGTATAGTCCCATTTTGCAACAGACAAAGTTAGGATACATAATTTCAGGTCCCACTAGTGGATTAAGTCAAACACACACGCCAACAAAGAGCCATTCAATTACATGTAATTTCATACAAAACAACGATACACAAATACAAGAACAATTAGCTAAGTTCTGGACTCTCGAAGAAACACCAGATAATAAATTCTCAATTTGTTCATCGGAGGAGCAACTGTGCGAAGACAGTTTTGTAAACAATGTCACGAGGCTGTCAGATGGTAGGTTTTCAGTTGCTATTCCTTTGAAAAAATCAGAGTCCAGCCTTGGAGATTCATACGCAAGAGCAAGACAATGTTTTCTTGCACTTGAACGCAGATTGCAACGCTCACCAGAACTTAAGCGGATGTATACGGAGTTCATGATGGAATATAGGCAGTTAGGTCATATGTTTCTAATACATACAAACACAAATGTGGACAAAAACGTGAAAAACCCATATTACTTGCCGCATCACGGCGTATTACGCGAAAACAGTGAAACTACAAAGCTCCGTGTAGTTTTTAATGCAAGCGCGCCTACAACCACGGGCGTATCTTGTAATGATATCCAGGCTGTAGGTCCCACAATCCAGAGCGATTTATTTTCAATCCTAATTCGGTTTAGGCATTTTTCCTATGTCATGACGGGTGACGTAGAAAAAATGTATCGGCAAGTGGCTATACATGAAGGGCAGCGGCATCTCCAGAGAATTATTTGGAGGGACAATCCAAGTGATTCTCTTAAGATATACAATCTTAATACAGTGACCTATGGCACAGCATCAGCTCCATTTTTGGCGATAAGATGTTTGAAACAGCTAGCCATAGAGTGCAAAAATAGTGTTATATCTCAGATTATAAGCGAAGACTTTTATGTTGATGACTT
Organism: Ypsolopha sequella; assembly: GCA_934047225.1. NCBI lineage: Eukaryota > Metazoa > Arthropoda > Insecta > Lepidoptera > Ypsolophidae > Ypsolopha > Ypsolopha sequella. Next base: position 30,033,505 of record OW203989.1, read on the forward strand.
AGTCACTGGGAGTCAATCCCCCAACCAATTAGTCGAAATCAGAGACAAAGTCATTCAAGAACTATCATCCGCCTGTTTTAACTTGCGCAAAATCAGATCCAATATCAAACAATTTGATAATAATTCAAATTCAGATCAGAAACTAAATCTAGGTGATCCAGGTTCCTCACACACATTAGGTCTTGGTTGGTCGCCAACAGAAGACAATTTGTATTTCGATATTAAGCCAAAATCTCACGAAATTCATACAAAAAGATCAGTTTTGTCACAGATAGGGCAGATATTCGATCCCTTGGGATTACTCACAGTCATTGTAATCCAGGCAAAAATCATGCTACAGAAACTTTGGTTGTTGAAAATATCATGGGACGAGCCACTTCCATCCAATTTAGCACAAGTTTGGCAAAAATATATTTCAGAACTTGCTCAGATCAATAATATTCGGATTCCTCGTCTAGTGACAGGTATAAATCCAAGTCAAATCGAGTTGCACACGTTCAGTGATTCTTCTCAAGATGCGTATGGGGCTTGCGTTTACGTCAGAAGTATTACTAGCGATAATCAGGTACACGTGCACTTATTATGCGCAAAGAGCAGGGTCGCTCCTCTCAGGCCCGAAACAATACCGCGTTTGGAGCTTTGCGGTGCACTCACAGCTGCAAGGTTAACTGAAAAGTTGCTTAAAGCATTTAGGCTATCAGTGTATAGATGTGTACTATGGTCTGATTCAACAATAGTTTTGGCTTGGCTGAAAACGGCACCAAATCAACTTAAACAAAAATTCGTTCAGAATCGTGTGGCTGAAATTCAACAGCTTACCAAAAATCATGAATGGCGACACATTTCCACTGATGATAATCCTGCAGATTTGTTAACTCGCGGCGTAAACATGTCAGAAATTCATAATCTAAATTTGTGGTGGTCAGGACCCAAGTTTTTGCAAAATCATCGGGATGATTATCAGAAAGAAGACATTCCAAAAGTAGTTTTAGCATCCGAGGCAAATACAGATAATGCAGAAGTAATTGAATTCACAAGATTTTCTAAATTATTGAAACTAAAAAGGGCATTTGCAAACGCACTACGCTTTATACACAATTGTCAAAGGGACAATACAAAAATCAAGGGTCCTCTATCCGTCGATGAAATCGAAAATAGTTTTAAACTGTTGCTCAAATTGTCACAAAAGCAATCATTCGAGGAAGAGTATGACCTCTTAACAAGAAAACAAAGCTTACCACACAAAAACAGTATACTGTCTTTGTCACCTTTTTTAGATGAGTTCGGTTTGATTAGAGTCGGAGGCAGATTAAGCAACTCTCAATTTGAATATGGCAAAAAATATCCAATTTTGATTTCATGCAAGCATCCAATAGCAAAACTCATATTCGAGCATGAACACATAATTCTATTTCATGCTTCACCACAGCTTTTGCTTGCATCAGTAAGAGAACAGTTTTGGCCGTTAGGTGGACGAAATACAGCTAGATTTGTTGCACAAAAATGCCTTAGGTGTTTTCGTTTGAAAGCTAAGACTGTCAGCCCTATTATGGGCAACCTACCTCAGCAGCGTTTAGATCCAGGCTATCCCTTCCAAACTACCGGCATCGATTACGCAGGACCTCTAAGTGCTGCTGACCGTAAAGGCCGCGGGTGTAAGCTAATAAAAGTATACGTAGCGGTCTTTGTTTGTTTTACTACAAAGGCCATACACCTAGAATTGGTCACCGATTTGACCAAAGAAACTTATATCGCTGCGCTACGCAGATTCATTGCTCGTCGTTCAAAGCCGCGCGAAATTTTCACAGATAATGGAACCCAGTTCCATGGTGGTAAAAACGAAATTCAAAGATTCATTAAAAATAATTCAGAGTCAATATCCGAAATCATGGCAAATGAGAACATAGACTTTAAATTTATTCCAGCTTATGCCCCACATATGGGGAGGATTTGGGAGGCTGGAGTCAAATCTTTCAAGCTCCATTTAATGCGAGTCTTAGGCGAAGCTAACCTCACCTTTGAGGAACTTTACACGGCGTTAGTACAGATCGAGGCAATTTTAAATTCACGTCCATTGTATCCAATGTCCTCTGATCCTTGTGATCTCACTCCACTTACCCCTGGTCATTTCTTGGTTGGACGACCTCTAACTGCATTGCCGAGTCCGATGTTGGACGACGTCATTACGAATAGGCTACAACGATGGGATCGCGTGGAACAGATGCGCCAGCACTTTTGGGTCAGATGGATGAAAGAATACGTATCCGAGTTACAACAAAGGACTAAATGGCGTTCCTGCAACGGCAAGCTAGACAAGGGAACCTTAGTAATAGTGAAAGAGGATTTCCTGCCACCACTGAAGTGGTGTCTCGGACGCATTTTGGAAGTATTTCCTGGCAAGGATGGAGTCTGTCGAGTAGCAGATATCCTCACCAAGAAAGGTGTCATAAGGCGAGCATTCACCAAAATCTGTCCCCTTCCGATTAACCAGACAGACGATAAAGATAATCAGCTATCTTGTTGAAAGCAGGGCTTTCAACGCCGGGGGGCATGTTAAGAATCAGTGCAACCGCAAACCAGAGCAGCGGAGTTGCGACGAAATGTATGAAGAAAAGGAGGTACCCCGAAAAAACGGCTTGTCTTGAGTCGGCAGAGCTCGCTCACCCGTGAAGCGATACACTCGAACATTTTTATATACGCATGTCTATCAGCTATTGTAAATTAACAATATATTCATTGTGAGCCAGTTATTGCTTGTACGTGTTATTCATTGTTGGTAAAACAACGACCAATCCAGAGTTCAATCCAGAAAAACGCATATCCAGGTTTCGTTGTCAAAGACGAATTCAGAGAGACGCCAGAGTCTCCTTCACAACATTTGGTATGAGTACATATATGGTTCCTTAATTGCTTGTCTATTTGGTCAAGGATATAAACAATATATTTATGAACACAGCACACACATATTAGTGATGGTATTTTACTTCTAATTTATATTTATATTATTTTACGTTTTTTTTAAATGTGTCAACTTCTCTATTGCATTTCAATTTTTCTGTCAGGCCTTTAGTTCACGTCTCTTTATTATCAATCACTTATGTTTACAATCGCAAGTATTTAACTTGTAAGCTCTGATGTCGCATCTACTTGTAAAGTTGTAAGTGGAACGTTCCACTGAGCTACTTCCTAACTTAGATCTAAACGTTACTAATCCGAGCATCCATTCTAAAACTTACTTAGAACTGTTTGAGGCTCCAAATCAAGTACCTACCTACCTACTAAAGTGCGCGACAACGACAGCAGATGGTTGTGTATTCGGGCTGCGCTCTGTGCTCACTATATTGTGTTACTTGGAGAATGAGACGCGCCGCAATGCGGACACCAGTGCAATCCATGGGCTTGTTTGTGTAGGATTTTGTGATTTCCTTTCTATTCTATTTTAGGCTTTGATATTCTCGCTCGTATTCATTTAGACTACTGATAGAGAGACGAACCCATCGTTCTCTTTTACTTTACCGCAATAACTCGAAGAAACTAAATCTCGTTTGTCCTACTTCTGTGAAAATGTTGTTCAGTAGATAATACATTCCAAACATTGAGCCGACACGGTCACAATAGAGATTAACATTCCGCCGAGCCAGTCACCTGTTCGCTAGTTAAACATAGAGCACCGAACGTTCGCGAACTGTATGAATCCGGTCATCGCACTGGAAATGTATCAAGGTGGTTCACTTCCCCACCGAGCTGGTGCAGTAGGTACATGCTCCTACCGGCCACCTCGGAGTCGAAGGTTCGACTGGTGATGCAATGCGGCCGCCAGCCTAAATGGTATTAGTTAGTCGAATAAGTTTTCGACGATAGATACCGATCTAAAGTATTCAATTCATATTTAGGGATGTAGGTATGCCTTCGATAAAGGTTTTAACGTCATATCGAACTAAATTCGTGAAAACCAATTAAATATTTGCCATTTATTGAATCAAACGTCGCCGCGCCGGTTCGAATGTATAAACATGTCCACTCGCTACAAGGCCGGCCCATCGCTTGTAGATCTGCAATGAGGACCCAACCCATCTCCGAGCTGATCTAATCGATAACCTTTCGCCGAGCTGTGCGGCAACATGGCCGACCTTCGACCAAGGTGCACCAGCCAGCCTGCAACTCGCTCGGAACGCGGGAGCGGCCTGCTGCCTCACCTCACTATCTCGTACCTGCCTGCCTTGTCGTTGTTAGCAGGTGCTTTGTTTAGATTTGTTGTTTTAAATTAATGGTTCGAACGACTCGGCAGTTCTAAGGGTTGTCAGTTTGTCACTGCTAAATCTATACTACTTTCTAATAATGTATAGGTCGTAAACATAGTAAAAAAGTCGTGTCGCTTTATTGAATACTTTTGCAAAATTTTAAATGCAATGAGTTATTTCATTATATCTATTGGTACGATCTACCAACAGACAAGCCCACTGGCGACATACTTGTCTATTCTATCCAGCGCTCAGCACTGTGCCCGTTCGGGTCCGGTATGCCCCTCACTACTACATTATTTACATTTGTACGCATCTTCAAATTACTTTCTTTTACTCTAATTGTTGGTTCAGTCAGACATCACGAGACAAAGACATGTTCAACAACAGTATCATTGTTATTCCTAAGACGGGACGTATAATATATTGTTGTTAGCACTTTCTTTGAGCGACATGCATGTGAGGAGATACGTACTATCTATTGTTTTACCAGTTTTGGTAACATGCCGGATAAATTAAGTGACCTGTTTTGATGAACTAGATTAGTACGAAATCTCCAAAAAGATAAGTTTGTTCAACCTTGTGTTGTGATGGCATTTAACATTCACTAAGACTGTAGATAGTTCTCACGGTACTCGTGCTTTTAATTTGCAACTGTTGACTATCGTAGCTATGAAAGACATTTTAAATTAGTATAATAGTGAATAGATCTTATCTTTCAGGACAGAACGATGACACCTGAAATGAATAGATCTTCTCCTCCAGGCCAAGATGACTACAGATGAATAGATCTTCTCTTCCAGGCCAAGATGACTACAGATGAATAGATCTTCTCTTCCAGGCCAAGATGACTACAGATGAATAGATCTTCTCTTCCAGGCCAAGATGACTACAGATGAATAGATCTTCTCTTCCAGGCCAAGATGACTACAGATGAATAGATCTTCTCTTCCAGGCCAAGACGACGACAGATGAAATGAAAGTGACTGCTAGCGTCATTAGCGACCGGCCATTCACTGCTTTGATGCAAGATGAGAGGTTACTTGTCGTTTTTGTTGTTTCGGATGTCATGAAGCAAATGATACAAACGTGCACTCATAATGAAGATGGTATTCATTAGGTAAGGAATAATATGCTGTTTTTTTGTTAATAAAAATGAGTGTGTGTGCACAAGATGCAGCGAAAAGGTGATTTATTTATTTATCTAATTGTGGAAACGCACTTCCTTCAACTTTTAAGCTCCGATATTAAGAAAGATAAATCGTTTGCAAATAATTGTTTACGACAAAAAGTGAAAGAATAACATCGACATTGTGTGTAAAGCCCGAGAAAATTTACTACTTATTAATAAAAATTGCAAACACGGTCAATAGTGGGTCTCATAAGCCTGGGGTGGGAGGGGGGGGGGGGGGCTATCCTGAAAAAACAATCGAAGCGAGATTTCTAAGACTCGAGCTAATAATGTATAGCTTTCGACATTTAAAACGGGTTTTTACGGTCGAAAAGGCTAGTTCGACAGACTGAGAATTCCTGGTGCCATTTCCTCGGTGAACAATTTATATAGGTTTATAGGTACGCTGCCTGAGGCCATGCACGCCCAGCACTTGGGTCTCCTGAAACGGCAAACAACCACAGACTTATTTATAAAGATGTCGCACGACTGGATCCCACTCGATAATTTTTACTCAAAAAGACGTAAATATGTAATTTAAATTTAGATAGGCTTGCATTTTTGCGTCTCATGGACACGTCAGCTGTGGCTGCAGCAGCATTAGCTCTGGCGGAGGTCGCTTGCACCTGGGAGGGACGGCGTTTTAGTGTATATGTGGCAGGCAAATAGTGAAATTCCGCCGTTTACAATCGGGGTCGTTAGTTTCAAAACACTCGCTATTTTGCTATTTGACGAATCTTCGTCAAATAGGAGAACTAGGCATTTTCTAATTTACCTCGGGATATAGTAATTTTGTTAGAAGTATTGAGGGTCGCCTCGCTTCGCTCGGCTCCCAATATGTAGTGACATGTAAACCTTACACGCTCCACGCTCCACTCGTCGTCGCACCTATTTTTAAATTTTCGGTGACAAACTTTCGATTTCGGCTTTTTACAAAATGATAAAGTTATTTTACAAACGGCCGGCATTTTTTTAATTTGTCGGACGGTATTTTGCAAAACAGCGAGCGTTTGTGAACGGCGGAATTTTACTATTTGCCTCTCTCACACGTAACATTGTGTCACAACGAGAGCCAGTAAGTATAGTAAGTATAAAATACCTTGCGCTGACAACGACAAAGTGCCTCCGGATAACATGAAATAAAATGAACAATATGTAAATATATACATACAGCCATATTCGTTAAAGGAGGGACAATAAGACAGCCAACGGGTTTTACATACCACCACAACACAAGAGAGTACTAAATGTGCGTAAGGGAAGCTCCGTAAGGGTGAAGGGTGCTCACTAAATTTATAATTATGAAAATTGTAGTGACAAAGATTATTATGAACAATGTGAACCCGGTGCGAGGTTCGATACCCGGGCGGGCAATGCAACAGCATCGAGGGGCGCGGGCGGTGAGGCAAACCTATGATTTATGTATCTTTGAATGCTCGAGTTAGCTTTCTGTTGCAACGTATCATTACAGAAAGCATTAACTATCAGGTAAGGAAATTGTAATTGTTACAACGGAGGATGCATGCACGGTGCACAGAATTAGGTTAATGGCTGGTATTATAACATAATGAACGCATACATGTAATGGAAAGCAAAGAAAACCAGAGACAAGATTGAAACAAGAACATTGGTGTTCCATCTGCAAGATAACTCAGGAGCATCCAGGTAAGTGCGTGAGGTATACAGATAGTAGCAATAACTCAGGAGCATCCAGGTAAGTGCGTGAGGTATACAGATAGTAGCAATAACTCAGGAGCATCCAGGTAAATGCGTGAGGTATACAGATAGTAGCAATAACTCAGGAGCATCCAGGTGAATGCGTGAGGTATACAGATAGTAGCAATAACTCAGGAGCATCCAGGTGAGTGCGTGAGGTATACAGATAGTAGCAATAACTCAGGAGCATCCAGGTGAGTGCGTGAGGTATACAGATAGTAGCAATAACTCAGGAGCATCCAGGTGAGTGCGTGAGGTATACAGATAGTAGCAATAACTCAGGAGCATCCAGGTAAATGCGTGAGGTATACAGATAGTAGCAATAACTCAGGAGCATCCAGGTGAGTGCGTGAGGTATACAGATAGTAGCAATAACTCAGGAGCATCCAGGTAAGTGCGTGAGGTATACAGATAGTAGCAATAACTCAGGAGCATCCAGGTAAGTGCGTGAGGTATACAGATAGTAGCAATAACTCAGGAGCATCCAGGTAAATGCGTGAGGTATACAGATAGTAGCAATAACTCAGGAGCATCCAGGTGAGTGCGTGAGGTATACAGATAGTAGCAATAACTCAGGAGCATCCAGGTAAGTGCGTGAGGTATACAGATAGTAGCAATAACTCAGGAGCATCCAGGTAAGTGCGTGAGGTATACAGATAGTAGCAATAACTCAGGAGCATCCAGGTAAGTGCGTGAGGTATACAGATAGTAGCAATAACTCAGGAGCATCCAGGTAAGTGCGTGAGGTATACAGATAGTAGCAATAACTCAGGAGCATCCAGGTAAGTGCGTGAGGTATACAGATAGTAGCAATAACTCAGGAGCATCCAGGTAAGTGCGTGAGGTATACAGATAGTAGCAATAACTCAGGAGCATCCAGGTAAGTGCGTAAGGTATACAGATAGTAGCAATAACTCAGGAGCACCCAGGTAAGTGCGTAAGGTATACAGATAGTAGCAATAACTCAGGAGCACCCAGGTAAGTGCGTAAGGTATACAGATAGTAGCAATAACTCTGGAGCACCCAGGTAAGTGCGTGAGCTATACAGATAGTAGCAATACAGCGAGATGACTGCAGTCGGCGAAACGATTGATTGCTAATGCCTTCACTCTTCAACGTCCACATATGAAGACAACATTAGCATTGCATCATCGCATGATGCGCTCATCTGGCCAGTAAACAACCGACCAAACTTATAATTTGCAATCTTAGAAGAACCCAGTAATGTTTACCGTCAACCTGACAAGGTCACTCTAATACCATGAGATTACCGTTGTCAGTAACCTTATAGCTCTTCACATAAGGGTTAGTTTAGAACACGACGCTACTGAAGATATCTCGGTAGATATTGCTCAATCCTCTTGCCATGTGTGCGAGCTCATCGTCAGTAATAGCTTGGAACATGCGAAGATTGTTTACTCTGTGATTTGGCAAATCATAGGTGCCGATGCTGAATGTGTTCAATACAATTTTCTATTCACAAATTTTACCAACCGTTTTAATAACTATGCAATTTTCTTCTTTTGTAATATGTAGTCAACTCACTGGTGAACAGTAACATTTGTACTAAATATAATAAATATACTCAATTGAACAAGTGCGTATATTACGTTAGTTTTGTATGAGTTTAGGGTTTAGTAGCATTTGTACAGGAATAAGATGCTAACGGTACCTTACAAATGACATTCTAGGTAAATTATGTACTTACATAACTTGCTATTAAGTTCGTACTTATATTATAACTTTTGACATTTTAATTAAGATAGCCGCCCTACATAACTTTGACAACTCTACGTATAAAGAACACTCAAAAGCCATGTTTTTGCGGGAGCTATTCAGGTGTTTAGTCACGTAGTCGTCTTGTTTGATATCAACGGGATAGGCACACAGTACACGGGCGGGACAGTAAGCGACTTTCCATTTATTTCAGTCGGTTATCTAATTTCCCAATATGGCCGCACAAAGAAAGCGTCGTCGGCATCCGGAACAGACAGACGCTTGACATTATGTAACATAATGTAATATTATATCTATTGTTTTGTTATTTGTTATATCATTATAATGAGTATGTAAGTGGTTGTGTCCAGTCGTATTGGCTTTATGTACGTGCCTGCCTACTTACACCAATATATTCTTACTTTTAGGGTCGGTCGGCTCCGCCAAATATGCTCTTGCGTTTGGACATTTTAAATAAGAATATTTTCATTAAATAACATTTTTATATATTTTTTATATAGTTAAGAAGTTAAACTACATTACTTTTTTTTTCAGATTTGACACAAGTATCACAATCATCGAGAAAAAAAAAATCACTAAAAACCGGAAAGTAGGTTGCCAAGACTCCTAAAATAACGCTTTCACAATTGAAAAGTTCTGAGGTCTCATGCTCTACAAGCCCTAACTCTACAAACCCTACATATTGCTCTACAAGCCCTAACTCTACAAACCCTACATATTGCTCTACAAGCCCTAACTCTACAAACCCTACATATTGCTCTACAAGCCCTAACTCTACAAACCCTACATATTGCTCTACAAGCCCTAACTCTACAAACCCTACATATTGCTCTACAAGCCCTAACTCTACAAACCCTACATATTGCTCTACAAGCCCTAACTCTACAAACCCTACATATTGCTCTACAAGCCCTAACTCTACAAACCCTACATATTGCTCTACAAGCCCTAACTCTACAAACCCTACATATTGCTCTACAAGCCCTAACTCTACAAACCCTACATATTGCTCTACAAGCCCTAACTCTACAAACCCTACATATTGCTCTACAAGCCCTAACTCTACAAACCCTACATATTGCTCTACAAGCCCTAACTCTACAAACCCTACATATTGCTCTACAAGCCCTAACTCTACAAACCCTACATATTGCTCTACAAGCCCTAACTCTACAAACCCTACATATTGCTCTACAAGCCCTAACTCTACAAACCCTACATATTGCTCTACAAGCCCTAACTCTACAAACCCTACATATTGCTCTACAAGCCCTAACTCTACAAACCCTACATATTGCTCTACAAGCCCTAACTCTACAAACCCTACATATTGCTCTACAAGCCCTAACTCTACAAACCCTACATGTTTCGCAGTAAAATAATTATGAGCGTTGTTGGTAAAAAACGGTAAATCAGTCGTTTTTTGAATGGCAATAATTTACACGTAAAGTTCTTTTAACACAGCATTAAAAATATATTTATATTGTAACTGAACAAAATAACAAAATGAAAAATACAAGATTATTTTGAACTCGTGTTATAGAGATTTTACGAGTAGACTAAATTTTACGAGTAGAATGAATTTTACGAGTAGAATGAATTTTACGAGTAGAATGAATTTTACGAGTAGAATGAAATTTACGAGTAGAATGAATTTTACGAGTAGAATGAATTTTACGAGTAGAATGAATTTTACGAGTAGAATGAATTTTACGAGTAGAATTAATTTTACGAGTAGAATGAATTTTCACATAAAATTATGAACATTGGATCGTGGATATCGTTAGTGTTGGTGAACTAAATAGAAATGTAAATTTAATTCATGTTTTTCACTAAAACTGAGAAACAAAACGACGTAAACACAATATTTTTGGCGAAGTCTTCACTATGGCGTGCACAGTTTCTTTTTATATCAATCTTGGCTTGACCTGCTCTAGCTTTTCCAGCAAAAAATTTTCTGTTAACGCTACTGAGTCTAAACCATAGGAACTGACATTGTGTTAACCTTATCTAATTAAAATGTGTAAGTAAATTATTTAGTTCAGACAAAAAAACTGAGCTTTTTAACACAAAATTTAAATTTAAATTATTGTTAAATTCGACTCCGAGCGACGCAAAGGTAGGTCGCTAGTACTAATAAAACAATAAACATATTTAGCTGTGAACACGACAACCTTTCGACCACTAAAACTAACAATAGCTCCAAGAAAAGCTGAGTAAAAGTAGACAAATTCCTGACACCGCCTGTGGATAAGAGTATATGGTACGTGGATATTGAACGGGTTCCGTCCGGCCATGCAGTGAATATTTAAAAGTTTCCATGTTTTGTCTTGCAATCGCCATATTTTTGTCATCCTTACTTTCTCAACTACCTTTTACACTCATACATTCAGCTAAAAACTTCGCTGTTTGTGTTTCCGCGTTCCGAGTGAACCCTAAAAAACTAAAGAGAATAATGACAAGGTCATTGCCAGCCACTTTCCATCTCACATTAAACTTGAATGTTGGAAACTGTGCCAACAGGGCCGGGCTGTGCCCGCAGCCGGTTGAACTGTGCCAACAGGGCCGGGCTGTGCCCGCAGCCGGTTGAACTGTGCCAACAGGGCCGGGCTGTGCCCGCAGCCGGTTGAACCAAATCGAATCATTACTGGACTGAGCCTGGCAGGTGGTTAGACCAGAGCTGGACTCAATCACTACCGGACTAGCCTGATAGCTGGTTAGACCAGGGCTGGACTCGATCACTATCTACCGGACTGAGCCTGGCAGCCTCCTGCAAGTGGAGCCTCCTGCAAGTGGAGCCTCCAGCAAGTGGAGCCTCCAGCAAGTGGAGCCTCCAGCAAGTGGAGCCTCCAGCAAGTGGAGCCTCCAGCAAGTGGAGCCTCCAGCAAGTGGAGCCTCCAGCAAGTGGAGCCTCCAGCAAGTGGAGCCTCCAGCAAGTGGAGCCTCCAGCAAGTGGAGCCTCCAGCAAGTGGAGCCTCCAGCAAGTGGAGCCTCCAGCAAGTGGAGCCTCCAGCAAGTGGAGCCTCCAGCAAGTGGAGCCTCCAGCAAGTGGAGCCTCCAGCAAGTGGAGCCTCCAGCAAGTGGAGCCTCCAGCAAGTGGAGCCTCCAGCAAGTGGAGCCTCCAGCAAGTGGAGCCTCCAGCAAGTGGAGCCTCCAGCAAGTGGAGCCTCCAGCAAGTGGAGCCTCCAGCAAGTGGAGCCTCCTGCAAGTGGAGCCTCCAGCAAGTGGAGCCTCCAGCAAGTGGAGCCTCCAGCAAGTGGAGCCTCCAGCAAGTGGAGCCTCCAGCAAGTGGAGCCTCCAGCAAGTGGAGCCTCCAGCAAGTGGAGCCTCCAGCAAGTGGAGCCTCCAGCAAGTGGAGCCTCCAGCAAGTGGAGCCTCCAGCAAGTGGAGCCTCCAGCAAGTGGAGCCTCCTGCAAGTGGAGCCTCCAGCAAGTGGAGCCTCCAGCAAGTGGAGCCTCCAGCAAGTGGAGCCTCCAGCAAGTGGAGCCTCCAGCAAGTGGAGCCTCCAGCAAGTGGAGCCTCCAGCAAGTGGAGCCTCCAGCAAGTGGAGCCTCCTGCAAGTGGAGCCTCCAGCAAGTGGAGCCTCCAGCAAGTGGAGCCTCCAGCAAGTGGAGCCTCCAGCAAGTGGAGCCTCCAGCAAGTGGAGCCTCCAGCAAGTGGAGCCTCCTACAAGTGGAGCCTCCTGCAAGTGGAGCCCCCTGCAAGTGGAGCCCCCTGCAAGTGGAGCCCCCTGCAAGTGAAGCCTCCTACAAGTGAAGCCCCCTGCAAGTGGAGCCCCCTGCAAGTGGAGCCCCCTGCAAGTGGAAGTCAGCGGATTGGTTCCGCCTTGTCACAGCTATTCGTTACGGAAACGAGAATGTCAAGAAAAACTTGCTACAAGAAACAAAATATTTCTTTTTTTCAGTAAACGGAAAAACGCTTTCTATAAGAATTTATCTGGTATTTTAAAACTAAATGAAGTATATATATTAGTAGGTCAATAAACGATACAGTATACAAGATGAAGCTATCACTCAATTATAAACTATAAATAACTTTCATCACCTCAATTAGAAGTGACCAAACTACTGAACCATTTTCTTGTGATTACATTCGGTTTGTATTAGCGCCCCGAGGAAGTTCAACACTTACAATCAACATAACTCAAACTAAACGATCGATCAACTCAAATGTTACTGGAATATATACATATAAGTACACTTACTTGGGATAAATCGCCAAGCATTTAAAATATAGAAATTCATTTTGAAATATTTACAGTGCATGGCAAAATTATTAGATCGTAGATAATCCTGTCGGTACATGTTCAGGTTCTGTTACGCAAAATGAAAACAATGAAACTCTTTTAGGATTAATTTGTTATCCCTATGTTTGTCTGTCTGTCCGTTTGTATATAAATGTAATTTGCAGTTGTTGCAAAGGTCGCCCGTCGTCAGGACACTCATGTTTTTAGGTTTTATACTCGTAACAACCTTCGAATAGCTGTGTTTTTGCACTATCATTAAAAATAAAACAACATTCAAAAATTATAAATACAGGAGTCGTTATCGAAATAATTCATTAGATGGGTCACATGTTCATTGACTTAGTACAATATATATATATACGTATGTATCAACTTAGTACAATATATATATATACGTATGTATCAACTTAGTACAATATATAAATATACGTATGTATCAACTTAGTACAATAGATATATATACGTATGTATCAACTTAGTACAATATATATATATATACGTATGTATCAACTTAGTACAATATGTATATATATACGTATGAATCAACTTAGTACAATATATATATATACGTATGTATCAACTTAGTACAATAGATATATATACGTATGTATCAACTTAGTACAATATATATATATACGTATGTATCAACTTAGTACAATAGATATATATACGTATGTATCAACTTAGTACAATATATATATATATATATACGTATGTATCAACTTAGTACAATATATATATATATATATACGTATGTATCAACTTAGTACAATATATATATATGTATGTATCAACTTAGTACAATATATATATATATATATATATATACGTATGTATCAACTTAGTACAATAGATATATATACGTATGTATCAACTTAGTACAATATATATATATACGTATGTATCAACTTAGTACAATAGATATATATACGTATGTATCAACTTAGTACAATAGATATATATACGTATGTATCAACTTAGTACAATATATATATATATATACGTATGTATCAACTTAATACAATATATATATATATATACGTATGTATCAACTTAGTACAATAGATATATAGATATTATGGAAATATTTCGCCAAATGTATGAATTATTCATACACAAATAGAGAGATCATGCACTTTCTGCAAAACCAGTTGAAAGGAGGTTCGCTGAACCGGTCACTCGTTCCTATTGTTGTATGATACACGATCGTTTATCTAAATCCGTTATCGCGATCAATCGTCGGCTGAAGTCGACATGTTGTTGAGCTGCCACCCAGCACGATGCTCCTACACATCAAAGGAGGAGGTAGTCAGAATCATGGAGTATACTGAAGTCAGAATCATGGAGTATACTGAAGTCAGAATCACTAAGCGTGGAAGAGAGTAATAGTTCCTTCAACTACGTTGTATATTCTGGAACTTTTCTCGATCAATGTGTCGTTCTGGTCCAATTGGAGGGTTCTCATTATGGGCTCGATTTTGTTTGATATGGAAGTATATATTATTTTAAATTGTTATAGATTAGGAGTTCTCAACGAATCTGGTAACGATAATGGCAGGCTAGTTAGTAGTAGAGTAACGTGTAACGTGTTTATTCAAATAGTCTTCTTTTATCGCTTTTTACTTTTAACCATCAACATACCCAGCTACAATGTTTAGTTCCATCTTACAATAGTTTACTTTTGGCTAGTAATGTAAATTATACTTTTAACCATCGCACTCCACTCTCTACTCTACCCGTGTAAAATTTAATTTCACAGGATAGAGGACATCTCTCTGATGCCAAATAAGGCGGTCTGGCTCCTTGAAGTGGTTGCGTAATTTATTTATGGCGCCTCAAAAACTAGTTATGGTGACCAAAAAAAACGATAAAGCTAAATATTGGCTGAATAAGGCACAGAAAATAACTACGAGCACTTAGAACGGCCATTTCTTTATAACGCAACTGAATATTTGGTCAGTTTTTCTATGAACAATTTTATCAGACACCATAAATAGATTACGCAACCACTTCGAGGAGCCAGACCGACATATTTTGCATCAGAGAATTTCCCTTTATCCTATGAAACCAGATTCAGCCATTTCCGTTATATGTAAGTATAACATTAAACTCGTTGTGATACAGCCTTACCGTAGCTGTGTGCTCATAAATACCAAACAAAGAAACGCCTAAAGCGCTCTGGAATGTAGGAAGTTAAACTATACCGCATTGAATAGCGTTTGATTGTAAAAAATATATTTAAATAATCTTGCGCCATAACAACTTGTTACAGAGTTGTTTGCTATTGAATGGGCTGGTCGTTTCTATAGTTATATAATGATTAGTATCGCAAGTTAGACCTTTATTATCGTTGTGTAGGTCGCGTCGTGTCCCGGTATATGGTACAACCCGGTATATGGTACAACCCGGGATATGGTACAGCCCGGTATATGGTACAAAACCACATAAAGTGAAAAATAGTGCATAGATTGAGCATCAAATTTAATTTTAAATATTGTATAATGGTAATTCAATAATATTACGAGGGCGGAGTGATAAGTCTGGTACAAATTAAACGAAGCATCGGTTTTTCGACGTAAATGCTATTTATTTTTCAACATAATCTCCTCCCAGCTCAATGCATTTAGTTCAACGTTTTTCCAAATTCTCGATGCCTTCCGAATAATATGATTTCGGTAACCATTAAAAATATGCGTTTGTTTCATTGATGATCTCCTCATTGGAGCTGAATCTCTTTCCACCAAGCCATTTCTTGATGATCTCCTCATTGGAGCTGAATCTCTTTCCACCAAGCCATTTCTTGATGATCTCCTCATTGGAGCTGAATCTCTTTCCACCAAGCCATTTCTTGATGATCTCCTCATTGGAGCTGAATCTCTTTCCACCAAGCCATTTCTTGATGATCTCCTCATTGGAGCTGAATCTCTTTCCACCAAGCCATTTCTTGATGATCTCCTCATTGGAGCTGAATCTCTTTCCACCAAGCCATTTCTTGATGATCTCCTCATTGGAGCTGAATCTCTTTCCACCAAGCCATTTCTTTAAGTTCGGGAAAAGGAAATAGTCGGAGGAGGCTAAGTCTGGAAACCTGGAGAATCTGGCCATGGCAACTGAACATGTGTGCACTCGTGCATTGTCTTGGTGGAAGAGAATTTTCTTCTATGCCAAATGTGGCCTTTTTTCTATTAAAACTTTACGAAACTTGTCCAATAAACCGGCATAATTTTCGACGTTAATCGTTTTTCCCTTTTGAAGATAATAATCAATATGGATTATGCCATGAGAATCGTAGAAAACTGTAGCCATGACTTTGATAACCGATAAAACTGCCTTTACCTTCTTTGGCACAGGTTCACCAGAAGTAATCAACGGTTTCGACTGTTCTTTGGTCTCCGGTGTATGGTAGTGAATCCATGTTTCGTCCACCGTTATGAAACATCGCACAAATTCTTTTTTGTCCCGTTGTAACAGTGCTAAACTATCCTCTGAAGTGGTTACACGTGTGCGTTTTTGATCTGCTGTGAGTAAACTGATATGAAGTTTACTGACAGCAGTTCTGATTGTTGACTGAATAAAGTTTACTGACTGCAGTTCTGATTGTTGACTGAATAAAGTTTACTGACTGCAGTTCTGATTCTTGACTGATATAAAGTTATTTATGTCGATGTTTGTTTAAAATGTTTTGTTATTCGTAACACAAATCCTAGTAGTTTATATATATATTTATGATTTTTGTCAATTATGACAGATATTAGACTATGATCCCAAATAAATGTCACCTGTCTTTCAGTAAATGTTTTAATTACTTTTTTTCTGACCATTCTTAAACAAAAGTCATTCATTGTGAATTATTTTGGCAAAGTCCCAACGCATAAGCAACTTGCAATGATAGTCCCTACCATAGTACCATACCATACCTACTGATAGTACCATACCTACTGTTAGTACGTAGTATTTAATTCTGTGCTGATAGTACCTACTGATAGTATCTACTGATAGTACCTACTGATTTTGATAATTGGTGATGTTCAAAAATTATCCTTAAATCTTTCTTCACCGTTGAACTCATTTTAAACAATAATGTGCAAATATCATGAAACATATTCTCATACATAATATTTCGTTCAGTTCGAGAAATCACCTTTACTTTCCCGATTTTTGTACTTTTTGTGCAGACACGCAAACACCATACTCTAAACAGCAAAAAAACAAACACACATTTTTCAATATTATTTCTCACACTGTACACGACACAGATATGTAAGGTCACTTTTTTGTTTTAAATAGTTATAATTATCCGATCTACGTTGATATTTGACTATTTTTATGATAATTATTCGATCTATGTTGATATTTGACTATTTTTGTTAAAATTATCCGATCTATGTTGATATTTGATTATATTTTGTTTAAATTACCAGATGTATGTTGATATTTAACTATTTTTGTTATAATTATCCGATCTGTGTTGATATTTAACTATTTTTATTTAAATTATCAGATCTATGTTGAAATTTGATTATTTTTGTTATAATTGTCAAATCTACGTTGATATTAAATTATTTTTGTTAAAATTATCTGCTCTTTATTGATTTTTGACTATTTTTGTCATAATTATCTGATCTCTATGTAAATAAACTATAAAGAAAATAAATAAATAGACATATATGACATGAAATCACATTCCAAAAATCGTGTTGCAACTAAACGTAAATAAGTACAAACATATTCAAATCAGATTTTATTACCCGGGTGCACAGGTTTTGTAAACCAATTGCAGTAACCTGTTCCAAACAGTTTCTAAATGTCAATACAACTATTAAAATCTAAATAGCACCTACTGGTTTAACTTACAATTACAACTAATTAGAAGTGCAATAAACTGAAAGTATTGAATTACTAGGTGGCCTATGGACTGTGGCGCAACGAGTGACTGCAAGTATCAATATATGTGGAGCACTTAGCTACTAATACGGTCTGACTCCACGCTAAAAGGGCTGGGTGGCCAACTACACTGTTCTCCTTACAGCAAGCATATTATATAGCACATTGTTTACAAAACAACAATGTAATAACACGTTTGTTTATAATAATTTCACACAAGTATTTAATTTCAAGACATTGACAGTCACTGAACGATGGACTACTCACGCACACAGCGAAGATTTACGGAAACACAAACTGGTAACACGCAGTACTCGTTTTTGTATGACCACTTTTATTAAGTAGCCAGTTTGAATAAGCAGAAAAAACTGTATTGTAAAAAAGTGCCAACTAAAACTAAAAAGTGCCAACTAAAACTAAAAAGTGCCAACTTCACTAAAATTTATGAAAAAATTTATATTTTTTCACTCCTATACTCATTATTGTCCGTTTGGACGATTGTTACTACCAGTTTGGATGATTGTTACTATCAGTTTGGACGATTGTTACTACCAGTTTGGATGATTGTTACTATCAGTTTGGACGATTGTTACTACCAGTTTGGATGATTGTTACTATCAGTTTGGACGATTGTTACTACCAGTTTGGACGATTGTTACTACCAGTTTGGATGATTGTTACTATCAGTTTGGACGATTGTTACTACCAGTTTGGACGATTGTTACTACCAGTTTTCGCTTCCAAAATTTACCGTTTATATATTTTAAAGTTTAAATACAAAATAATATGCTTAATATTTTTAAATAATAATTATTTTCACAAAAGAGTACAATCGTTAAATTTTTCCATAGTCACAACATTCCTAACATGATTTTAAGAGGTGAATATATATAAGTATTAAAATAATCAACTAACAACCCCATGTTAGTGCACAGTTCTACACAGTTAGTGCACAGTTCTGCACAGCTACATACTTAGTGCACGGGTGAAAGGGACGCCCTGCGGCCAGGTTGTCTACCTTAGCTATTTACCATAACGAAATATTTGTGTGTCAATAGTGCTGCGCTGGAATTACTAGCTCTAGTTTTTTTTTAGTATTCCGTAGCCGAAGAGTGCCAAATGGAACCCCTGTCTGTCTCACGGGTCTGACGTAATAGGTAGCCAGTTGAAATGACTAGTCACTATGACTTCTATCAATGCAAACAAAAAAAAAAACCAAGGGGTTCCAACATTCAAGAAACCTCGAAAAATTTACACATTTAAACGTAATTTGTTTCAGTTGTATCTTAAACATGTACCTAAATACAAGTTTCAAATGTGGTCAGATTGTAGCACGCTACATACTCTAAAGTTACATATTTAAACGTAATTTGTTTCAGCTGTATCTTGAACATGTACCTAAATACAAGTTTCAAATGTGGTCAGATTGTAGCACGCTACATACTCTAAAGTTACATATTTAAACGTAATTTGTTTCAGCTGTATCTTAAACATGTACCTAAATACAAGTTTCAAATGTGATCAGATTGTAGCACGCTACATACTCTAAAGTGAAACAACAAATAATAACAATTTGGATTTCGTACTCAGAGGGTACCGAATTGTTAGTGTTGCGGAACCCTTTGTGCGCGAGTCCGACTCGCACTTAGCCAAATATTGTATAGTAAATGCTATAGGTGACTAGATACCTTTTCTCCCGATCCCGTGGGTATTTACTAAAATCCACGTCCAAACTTCATGTTTCTGGATTCAGCAGTTTGGTAAAGGCGTTGATACTCGGGATCAATCAGGATATAGAACACTTAACACTCGGGGAACAGTCAGGATATAGAACATTTAATACTCGGGGAACAGTCAGGATATAGAACATTTAATACTCGGGGATCAGTCAGGATATAGAACATTTAATACTCGGGGATCAATCAGGATATAGAACATTTAATACTTGGGGATCAATCAGGATATAGAACATTTAATACTCGGGGATCAGTCAGGATATAGAACATTTAATACTCGGGGATCAGTCAGGATATAGAACATTTAATACTCGGGGATCAATCAGGATATAGAACATTTAATACTTGGGGATCAATCAGGATATAGAACATTTAATACTCGGGGATCAGTCAGGATATAGAACATTTAATACTCGGGGATCAATCAGGATATAGAACATTTAATACTTGGGGATCAATCAGGATATAGAACATTTAATACTCGGGGATCAGTCAGGATATAGAACATTTAATACTCGGGGATCAATCAGGATATAGAACATTTAATACTTGGGGATCAATCAGGATATAGAACATTTAATACTCGGGGATCAGTCAGGATATAGAACATTTAATACTCGGGGATCAGTCAGGATATAGAACATTTAATACTTGGGGATCAACCAGGATATAGAACATTTAATACTCGGGGGTCAATCAGGATATAGAACATTTAATACTCGGGGATCAGTCAGGATATAGAACATTTAATACTCGGGGATCAGTCAGGATATAGAACATTTAATACTCGGGGGTCAATCAAGATATAGAACATTTAATACTCGGGGATCAGTCAGGATATAGAACATTTAATACTCGGGGGTCAATCAGGATATAGAACATTTAATACTCGGGGATCAGTCAGGATATAGAACATTTAATACTCGGGGATCAATCAGGATATAGAACATTTAATACTTGGGGATCAATCAGGATATAGAACATTTAATACTCGGGGATCAGTCAGGATATAGAACATTTAATACTCGGGGATCAGTCAGGATATAGAACATTTAATACTCGGGGATCAGTCAGGATATAGAACATTTAATACTCGGGGAACAGTCAGGATATAGAACATTTAATACTTGGGGATCAACCAGGATATAGAACATTTAATACTCGGGGGTCAATCAGGATATAGAACATTTAATACTCGAGGATCAGTCAGGATATAGAACATTTAATACTCGGGAATCAGTCAGGATATAGAACATTTAATACTCGGGGGTCAATCAGGATATAGAACATTTAATACTCGGGGATCAGTCAGGATATAGAACATTTAATACTCGGGGATCAGTCAGGATATAGAACATTTAATACTCGGGGATCAGTCAGGATATATAACATTTAATACTCGGGGATCAGTCAGGATATAGAACATTTAATACTCGGGGGTCAATCAGGATATAGAACATTTAATACTCGGGGATCAGTCAGGATATAGAACATTTAATACTCGGGGATCAATCAGGATATAGAACATTTAATACTCGGGGATCAATCAGGATATAGAACATTTAATACTCGGGGATCAGTCAGGATATAGAACATTTAATACTCGGGGATCAGTCAGGATATAAAACATTTAATACTCGGGGATCAATCAGGATATAG
Organism: Ypsolopha sequella; assembly: GCA_934047225.1. Classification (NCBI taxonomy): domain Eukaryota; kingdom Metazoa; phylum Arthropoda; class Insecta; order Lepidoptera; family Ypsolophidae; genus Ypsolopha; species Ypsolopha sequella. Next base: position 30,054,895 of record OW203989.1, read on the forward strand.
AACATTTAATACTCGGGGATCAGTCAGGATATAGAACATTTAATACTCGGGGATCAATCAGGATATAGAACATTTAATACTCGGGGATCAGTCAGGATATAGAACATTTAATACTCGGGGATCAGTCAGGATGTAGAACATTTAATACTCGGGGAACAGTCAGGATATAGAACATTTAATACTTGGGGATCAACCAGGATATAGAACATTTAATACTCGGGGGTCAATCAGGATATAGAACATTTAATACTCGGGGATCAGTCAGGACATAGAACATTTAATACTCGGGGATCAGTCAGGATATAGAACATTTAATACTCGGGGGTCAATCAGGATATAGAACATTTAATACTCGGGTATCAGTCAGGATATAGAACATTTAATACTCGGGGATCAGTCAGGATATAGAACATTTAATACTCGGGGATCAGTCAGGATATAGAACATTTAATACTCGGGGATCAGTCAGGATATAGAACATTTAATACTCGGGGATCAGTCAGGATATAGAACATTTAATACTCGGGGATCAGTCAGGATATAGAACATTTAATACTCGGGGATCAATCAGGAATTAGAACATTTAATACTCGGGGAACAGTCAGGATATAGAACATTTAATAGTCCATTTAAAATAACATAATTTGAGGTACAGAATGGTTCAGGTTGTGCAACGTTAACGATCATTTCGAATGGCTGTGTGTCGGTAAACTCCATGTTTATGTCAATGTTTGCTACACAAAGCGTTACTAACAGATTGCCGAACATTCAATTTGCCGAGCTCTGAACATTACTGGTCAGAGTTATTGTTGTTGCGAAAAGTTAAACAAATTGCAATAACTAAACGTTGCATTATAAACAGCCGGTAACAGTGCATATATGTACATACAGAGACTAAAGAGCCTTTTAGATAAAAATTATGCTATAAGTAGTGATAATTTTTAATGACTGTAACAATATTTTTTGTTTCATGAAAATATAAAAAGCTGCTACTCGCCAAAAAATATCATAATATTATATAATATAATATTAAAGAATATAAATCAACGCGTGACTTGCTATGACGTAGTAAATAAACTGGGAAGATTCGCGCTACGAGCCTACGATGTAGCAGATATGTAGCACAAAGCTCTACGCAGCACGCAGATACAAATATATTTAGGGGGAACGATTCCTTACCTCTACGAAACGCACTACTTAAGATGGTTCTTATTGTTTTTGAATTACAGATATTAAATAAACGTGATTTATGGCTTTTCACGAACATAGTTTAGTGTCAGTTGGGCTTTTCCGGCAAAATGTTGTTATTTTATGGATTACATTTAAAAGCGTGTTTTAAGTTTCTGTTTTTTTTTTTGTTTTTTTTAACGTAATGCATAAAATGTCAAAATTTCACCGGAATAGCCTCCCTGACATTATCTTCGCGAAATACCATAAATCCCATTTATTTAATATCTGTAATTCAAAAATAAGAAGAACCATCTTAAGTTGTGCGTTTCGTAGAGGGTATGAGTCGTTTTACCTTAAGAGCGGTTTCACCTTAGAGCATTAAACCAACCGGAGACCGTTCGAACAGCATACCCTTCTGTCAAAGGTATGAGACCAGTGGTCATGTCGTTTATATAAAACTAGTTGCCGCGCGTTCCGCGTCATTCTCACTCAGAATACAGTGCGGAACGATCTCCAACAAAAATGCCGAATTGCAGTATATTTGGTGCAAAATCATCTAATTTACAAAAGGATAACATTACTTTCTACCTGTAAATATTAATTTGTCCAAATATTATCAAATAATGTTCTAAATCAGGAAAAAATACAAAAATATCCTGAATCAAAAAGTGTTGCCACTAAATTGTACCAGACTAGCTTTTGCCCGCGGCTTTGCCCGCATTGATTTAGTTTTTGTGTAGTTCTTTTTATAGAAAGTATTTAAATCTGGTTTGGAGTGTTCTTGGTGCAATTATTTGATCTTCAGGTAAAGTCTCTTTGGCGGGGCCTATTACCTATTCGTTTTTTTTTTTTACTACATTAGAAGTTCTGTCCTCAGCTGTTAACACGACCAGGCTGCTAGGTGAGCTCACTCTCGAGCAGATCCCCTAAGATCGATTCCTGCTGTTTTCAGTGACTGACCCTGAGACTTATTAATCGTCATTGCGAAAAGGAAAAAATGGAACTCTAATATGTCTGTTTGTCTGTTACAGACCATTTGCTCTGGCACACACTTTCAAGAATGTTCATGTCCACTATATTAAATGTCAAAATCGATGCCATTTTCGTAATTAACATTCAAAAAAAACATAAAAACTACGCCCATATTGATATTTACACATTTCAACATTTTAACCCCATCGCACCCCAACAGGGATGATGGTATTTCACTTCCACTACGTTGAATTTAGAAATCGTTGTTGTTTTCGTAATTACCGATCCGATAAACCATACAAAAGATACCCATGTTGGTTTTCAGACTTGGTCACCCCATTTCTCCCTTTTAGGGGTTGAATTCTGGAAAAACTTGAAACACATGTTTGCTCATTTACGGATAGGAGTCTAACTAATCTTGTTTCCTCATACAAACCCTGGACCCCCGTTTCAACCCCTTAGAGGTTGAATTTCGAAAAATTCTTTCTTGTTCCTTGTCTACATTACAATGGGAAGCTCTGTGCAAAATTTCAGCTTTCTAGGCCCAAGGGTTTAGGCTGTGCGTTGATGACGTGAATGAGTGAGTCAGTCAGGACTTCTCTTTTTATATATATGATTGATTGAAGTTGACCATACCACCGAATTATATTTCTATTTACGTGCTTATTATATTCTTATTTACTGTTTGCATGTTTATTTATTTATTTTTGATTTTTTTCAATATATTTCGTATCTACTAAACACTTTGAAAAAGTAAAACAAGACTGTAAAAGTGTACTTTGAAGATTGATGTAGGTACCTAATTTATTATTTTAAGATATATACCATCGTCATTTATTCCAAAATAGATAATTTTAATTTATAGAAGTATGCAACATAGATAGTACTGGGACAGGACAAACTCAAATATCGATATCGATTTTTTTCAGTTGTACCTTTATTTTGCAGATTTACTAAAGAAGCAGTGATTCGAACTGTTTGCATCCAAGCATCTATTAAAATTTTTGCCATCGCAAAGTTTCCATTGGTTTCTGCATATTAGAATTTCAAATTTCTTAAATTCAAAATTTTCATTTCTTAAATACAACATTTTTGAAATTCTCATTTACAGAAACCAATGCAAACTTTGCGATGGGAGCATACACAATACATAGGTTTCGTTGAATAACTATTGAGAGAATTTTGAATTTAAGTGTTCTGTTTCGATTAATTAGAAAAAGGCGGGTTTTTCATAATCCATGTGTGAAATCGCTCTTAAACAAATCCTTCCAAAATAATTCGTGGTGTAGGTGCGGCGCCGCTCCCGTCCTGCGCTTGCGCAAGTCGCAGCTAAAGTTCACGTCGCCATCAGCGTCATGCGGCGTTACTGTGTGGTCTAATGCGCGACTCGTTCCCATGGCGAATGTCGACGCAACGCGCCGGGGTGGAGCGAATTACACTGTCTCTCTCTCTCTCTCTGGGCGAGCACGAGTGCGGCCGAGGGCATTAGTGCTGCCGTCATGGGACACTAAGGAGATGTCTCCCGTTTAGTTACCATTAGTGCTGCCGTCGTACGACACTGAAGGGATGGCTCCCTTTACTTACCCGAGCTGGGATGCTAAATTACGTTATATTTATGATATAACATTTTTTGTTGATAATAAATAAAACATTTTTTTTAGTTTTTATTGGCAAGCGATTTATTTAAACATAATGATCATCTCTTCCGAAGATATCGATGATCACGATTTTACATTGGACTAACTGGTGATCATCTATTGGTCATTGATATTGTGATCACCTATCATCAATATTTTTCGGCCTTCTAGAACAACGTTCTATTGCTTTTTTACTTCTACTGAGTTATTTTATCCAGCTATATATTTATTTCTGCGTTAGTTTCTACAGCAGATTAGGTACAACATGTCAATGTGGTCAGCTAACGGAATCAGGCCTTTTGAGAGATGGTAACAAAAACACGAATCATTTTGTGTACCACTATGTATTGACTGTCGATATACCGGTGTCATTATTATCATCATCTGAAGATGATATATTATACCGACATTAACAAAATAATTACATTTTGGAGGTCGTATGGACCACGGTTAATACGTCATTATGAATAAATAAACGCAGCTATAATCCATGATGATGGTCCGTTATTATTACATTCGAATATGCTAAGAACATACAAATGTACCAACCATTAAAATTACATAGCATATAAAGTTATAAATTTATAATGTAAGTTTACTTGAGAGATTTTACAAATTGAAGTCGTGACCAGAAGACAGATTCAATATGTTTAGATAAGTATTAGCTTCGGGAACTGAAGCTGGGAAGGGCTAGAGTTAGCACAATTACAACTGAAGCTGGGAAGGGCTAGAGTTAGCACAATTACAACTGAAGCTGGGAAGGGCTAGAGTTAGCACAATTACAACTGAAGCTGGGAAGGGCTAGAGTTAGCACAATTACAACTGAAGCTGGGAAGGGCTAGATTAATAAGAATCTTAGAATTTGAAATCGTGTAGCTGTGGCACTGGAAAGACTCATCTAAGTTCACAAAATTCATAAAAGTATCGATAACTCGAAAACGATCGACTTTTTACTGAGGTCATATTTTGATATTCTGGACAGTCATGAGCTGGCCTATCAGCCCTCCAAGGGATAACGTTGACTTTTGGGACACCCTGAATTAACAAACAGAACAAAAACCGACCTCGATATCGAACGTATCGTATTGACGATCGTTTCGCAACACGATATGTATCGCGTTCAAATTGTATCGAAACTGATAATGTATGGTTGCAAATATTACAAGACATTTGTCTACTGTGGTACTGGTGGTACTGGTGGTACTGGTGGTACCACACGAGAGCACTTTTTCGTGAGAACATGTTTCTTTACGTGCCTATTGGAATAACAAACAAGGTGTGACTCGCGAGCTGGTTTGAATTGGTTTTAGGGTTTGCATGATATTTTATTACTTTCGTCCACCTTTGACTGGTCCCGCCTAGCTTTGAATGAAAATGAGGAGATTTGAAAACCCTGGAAGGAAAATGCAAGATTGCATGCGCAACGTCCTGCGGTTTGCGCGCGCTCTGCGCCCGCACCGGTGAGTGTTGCACCACCGCCGCACCACCAGCGCCAGGACCGACTATGCAACACTTTATTAAATATTTCTGCTGTTTTTAATCGCCGGAGGGGCGTGGTTCGTGCAGCAACTAATTGAAGTAGATTAAGTGATAAATACTCGTAGGTGAATGTGGCTAAATATTTACTCGAATGTGGAAAATATTTACTCGAATGTGGCTAAATATTTACTCGAATGTGGCTAAATATTTACTCGAATGTGGCTAAATATTTACTCGAATGTGGCTAAATATTTACTCGAATGTGGCTAAATATTTACTCGAATGTGGCTAAATATTTACTCGAATGTGGCTAAATATTTACTCGAATGTGGCTAAATATTTACTCGAATGTGGCTAAATATTTACTCGAATGTGGCTAAATATTCACTCGAACGAGGACGCTGCTATTTAATGTACTGAACTATTTTGTGACAAATTCCAATAGCTTAATTTCTAAAAGTTTTTTTCTTTTTCAGGTTAAATACGTTATTTTAGGACATAGTTTTCATTATTTTGGTACAAACATTAACCAGAATTTTTTTATGATTTTTTAAAGGTTTGTCTGATATGACGTCACTTGAGAATTTTAGACATTATACTGATTGCTTATAAAAAAGTGGTCTGTCACTGTCTGTCTACTCATCAGTCATTCATCTGTCTACTCATCAGTCATTCATCTGTCTACTCATCAGTCATTCATCTGTCTACTCATCAGTCATTCATCTGTCTACTCATCAGTCATTCATCTGTCTACTCATCAGTCATTCATCTGTCTACTCATCAGTCATTCATCTGTCTACTCATCAGTCATTCATCTGTCAAATCAGTCGGAAGCAAATTAGAATACATTTATCTTGATAACAAAGGACATATCTCCAAACAGCCATTTCTCAAGTGACATCACACGAAAGCAAATGGAAGTTGAAGCTTTTTTGTAAAAATATTCATCATCATGAGGTTTTTTAGACCACAAGTTCTAAAATACGGCTTATTGAACCTAAATCTCAAAATAGTTTTCGAATTAACACACCTAATCTGAGCGCATTGTCTGATAGCCAGAGTATTTTACTAGAAGTATTTTATTCATTTAAATTGTTTATAAATATATTATATTTAACCTTTATGAGCTTTTTATTAATACTGTTATTAAAACAATCGATCATCCAAGAAGAGCAGTGATTAAATAATATCAAAAATAACCAACATAATTTTTAGAGAAACCTACTTTGTTATTTTTTAGAAAATAGTTTAAAACTAAAATTGTTTACCAGTGTCACTTTTACTCTTTATTTTTTTATTATTATACCTAAATTATATGTCACAAATTTTTTTACATTCGACTGATGACGGCCCCATACCGAAGGCCGAAATATATCGAGTAATAATAATTTTTTTAATTGTTTTAATAACAGTATTAATAAAAAATTCATTTAAATTCTTTCACGACCCGGTAATGTGTTGTAATGTGGTCGGCACATCATGTGTGTTGGATATATTAATAACACCACTCATAGTGGTGTTACGGCTGGCTATCAGTGGCGAGGGGTGGGGGGTTATGACGGTGGTAAGCCGATCCAAAAAAAAATCACTTACCATGTGATACAAGGGTCAACTCTTAATGTTTCTTCAGAAGATAAGGCCCCACTTTCACCATACAAAATGTATTCGAATTAGAGAATAATAAACATGGAAAGAAAAACATTTTGTTCAGTTTGCAACCACCAATTTATCCACGTGTATCTATCGTACAAAGAAGTATGAAATATTAATATAGTAATATTTGGAAGAGCACGGCCTAACCGAATGACATGCTTTTTGATTTCAAAACTAAGTTTGGAAAATGAAGTATCTCTGTTAAGCAAGTAATCAGTCGAACAGCACTCAATATGCATTAAAGTCATTATGGCAAATAAAACTCACTGCAATGAACACATATGTGAGTTAAACACAGTAAAATAAACAAAAACCAGTAAAAAATATCAATTACCTCGCTAAATCACAAAACAACTAATCAATTCACAAACACGCACGTAAAAATGAAATGGCGACAAATACTTCTAAACTTCGGAAAAAACAAACAGAACTACACTTCTAATAAAAAACGACTAACTCGCAATGTATTTTCTCATCGCATTCGATACATAAGTGGTGTTAGAGCTGGCTATATATCCGATACTCATAGTGGTATTAGAGCTGGCTATATATCCGATACTCATAGTGGTGTTAGGGCTGGTTATATATCCGATACTCATAGTGGTGTTAGGGCTGGCTATATATCCGATACTCATAGTGGTGTTAGGGCTGGCTATATATCCGATACTCATAGTGGTGTTAGGGCTGGCTATATATCCGATACTCATAGTGGTGTTAGGGCTGGCTATATATCCGATACTCATAGTGGTGTTAGGGCTGGCTATATATCCGATACTCATAGTGGTGTTAGGGCTGGCTATATATCCGATACTCATAGTGGTGTTAGAGCTGGCTATATATCCGATACTCATAGTGGTGTTAGGGCTGGTTATATATCCGATACTCATAGTGGTGTTAGGGCTGGCTATATATCCGATACTCATAGTGGTGTTAGGGCTGGCTATATATCCGATACTCATAGTGGTGTTAGGGCTGGCTATATATCCGATACTCATAGTGGTGTTAGGGCTGGCTATATATCCGATACTCATAGTGGTGTTAGGGCTGGCTATATATCCGATACTCATAGTGGTGTTAGGGCTGGCTATATATCCGACACTCATAGTGGTGTTAGGGCTGGCTATATATCCGATACATAAGTGGTGTAAGAGCTGGCTATATATCCGATACTCATAGTGGTGTTAGGGCTGGCTATATATTCGATACTCATAGTGGTGTTAGGGCTGGCTATATATTCGATACGTAAGTGGTGTAAGAGCTGGCTATATATCCGACACTCATAGTGGTGTTAGGGCTGGCTATATATTCGATACATAAGTGGTGTAAGAGCTGGCTATATATCCGACACTCATAGTGGTGTTAGGGCTGGCTATATATTCGATACATAAGTGGTGTAAGAGCTGGCTATATATCCGACACTCATAGTGGTGTTAGGGCTGGCTATATATTCGATACATAAGTGGTGTAAGAGCTGGCTATATATCCGACACTCATAGTGGTGTTAGGGCTGGCTATATATCCGATACTCATAGTGGTGTAAGAGCTTGCTATATATCCGATACTCATAGTGGTGTTAGGGCTGGCTATATATCCGATACTCATAGTGGTGTTAGGGCTGGCTACATATCCAATATTTATCGGATACCCGCCTTTCACTTTAGATGCTTAACATTTAACGCAAGAACTTGCATTTGTCTAGAAAAATCCGTTTTACTAAGCGCCAAGTACGTGACCAGCCATTTTAATATACTCTGTCTCTAACAAAATGGAACCCTAGTGCGCGGAGATAAATATTGTTTTGTGTTGATGTGGAGGTAGGTCGGTCGACCTATAAACTTATTGCTAAAGATGCCATTCTCTAGAAAGCACGGTTTTGTTAGATTTATTCGAGTAATAGAACCCGTGTGAAACTATACATAGTACCTATATGTACATAGTACCCTTTATAAGTAGGTGTAGTAACTTGATATTCGGTTTATACATCTAAAGAAGCATGTCAATGTGTAAATTATGATGTATATAACTGTGAATGGGTTTCTTGACGGAACCTTTAAAACAATGTCGTACTTACCTATATCAACCAACATGTGTATATTGTGTATACAACCAACATGTGTATATTGTGTATACATACTCTTGTTGGACAACGATATTAGGAAGAAACATTACGTAGAGTTCAGTGAACTTACCTGTAACAAAACATATTATGTTATCATTCGATATATTCGATTGATGGTTCTCGATGGAATATACAAACAATTTTGTATGTTCTTTTATTCCTCAAATATTAACACACAACCTGTGCCAAGAAATTACTAAACTGAAAAAGTTTTGGGAATTTGTAACTGTCAAATAAAGTAATTGTACCTTAATGACGTAAGCTAATATTAATTAATTATCTATAATAAATGAATAAATAAGCTGCTTGTATAATGTAGCTATTAATAAGGCACCGAGCCCTACATGAATTACCTAAACTAATCGACGAAGCTATTTTCCAGTAAAGCGATTATAGGCTAAAGAAATCCAAGACATTTCACAGACTGATACACCTAGATGTGTATCTCAAATACTTAAACCGTAGTTACATAACTGTCAAACCAGGGTCGCGGCCATTTCTGTTCCCCAGTACCGTCCCGACACAGACCACTAGTGGTATTTACGTCCCGACCTGTCCCTTGTCCCACAACACACTCGGACGGAGGTCCAGCACGACCACTTTCAGTTTCCAAATGAAGAGTGAGAGTGCCGCAACCTGTTCCAGTCCTCGCGTGACCACCTACCCGCCACCAGTCCTCGCGCGACCACCACCAGTCGCCGGTCACTGGGCACTTGATAACCGACGCTTCCGGTTTTCTATTCTGTGGAAACTATGGTTTCCCTTCCACTACTTTAAGGTTTATGTGAAACTGGGCATGATTTTGTTGTAATTAGAGACAGCTTCTGTATACCATGTTACAATTCTATCAACGCAGAAAGATTTCTAGAGTTAATTTACTGATGCTGCCAATTCATAAAGTCGTACTTGAAACATTATGAATTTTCACAAACTTTTTGTTTATTTGTGTGTGACTCTATGATTGTTGGGGAATTGATCTACTATATATACTATATATATCCGATGATCAAGGTCGCACTACGTCATGATTAGATACGTAAGTACATAATATAAATCAACCTTTTCCAACTTTCTCATCTACAATAATGTAGTACATAAAGACCAACGGGTCCAACGGTTATCATTATTTCGATGGGTCTATTTATCACGTTTATTAAATAACATGAATATTTACGGTGGCAGTTAAACGAGACATGGTCACGAAGCCGACCTTCTTTCACCGATGTACGTCAGGATATCCTCGTTTCGGACTGGTTTCGGTTACCTGCAGATTACATACTGTTTGATAATGTGGGTACTAGCACGTTACGTAACGTTCAAGTTAAAGACACGCATTACGTCGCGCCATGCAGCAGATTGACTGAAGGTGTCAACTGATCGGTTAGTTTATGTATATGTAAAAGCATGTTGATTAATCGGCCGATCGAGATTTAAAGTTTAAGGAAGTCGAGATCGAGATTTAAAGTTTAAAGAAGTCGAGGTACTATACTGGGTGTTAAGATGAAGTTGCAGAAGCCTAAAACTGTTGATAGTACTCATCCATACATACAAATTTTACTATGGAGCCAAACCTCGAATCGCGAAAAAAAACAGCTATTCCATAAAAAAGTTACATAGCTACCCGACCAAAATGTATGAAACGATGGTTTTTTTTTTCTCGATTTCTCAATTTCTTTAATAGAAATTAAGGAATACGTTGTTCGTATTCCCGAGTACTATCGCCAGTTTTCAGCTTCCGCATTTTCATTTTAACACTTGTATATAATCTCAATATAATAACATAAAACAAGGTCGCTATTTGCGTTTGTCTGTATATTCACTTATAAATCCTAAACTTCCAAATGGATATCAATACGGTTTTCATCAACGTTTAGCTCATTTCACGAGGAAGATTTATATGTATATTTATTTATATGTACAATTAGGCTCTAAAAGTAAATTAACATTATATCATTGCAGTATAGAAACGCAGAAAGAAAAGTAAATCTGAGGAGCTCTGAACCAGGATTCGCCAAGTGTTCAAACATACAAATTTATTTATGTCATAGTTTAAATATAAAAGTAGTGTAATATCGGCGTTTCGTAATCAAGTCGTCAAATAAAAAAGCTTGAAGACTTTTAAGCACGTTCATAATGGCTTACTAAACTATAAGAAACATGTAATGAATGAATGTAAAAATGTGTTAGTTCCCTTTTAATTATGATACAAAATCGACCTAATGCCAAGCCGGACCAAGTGCTATCACTGGTTATTTGATAGGTATAATAGGAAATAAGGTCAAAGATCCATCTACTTTACCTAACATAACAAGTGAGGACTGGGACACTACACGTTCTACCCACTAACTTGACCCAATCAATCAGAGTTGATTATGTAAAAGTGTGTTCTCAGCCGCAGAGCGAGAGCGGGGTCGGGGCGGGCGGCGCGGCGCGGCGGGGGCGGGCGGTCTGCCCCGCGGGTGAAGACGTCGCCATACGGCACTCGCACTTTCTCCGGGAAAGTTGATGCATTATGGAGCCGCGGTGACCGTCGCGCTGGATCTTTAGATCTTATATATCGATACTTTACCTACCTATCGGTGCGCAGACGAATATGAATCGACTGCTTAGTAGAATAGTTTCGATGTTGTGAAAATAGGATCTTTACTCGATCGGCTGCGTTTGTACAATTACGAAATTAATTAGCTTAGTAGTTCACTTTTTTTTTAATAAAAATAGCTTAGAATCATCAATAACTGTTTAATCAAAATTCCTGTGATCAATAGCGCAAACAAAGCAAGCGTTTAAAAAGTAAAACGTATTGAGGTGAAAAATTGAAAATAAAATAAATGTTTACAGTAACGCGTACACAAAAACAAATTAAAAAGAACTGTCTGTAGGTAGAATACGACGAAGTGATCAGATCTGCCGATCTAACATTTACTTTAAAAAACCTTCCGTCTCTGGCTACATAGGTACGAGCACACACACCTCTAGCTACATACGAGCACACACATCACTCAAGAGTAATCTTAGTAAACAAACTCCTGCCTCATATTGCTAACTACTTTTCTATTACATAATTATAAGTGAGACTTCAAAGAATACGCAAACTGGTTTGAATTGTACATAACTACTTGACTTTACACACGACGTGTGTTAAACTACGTAGAGTTTCATCAAATCCAGAACTAGGTACCTCTATTATTTTTATTATAGCAAAAGACAATAAAATTCAGAAACAACCATAAGTTGTCCTTATAACTACTGCCTATTCAACAAATGAGAAATAAACAATACAGAGCATTATAACGGGAGTGAAGAGAAAAAGCCCAAGAATAGTTCCCAACATCCACGCATGAATGGTTAGTTCGTCAGTAACTGTACCTACATATATAAAATAGCTGTAAAAACGTTTACCGAATATATTGAGCTGTCGGCGACACAATGCGCCACTAATAACCCTGCTGTATGAGTGAAGGCCCCTGCTCACGAGACCCTTTGTTATCTGTTGTGGAGAGGGGGCGAGAGGGGGAGGACCGGGGGGAAGCGGCGTATGCGCAGTTTCCCGACGTTTTTGCGACTCCCATTCATGGAAAAACTTTAGTGACAGACAGAATATAGGGTGACTACAAGATATGAACGTAATAGTTATTCAAGTACATTTAAATCATATAAAGATAATGAATCATACACTTCAGGTACTTAGAAAATATTGTAAAAAAATACAGATAATTTTATTGTGCAAAAATCGCAGTGGCTGCCACTTGACAGGAGTACAGTAAAGTGGACTCCCAAGGGAGAAAATTCAAACGATGTACTTGAGTAGGTAACATAAGTAGCAAATGATGGACCGAGGCGAGTCTCTCGTGAGAACGCTAAGACCGAGCGTGTTCGTCAAATGGAGGATGCTGTCGAGCCGGCAGTAGTCGGCATATCGTGGCAGAAACTAATGTTCCTCGCAGAGCTCCGTGTGGTCGCCCCACTGACGCGGCTTTCCCATCGACCAATCACAGAGGTCGACGACCCGCATTGTTTATTTCTTATTTCTGTTTATTTCCAATAGATTTGTTTTGCTGTATCTAAGCTCGCCGCTTGGAAGTAAGGGCCCGTAATGGCCCGCCGTGTCAGCTGGCGCTGTACTGATTGATGTATGGATACTGAATTAAGCTCGGTATCGCGTTTTGATGGATCTAAATTGGCGATAAATCAGGAGTTTTGCATAATGGTACAGGATGAACGAGCTTCAGGTGACGTTTCCTGAAAGTAAAATATAATTAACAACTTTCCCAGATGACTCCGAGGCGAGGTAATCTTCCCCGACTAATAAAATTGCCCCAACTACAATTATGTAACGTTAAGCTGAGACAGTTTGTGTCGTTTGAATAGTTAAGTGAAGTCAATGAGTTACTTGTAGTTAGTCCACTCCAAGTAAACACGAGAGCCATGTCTGGGTAATAAAGAAACATGAGTCCTGAACTGACAAAAGCTGGAGTAGATTATGTCCCAGGACATGCCCAAGTGGAGATCCGTGATGCTGAACCTGCTAAGGGACGTCACGATGAAAGAAGTAAGTAAGTACTACCTACCAATATAATAGTAGTAAAGGTCGTGGAGGGCCGCAGCTTGGAGAAAGTGCGAGGGGGGAGGGGGGGACTACCGACTAATAATCGAGAAATTCCGACGTGGTCAAATCTCCATAGCTGCCGTGGACAGTGCGCACGAGCGAGCGAACTTAGAGTCTAGTTGCGAAAAGGGCATATTTTATCTTGAAATTGTTCTTTTCACATTTAACAGCACAAAAAAAGGAAATCAGTTGATGGCAAATAAGTCAGTCAATCAATAACTATGTCATACATCCGTCTAAAGTCAGAAATTTCTTCAAAAATTGCCAAAGCTGCAGCCGCTTTTGGAAAGCTGTACCACAGAGTCTGGAATTCACACGATTTGCGGCTTCGAACTAAACTTGCCGTGTACAAAGCCATAATACTACCTCTTCTGCTCTATGCTTCTGAGACTTGGTGCCTCTACAAAGGCGACATTAAGCGCCTCGACAGTTTCCATATGAGGTGCCTACGCGCTATTCTACGCGTAAAATGGGAAGATCATGTTCCCAACTCTGATGTCCTCCGGCGCACTGGAATGTCTGGCATGGAGTGCCTTCTCATGAAAGGCCAATTACGCTGGTGTGGACACCTCGTTCGTATGGATGACTCACGACTCCTAAAGGCAGTTTTCTACTCCGAGATCTCATCTCCACTGGAAAACGCAAGCCTGGAGGTCAGTACGCGAGTGGCATCGCATCAAACTCCTGGGAAGAGCTTGCACACATGCGACCTGAATGGTGAAAATCTGTGCATGATGGAACCGAGAACCTTGAAACAATTCGACTGAAGTCCTCGACGCTAAACGCTTACACCGCAAGACTCGCCCCAAGCCCACGTATAACTATGCGTACAACTCGTATGGACAACTGCACTGTATTTCGTGTGACAGGATATTTCTGACGAAACTCGTATTTTCCAGCCACATCCGAGCTCATGCCAGGAAGCAATAAGGGTCGCCGTCGACGGATACGTCGAGGAGGACATCATCATGTCATACATCCACAGCTAACAATAAATATGTCATACATTCACAGCAAACAAATGAAAAAAATATCTGTTTACTATAGTAACTCACGGTATAAGAAATAATTCTGATGGCTTTCAAAGTTATAAATAAAACACAAGGTAAAAAAATCTTTTAAAATAGGGTTACAGAAGGTTAAAAAAAGTTAGAGAAGAATTAAACGTTTTTCGGTGAACCCCAAACTGGGCGAACTTGAAACGTGGGGTTCAGTAGAAGAGGCTAGCTAAATAATAACAGCATCCTTAAAAATACATATTTTAAAGTGCATTATTTTTAATTTAATTATACAATTGTATTTTTTTTTATTTATCCGCTTTCCCCCGATTTTAATTTTTCAGGGACCTTGTTTTTTTGGATTTATTTATTATTATATTTATTTGCGTCATTATAATTTTTACATTGTTTATTATTTTAATTAAATTTATTTTGAATATTATATTACATGTATTCCTTTTAATTCTTTTATCTAAAATTGTTTAATATTTTATATTGACATCTATCATTTTAATTTAAACAAGTATATTTAAAACTTAAATAACAAAAAAAAGTTACTTAATTTAAACCTAAATATTCCTAAAATTAATTATACAAAAAAAAAACTGGCTAAAACTATCCTATAAATAAAATAAATCTATAAATTAAATTAAACTAATCTAAATCAATATTACCTAAAATTACAAAAATTAAAGATAAAAAACCCGGTCCAGGTCGCTGTCCCCCGGTAGGGTGCCCAGAATGCTGGCAACGTTTCCTCTTTGGATGGCCAGACTGATCCTCTGGCCAAGGTAAGCGCCAGCCCTCCGGTCACCCGAGACATCGACCAGGCGCGACGAAAGTTCTTTAAACAGTCGCCGCGCCTCCGGACCCCACGGACCCAGCGTCTCCACCCCAAACGGCGCAAACATATAGCACCTGTCCAGTGCAGAATATTTGCGCCGTTTGTTGCTTTCAGCAGTGCCCGCCGCTGCACCAGCGGCCCTGCAGCTTTGTTGGACATAGGAAGCCGCCAGCGTGTCCACGCATGTTGCGTCCCACACTAGCGGCCGCCCATGTTTCCATGCTGTCAAAGTCATCTAAAAAAAAAAAAAAAGTTAAAATTATAAAATTTTATACAATTGTATTTAAAGTGTACCATTTTAATGTTATTACACAATCTAGGATAACAGTTACATAATGAAATAAAGCATTATTATAATTTACAAAATTAAGAAATATGAAAAGAAATGAGATCATTTTAGCAAACCTATAGGTACCTATGAAATTAAAATAATATAAACAAATCGAATACTTACAAATTATAAAAAAATCAACCAAAAACGTGTTTAACTTTAAATCAGCTAACAATAGTAGGTAGATAAATTGTTCTGTCTCGCTCGTCATACTCTAATTGAGATAACCAGGTGGAAACAGTTCATTTTACATCACGACACTGATCATTTTTATATCAGAGAATTTTAAAACTTTATTATATATATAAGGGGCCAAAAATGAGATAAAATGGTGTAAAAATGCTGTTTGTGTCTTTGGAGTTTTTACATAAAATGCTCTTTTTTCAAGCATGCTCTCGTATTCTGATGATATTCCGATCTTAGAAAATAAGGTTGTCGTACGGAAAGTTGCTTCTCTAAGCAGGTCTGTAGTTAGGAATCTACAAGGCTTCTTTAGCATAACTTTCAAGACTGATCTTTTAGCTTTTTTCACTGTAGTGAGTGTTGTTTTTGCTGCTCCACCCCATGCAGAGATACAGTAGAAAAGAATGGGTTGGCATGGCATAAAGCAACGAAGACAAGGCTGAGCGTTTTAGTGTCGGCGTCAGCTACGAGCTCGGAGTAGTTTCATCACATGTATCAGTTTACGAAGTGGACTAGAGAGAATGTTAATATGATGATTAAAATTTACTTTTATTCATAAATATTTAGTAGAGAGAATTCTTTCTATAGCAGGACATAAGTTGATTATATTTAACATATCATCATTACAAATGTGTATTTTAGGTCTGAGGTTTGTAGAGGTTAAAAAGTAACATTGGAGAAAACATGTACGACATTTTTTTTTTATAAATAAATTCCACTTTGGGACCTCCTAGAAGCCAAAGGACTTGCAACCTCTCACCCAGTCTAAGGTTTTCTGGTTTAGATAACTAATAATTACAGCTGAAGGAAGCTATACAGGGTGTTAAGATGAAGTTGCAGAAGCCGAAAACTGGCGATAGTACTCATCCATACGAAAAACACCCCGCGAAAAAAATTTAGTAATCGAAAAAAAATCTATTCTTTCATACATTTTGGCCGGGTAGGGTAGCTTTTGTAACTTTTCTATGGAACAGCTGATTCTTTTTTTCGTGATTTGAGTGTTGGCTCCATGGTTCGTATGGACGAGTACTATCGCCAGTTTCTGGCTTACGCAACTTCATCTCAACATCCAATATATCCTAAAGTATGACCGCTGTTGTATTGATATTATCATTGTTATACCTCTCCACGCCAATCAGCTGTGGTTTGATAAATACAACAAGCCCGCGCCTAACGCAACGCCCGCCGCCGGTCCGGTATTTATTGTGATCATTGCTGGCTGCTAGTAGCTACTTACGTAACGCCTGCCGCCGGTCCGGTATTTATTGTGATCATTGCTGGCTGCTAGTAGCTACTTACGTAACGCCTGCCGCCGGTCCGGTATTTATTGTGATCATTGCTGGCTGCTAGTAGCTACTTACGTAACGCCTGCCGCCGGTCCGGTATTTATTGTGATCATTGCTGGCTGCTAGTAGCTACTTACGCAACGCCTGCCGCCGGTCCGGTATTTATTGTGATCATTGCTGGCTGCTAGTAGCTACTTACGCAACGCCTGCCGCCGGTCCGGTATTTATTGTGATCATTGCTGGCTGCTAGTAGCTACTTACGCAACACCTGCCGCCGGTCCGGTATTTATTGTGATCATTGCTGGCTGCTAGTAGCTACTTACGCAACGCCTGCCGCCGGTCCGGTATTTATTGTGATCATTGCTGGCTGCTGGTAGCTACTTACGCAACGCCTGCCGCCGGTCCGGTATTTATTGTGATCATTGCTGGCTGCTAGTAGCTACTTACGCAACGCCTGCCGCCGGTCCGGTATTTATTGTGATCATTGCTGGCTGCTGGTAGCTACTTACGCAACGCCTGCCGCCGGTCCGGTATTTATTGTGATCATTGCTGGCTGCTAGTAGCTACTTACGCAACGCCTGCCGCCGGTCCGGTATTTATTGTGATCATTGCTGGCTGCTAGTAGCTACTTACGCAACGCCTGCCGCCGGTCCGGTATTTATTGTGATCATTGCTGGCTGCTAGTAGCTACTTACGCAACGCCTGCCGCCGGTCCGGTATTTATTGTGATCATTGCTGGCTGCTAGTAGCTACTTACGTAACGCCTGCCGCCGGTCCGGTATTTATTGTGATCATTGCTGGCTGCTAGTAGCTACTTACGCAACGCCTGCCGCCGGTCCGGTATTTATTGTGATCATTGCTGGCTGCTAGTAGCTACTTACGCAACGCCTGCCGCCGGTCCGGTATTTATTGTGATCATTGCTGGCTGCTGGTAGCTACTTACGCAACGCCTGCCGCCGGTCCGGTATTTATTGTGATCATTGCTGGCTGCTAGTAGCTACTTACGCAACGCCTGCCGCCGGTCCGGTATTTATTGTGATCATTGCTGGCTGCTAGTAGCTACTTACGCAACGCCTGCCGCCGGTCCGGTATTTATTGTGATCATTGCTGGCTGCTAGTAGCTACTTACGCAACACCTGCCGCCGGTCCGGTATTTATTGTGATCATTGCTGGCTGCTAGTAGCTACTTACGCAACGCCTGCCGCCGGTCCGGTATTTATTGTGATCATTGCTGGCTGCTGGTAGCTACTTACGCAACGCCTGCCGCCGGTCCGGTATTTATTGTGATCATTGCTGGCTGCTAGTAGCTACTTACGCAACGCCTGCCGCCGGTCCGGTATTTATTGTGATCATTGCTGGCTGCTACTAGCTACTTACGCAACGCCTGCCGCCGGTCCGGTATTTATTGTGATCATTGCTGGCTGCTGGTAGCTACTTACGCAACGCCTGCCGCCGGTCCGGTATTTATTGTGATCATTGCTGGCTGCTAGTAGCTACTTACGCAACGCCTGCCGCCGGCCCGGTATTTATTGTGATCATTGCTGGCTGCTGGTAGCTACTTACGCAACGCCTGCCGCCGGTCCGGTATTTATTGTGATCATTGCTGGCTGCTAGTAGCTACTTACGCAACGCCTGCCGCCGGTCCGGTATTTATTGTGATCATTGCTGGCTGCTACTAGCTACTTACGCAACGCCTGCCGCCGGTCCGGTATTTATTGTGATCATTGCTGGCTGCTGGTAGCTACTTACGCAACGCCTGCCGCCGGTCCGGTATTTATTGTGATCATTGCTGGCTGCTAGTAGCTACTTACGCAACGCCTGCCGCCGGCCCGGTATTTATTGTGATCATTGCTGGCTGCTGGTAGCTACTTACGCAACGCCTGCCGCCGGTCCGGTATTTATTGTGATCATTGCTGGCTGCTACTAGCTACTTACGCAACGCCTGCCGCCGGTCCGGTATTTATTGTGATCATTGCTGGCTGCTAGTAGCTACTTACGCAACGCCTGCCGCCGGTCCGGTATTTATTGTGATCATTGCTGGCTGCTGGTAGCTACTTACGCAACGCCTGCCGCCGGTCCGGTATCTATTGTGATCATTGCTGGCTGCTAGTAGCTACTCGGTACAGCAGTCGTGTCATGGAAGATAATTTTAGAAAGCCTTCTCTATCTCGCATTACGCTTTAACATACTTATTACAATTAGAATTGCTAATTGCAGTGAAAGTCATGCAGCCCTTTCAGAATTAACAAAGCAGAAAATCTTTTCTTTTCTACTAATTTTATCTAAAATTTCTCGCTCTGGTATCTTTTGACCATTGTTTTGACTAACATTTCTGACTAACACACAGTATTACACTTTTATCTGACCATTGATATAATTAACTCCAAGTCGACACACTCGTAAAGGAAGGAACGTGTATACGTCTCAGTTAAAGTCTTGTGTCGAAACCAGAACAGCTTCTGTAAGTTATGTTGGTCAAGCGAGTCAAACGAGGTCAGTCTGAATAAAATGATCATGCACTTCCATGGTCAATGACCAAATATTACCACAAACGCAACTAGCAGGTGTGCTATCTACATAAACGGCGAAAACCCATTCTATAATTTCAGAGTTTTTGATTTCACCTTTGATTATAATCAAAGGTTTTCACCTTCATAAATAAGTATTTAAGATGGGCGTACCATCAAGATTAATTTCTTTAATTCTAATGTTAGAAGAAATTCAATTAATTATGTACTTAGTTATCTAGTAGGTAGTAAGTACTACATATATAAAGATTATTTTGAGATAAACAAAACCGTGTATATAATATAGTGCAGTCACGCACTGAATGACGAAGCGAGCGGGCGATCGTGCTCATTCGATACTCTTTTCACAGAAGAAAGCAATATAATCTATTAAAGTTTCTGTAGATTGATGTGTGCTCTCAAGTATGAAGATCATTTCCCTCGCACCAGCGCCTCCTGCGCAGTGCGCACGCCACTCATTAATGCCACAAATAGAACCTACGTTAGATAGACTATAAAACCACAATTTCCTTCCCTTCTGCGTTTGTGCGGCGCGTTTGATACGCATGCGCGGTAATTGCGCGCTTTCCCGCCATTCCCTAGCCGCCATCTTGGATCCTGACCGGAAGAGCTGCCATGAGCTCATTAGACCAGTGTGGTTCCAACGTCTTACATTTTACTCCCATTGTACAATTTGTAGAGCTATTCGGGCTCATACAACGATCATTGCGTACACTTCTTGAAATAGAAAACGATAACTTTGTCAATTTTATGAGCAACAAAACACGCACTCATATTTTTAGGTTTTTTAGGGTTCCGTACCCAAAGGGTAAGGGTCGGGACCCTATTACTAAGACTCCGCTATCCGTCCGTCTGTCACCAGGCTGTATCTAATAAACCGTGATAGTTAGACAGTTGAAATTTTCACAGATGATGTATTTCTGTTGCCGCTATAACAACAAATACTAAAAAAGAGAATAAAATAAATATTTTAGGAGGATACCATACAATAGACATTATTTTTTGCCGTTTTTATAGATAATGGTACGGAGCCCTTCGTGTGCGAGCCCAACTCGCACTTGGCTAGTGTTTCTTTTGATTGGCCTAAATTTGTATTTTAATTGCACTTTAGTCATTACTTACAGATTTTTACAAAAAATATTATTCTTGGATAATATTGATGTGCTCGCGCACACAAAAATAATGTTCGGACCGAGTATTACATTATCTAGGGATATCTCGTAAGTGTCACTGTGCACCTACATATCAAGAACCGTCCTACTTCGGTATATGTACAGATCAAGAACCGTCCTACTTCGGAATATGTACAGATCAAGAACCGTCCTACTTCGGAATATGTACAGATCAAGAACCTTCCTACTTCGGAATATGTACAGATCAAGAACCGTCCTACTTCGGTATATGTACAGATCAAGAACCGTCCTACTTCGGTATATGTACAGATCTAGAACCGTCCTACTTCGGTATATGTACAGATCAAGAACCGTCCTACTTCGGTATATGTACAGATCAAGAACCGTCCTACTTCGGTATATGTACAGATCAAGAACCGTCCTACTTCGGAATATGTACAGATCAAGAACCTTCCTACTTCGGAATATGTACAGATCAAGAACCGTCCTACTTCGGTATATGTACAGATCTAGAACCGTCCTACTTCGGTATATGTACAGATCAAGAACCTTCCTACTTCGGAATATGTACAGATCAAGAACCGTCCTACTTCGGTATATGTACAGATCAAGAACCGTCCTACTTCGGTATATGTACAGATCAAGAACCGTCCTACTTCGGAATATGTACAGATCAAGAACCGTCCTACTTCGGAATATGTACAGATCAAGAACCGTCCTACTTCGGTATATGTACAGATCAAGAACCTTCCTACTTCGGTATATGTACAGATCAAGAACCGTCCTACTTCGGAATATGTACAGATCAAGAACCGTCCTACTTCGGTATATGTACAGATCAAGAACCGTCCTACTTCGGAATATGTACAGATCAAGAACCGTCCTACTTCGGAATATGTACAGATCAAGAACCGTCCTACTTCGGTATATGTACAGATCAAGAACCTTCCTACTTCGGTATATGTACAGATCAAGAACCGTCCTACTTCGGAATATGTACAGATCAAGAACCGTCCTACTTCGGAATATGTACAGATCAAGAACCGTCCTACTTCGGTATATGTACAGATCAAGAACCGTCCTACTTCGGTATATGTACAGATCAAGAACCGTCCTACTTCGGTATATGTACAGATCAAGAACCGTCCTACTTCGGTATATGTACAGATCAAGAACCGTCCTACTTCGGAATATGTACAGATCAAGAACCGTCCTACTTCGGAATATGTACAGATCAAGAACCGTCCTACTTCGGTATATGTACAGATCAAGAACCGTCCTACTTCGGTATATGTACAGATCTAGAACCGTCCTACTTCGGTATATGTACAGATCAAGAACCGTCCTACTTCGGTATATGTACAGATCAAGAACCTTCCTACTTCGGTATATGTACAGATCAAGAACCGTCCTACTTCGGAATATGTACAGATCAAGAACCGTCCTACTTCGGAATATGTACAGATCAAGAACCGTCCTACTTCGGAATATGTACAGATCAAGAACCGTCCTACTTCGGAATATGTACAGATCAAGAACCGTCCTACTTCGGAATATGTACAGATCAAGAACCGTCCTACTTCGGAATATGTACAGATCAAGAACCGTCCTACTTCGGAATATGTACAGATCAAGAACCGTCCTACTTCGGAATATGTACAGATCAAGAACCGTCCTACTTCGGAATATGTACAGATCAAGAACCGTCCTACTTCGGAATATGTACAGATCAAGAACCGTCCTGTTTGGAAATTCACTGTTCCAATAGTACATATATGCATACATATACTGCATTGGAAATTCAATACATAGAAATACTGCATTGGGAATTCACTGTTCTAATAGTGCATATATACATACATATACTGCACTGAGAAATCACTGTTCCAATAGTGCATATATACATACATATACTGCACTGAGAAATCACTGTTCCAATAGTGCATATATACATACATATACTGCACTGAGAAATTACTGTTCCAATAGTGCATATATACATACATAAACTGCACTGAGAAATCACTGTTCCAATAGTGCATATATACATACATATACTGCACTGAGAAATCACTGTTCCAATAGTGCATATATACATACATATACTGCACTGAGAAATCACTGTTCCAATAGTGCATATATACATACATATACTGCACTGAGAAATCACTGTTCCAATAGTGCATATATACATACATATACTGCACTGAGAAATCACTGTTCCAATAGTGCATATATACATACATATACTGCACTGAGAAATCACTGTTCCAATAGTGCATATATACATACATAAACTGCACTGAGAAATCACTGTTCCAATAGTGCATATATACATACATATACTGCACTGAGAAATCACTGTTCCAATAGTGCATATATACATACATATACTGCACTGAGAAATCACTGTTCCAATAGTGCATATATACATACATATACTGCACTGAGAAATCACTGTTCCAATAGTGCATATATACATACATATACTGCACTGAGAAATCACTGTTCCAATAGTGCATATATACATACATAAACTGCACTGAGAAATCACTGTTCCAATAGTGCATATATACATACATAAACTGCACTGAGAATTCACTGTTCCAATAGTGCATATATACATACATATACTGCACTGAGAAATCACTGTTCCAATAGTGCATATATACATACATAAACTGCACTGAGAAATCACTGTTCCAATAGTGCATATATACATACATAAACTGCACTGAGAAATCACTGTTCCAATAGTGCATATATACATACATATACTGCACTGAGAATTCACTGTTCCAATAGTACATAAATACATACATATTCTGACGCCTGTCTCCCAGACACCTCTTTCTCTTTTCAACATCCATTAATCTAGCCATACAAGCTTTTCTATTCCAGGTGCTTTTCACTTTGCCCTTCTTCAATACCTATGTCACCAGTTTGGTCGGTACACGTCCTGTATAATATAATATAGGTATGTTGAGGAATATAATTTAAATAACAAATACGTACTTATATGTAGATAATACTCGTAATAATTATGTCGAGGTACATGCGAGGCGACTATTTGAATTACTTTGAATTATGTGGAGAATGTGAAAGCTTTCTGAATTGTGGAATGTGGAAGATAAAACTGATATAATAAGAGTATTAAACACTAAACTGATATAAAATAATAAACCTCGGTAATAAACGTTATTATTTCTATTAAAGAAACTCTACTTTTTCTACTCGCTCTAGTTATCATCGCAGTGATACTACGCACTTGAAATGCAAACTTATCTTGTACAAAAATTTATCGATTATATACCTTATGACATTTGGAATAAGATCTAATGAAACGCATGTACATTAAGAGCGAGGATGATTGGAGAGTGCTGCGTGTATCTGCGCGCGCGCAGCTCGTTGTGACGAGCCATTTGCCTCCGTCGCGTCTGTACCAACTACGTCCACATGAGCCACGGGTAAAGTTTTCTGTGATGACGTCACGGGAAGCCATACTCTCGTGACAAACGTAGGAGCCGATAAGTACTCTCCGGGCGAACGCGCTTCATCCAAGATCCTTCAGGCACTAGTGGCCAAGCGTAAGAGTATTGTAAATAAAATACAAAGTTTGTTCATCCTCAACAAGTCAACAAATATCAAGTATCATCATTAATCAATCAGTAATTTTGTCAATAAAACTACAGTGGTTCCATGCTATCAGTACTGGGTTAGGCATAGACAATGATTTTTAAAGAGCTACCGCATAGAGATTAAAATTCAAACAGACCATAGAGGAAAATCATTTTGCGCTATGAAACAGACTTATTGTAATTAAAAAAAATTGTCTTCTTGAATAAATACAACGTCGGGTAAAGGAACAAAATACCCACTTATTGTACTTAGAGTATAAATATGTATATAGGCAACGTATATACTCTAAGTATAAATATGTAGGCAATGTATGTATATACTCTAAGCCTACTTTTTGTAGTTCTCTTTCTCGTGAGATCATTAGGACATTATTGAAAATATATACGTTCGTTATGCGTCAAGTACTTGTTATATATATTTCCTGTGGTAAGTATATAAATGTAAAGTAGGGCTCATTCAAGCCCTCTTACGTCATCACTATCACCGTAACTTTGCTGCAATCTTCACCAAATTTGTATGTTCGGTGCCACAACGATTTGCATTCAGTGTTGCTGTTGCAGTGTCGTAAATGTCCATCGGGATTTAGTTATTAGCAGACTGCAGTTGGCAACACTGAGTTGTGTAAATATAGCAGACTGCAGTTGGCAACAGTTTTACCGGTTTTGAGTAAGGTTTTTGAAAAAATAGTTTTTAATCAATTGTTATTTCATTTTAATTTGAATAAGTTGCTTCACTGTGAACAATATGGATTCACTAGAGGGAGGTCAACCACAGATGCAGGAGTTGCTTTAGTTAAGCACATTTTTGATGCTTGGGAAGAAAAGCAGGATGCATTTGGTGTATTTTGTGACCTCTCGAAAGCCCTCGATTGCGTTAATCATGAAACACTCTTATGTAAATTAGATCACTACGGAGTGAGGGGCAAATCTTTGGCGTTAATGAAGTTGTATCTTAGTGATCGTATTCAAAAGGTAGACATTAATGGGGTAAAATCATGTGGAGCATTAGTTAAAATGGGTGTCCCGCAGGGTTCCATATTGGGGCCCTTGCTGTTTTTAATTTACATAAATGACCTTCCCTATTTAATTAAAGACTTAACTAAGATAGTACTATTCGCAGACGACACGTCACTTATTTTTAAAGTTAATAGACGTAAAGATATCCTTGACGACGCGAATACAACTTTATCACTGGTGCTTGATTGGTTTACTGTAAATAATTTAGTTTTAAACGCAAAAAAGACGAAATGTATAAAATTCACGTTACCAAATGTAATTCAAGTGGATTGTAATTTTCTTTTGCAGGGGTCCAAGCTGGAGTTAGTTAACGAAACTAAGTTTTTGGGCATTACGGTAGACTCTCGTCTTCAGTGGGGTCCCCAAATAGAAGCCCTATGTGGTAGACTTAGTTCGGCCGCATACGCTGTTAGACGCATAAGGCAAATTACTGATGTAGATACTGCTAGACTAGTCTATTTTAGTTACTTTCACAGCATTTTGTCATACGGCATGCTGTTATGGGGTAGAGCCGCGGATACAGACGCAGTCTTTTTTTTGCAGAAGAGAGCAATTCGGGCTATTTATAATATGAAGCACCGGGATCCATTAAGAGAAAAGTTCAAAGAAATTAATATATTAACTGTTCCTTGTGAATATATTTACAAAGTCCTTAGATATGTCAGAAAAAATGTTGAGTCTCTCCCAAGGCTTGGTGAGCAACATTGTAAGGAAACCAGAAATAAGTATAAACTGGCTTTTCCAAAAATCAGACTCGCCAAAGTGAGTACCTCTTTCGTAGGACATGGTATAAGATTTTACAATAAACTTCCAAAGGAGGTCCTTACTTTGTCAGAGAATAAGTTTAAACAGTATATTAAGGGCCTACTGAAAAAGGCATATTATAAAATAAATGAATATTTGGATGATGGTGAAGCATGGTGTTATAGTGATACTGATTTTGATGATAGTAGGCAATAATTTAATTAATTAATATAATTTCCTAACTTTTGATTCCTCTTAAGAGTTAACATTAATTAATTACAGACTGTAAAAGGAAATAGACCATATGAGACAGGTAGGCAAAGATATATATGTTTTTCTTTTTTCATTAACCTGAATTCCTGCTGTCTTGTATTTTCTTATCCCTTGGTTAAAGTAGATATAAGTAATTTGATGTATAGTATAAGTTTATGTTAAAAAAAAAAGACATGATCTTGCCAAGTTTCTTGCCCGTTCTTCTTAGCAAGACTAATCGAATGGGCGGAGGTAGGCATGTATTTATATATGTAACCTATTACTATGTAGTATATAGGATGGGATTTGGTCGGCTGCCTGGATTCGTGCTGGGGGCTCGGTTGGTGATCATTGAACCTGTTCCTGGTCCCTGGCCGGGTCTCCGTTATGGGTTCGGGCGGTTGGATTTCACCTTGTATAATAATATTTTACCTATAATTTTAATCGTATATATATTGCTACATAAATTAAAAAAACATTTAATCTAAGTAGTTCATGTACATTTATTATTTTATTACATATATTTTTATAAGATTAAAATATGACTTGTGAAACGTGTATTATATATACCTACTTTGCAAAATAAACTTTTTGAATTTTGAATTTTGAACACTGAGTTGGGTAAATATAGCAGACTGCAGTTGGCAACACAGAGTTGTATAAATATAGCAGACTGCAGTTGGCAACACTGAGTTGTGTAAATATAGCAGACTGCAGTTGGCAACACTGAGTTGTGTAAATATAGCAGATTGCAGTTGGCAACACTGAGTTGTGTAAATATAGCAGACTGCAGTTGGCAACACAGAGTTGTATAAATATAGCAGACTGCAGTTGGCAACACTGAGTTGTGTAAATATAGCAGACTGCAGTTGGCAACACTGAGTTGTGTAAATATAGCAGACTGCAGTTGGCAACACAGAGTTGTATAAATATAGCAGACTGCAGTTGGCAACACAGAGTTGTATAAATATAGCAGACTGCAGTTGGCAACACAGAGTTGTATAAATATAGCAGACTGCAGTTGGCAACACAGAGTTGTATAAATATAGCAGACTGCAGTTGGCAACACAGAGTTGTGTAAATATAGCAGACTGCAGTTGGCAACACAGAGTTGTGTAAATATAGCAGACTGCAGTTGGCAACACAGAGTTGTGTAAATATAGCAGACTGCAGTTGGCAACACAGAGTTGTATAAATATAGCAGACTGCAGTTGGCAACACTGAGTTGTGTAAATATAGCAGACTGCAGTTGACAACACAGAGTTGTATAAATATAGCAGACTGCAGTTAGCAACACAGAGTTGTATAAATATAGCAGACTGCAGTTGGCAACACAGAGTTGTGTAAATATAGCAGACTGCAGTTGGCAACACAGAGTTGTATAAATATAGCAGACTGCAGTTGGCAACACAGAGTTGTGTAAATATAGCAGACTGCAGTTGGCAACACAGAGTTGTGTAAATATAGCAGACTGCAGTTGGCAACACAGAGTTGTGTAAATATAGCAGACTGCAGTTGGCAACACAGAGTTGTATAAATATAGCAGACTGCAGTTGGCAACACAGAGTTGTGTAAATATAGCAGACTGCAGTTGGCAACACTGAGTTGTGTAAATATAGCAGACTGCAGTTGGCAACACTGAGTTGTGTAAATATAGCAGACGGGTTCTCACGTGTTTGTGACGGAGAATCACGTACAATATCGATAAAACCAGCCACATTCTGCGAGAGGTTCGATGAGCTAGAGGCGATGTGCGTCTGGTGTGGTGATGTCGCCAAGATAATCTCATTATACGTGATCATAGCTGCCGGGGCGATGAAAGTGAGCGACTGGACCACATAACAGAGTCCGTCATATGTAGAGGTACTCTGGTACGTGATTACATTCATTTACTGTTATCATCATTACACACGTACTGTAGACAGTTACTCGCAGCAACTCGGACAATGCTTCGGTGATGGCCAACATGAGACTAAACAACCTACTAGGTACCTCTACTGGTCGACGGGACCCTTCATTTCCAAGTACAAGAAATAGAAACGTCATAAAGACCTCCCACTAACCTCGGCCTAAAAAATACTAGTTCTAATATGCCTTTTTGTATACTGGCTGTTAAGATGAAGTTGAGGAAGCCTAACTGGCGATAGTACTCGTCCATACGAACAACTTTTACTATGGAACCAACCCTTGAATCACGAAAAAAAATAATTGTTCCATAGAAAAGTTATATAGCTACGTGAACAAATTGTATAAAACAACTGTTTTTTTGTCGATCTCTCAGTTTTCTTTTTCACCAGTGTATCGCCAGTTTCCGTCTTCGGTAACTTCTTCTTAACACCTGTATATTTCTAACAATATATAAGCCAACTAAAAACGCTGAGGTATTGATTTTGAGGTATTTTTGTATTTTCAGAAAGCATTTAAATTCGTAGCGTCACATCTTCACATACGGACACACCGTCAAATAGAAAGCAATCAATTCCAGTCATTTAAAAACTTAAGAGTATGACATAGCCAAAACAAAAACCAGTTCCGGGCGTGGCTTATTCTTGTTACGTTTGCGCGCGGGGGGAAATTCGTCCCGGTCTCTAAGCTCGCGTCACCATAGCAAAAATACGAATAGAGTGGACGAGGCAGGGTCAAAAGTAATACGTATTTTATTTTATCTAATTTATTAGTGTATTTCGATCATCGTCATTGATCCTACTTGCTATCACGTCGGGACGTAAATTTATTATGGTCGGCTAAAAGTGGTTTTTTGAGTGTTTGATTTATCAGTTGACCCTCGGAACATTTCAGACACTCCTTTAGAGATACATAATAATATCGTGACGGTTAATTGTCACCATTACCCATTCTTTAAATATTTTTCGCCCGTTGAGCTGGTTTTACACTTGCGGGAAAATAAATTGGACCAAAAATTTCTTTACAAAAAATTTTTACTAAAGTTGTTATTACAAAAAGTGGAAACTAACAAATATTCTCAGAAGGAATGCACCACGTCACTATCTATCTCACTGTAGCCTATATCAATTATGCCTCTCTCATTCAACTACGTTTAACTGCCGTTATTTAAGACAATTTGCAAAACTAACATAGAACATTTTTTTTCAGGGTGTGGTGTCGAACTAACCTAATTACAAAAAATTGCTCATAAATTGGGTTTTTATTTTTTCTTTCTGATGTTACAGCATTTCAAGGTTTATTTTTGACTTTATCAATAGCGGGACTATTCAGAGTTGCGGAACAAAAGTTTTATTCTTAGAATTTAGAACTGGTAAGCTTTGACTCTCAAAAGTCTATTTGAATTTATAAAAGTACCATCAACTCGAAGACTATCTACTTTTTGCTGAGGTCATAATTTGATATTCTGGTCAGTCATGAGCTGGCCTACCAGCCTTCCAAGGGAAAGCGTTGACTTTTGGGACACCTGTTTACCCTTGGCAGAAATCGCCAAGTGTTTAAAATATAGAAATTTATTTGTATCATAGTTTGAAATGTTCAGGTCCCTTTACGCAAAATGAAAAAACAAAACTCTTTTAGGATTAATTTGTTGTCCCTATGTTTGTCTGTTTGTCCGTTTGTCTAAGCAATTTTTCTGGGTAAAATCAATAAATGCTAATATTTACAGCCCCGTAAAACATACATATTATAACGTTTTTATGGCCTTTTATTTAACTTTTTCATACAAATTTTCTCCTTATAAAAATATAGAGATCAACACTTGACATAATATTTTGCATTTGAAAGAAAGCACAGAAAGGAACTGTAGAACAAATAATGTAAAAAATATAAAAACCATATCGTTCTATTCTAAAGGGATTAATAATTTACTGTTTGTTCAATGTGGCGATAGCTTTGTTTATTATAACTTTTTTCTTTGTTACAAAGATAACAAATATTTTCATACAAGGTTTTCCTTAAGGGCTATTTCTCTGAATTTGTAACAAAATATTAAGAAATAATTATAACGGTAAAGTTATAATAAGCTTTTAGCTAAGACAATTTATTGTTAAAAGTTTGCTATATGCATAAACATATTTTAATGATATTATGGTATCTTCAAAATAATTGGGTTTTCCATAAGCGTGATATCAGATTATTTAAGGAATTTACGGCTGGTATCACGACGACGGATAAGCCAATTATTTCATTACTATTGTTATATAATTAAAAATATGTTTATGCATACAGCAGACTTTTAACTATAAGTTTTCTTAACAAAAAGTTGTATTTTTACTTATTGAAATTGTATTTTTCATCAAGAAGTGCAAGATAACAAGATATTCAAAATAAGTTAATTGAATTTGTGAAATGGTTTCAGGTAAAAACAGTTTTCCATGAAACGGTAACTGTTTAAACTTAGCAAAGTGTGTAAACTTAGTCATCTTAACATGAACGACGCCTGTATTTCTCTCTTTTTTATTTCCAGTATAGATAAAAATATACAAACTTGTTAAACTTTGCGTAAAAACGAGGCAATATTGACGATATCCTGACAGCTATTATGATTGTGTTTTATCAAATTTTGCTTTTTGGGCTGTATAGAGACGTAGTTAGATGTCACTAGAATATACTCATCAAAAAAGATATAAGGAAAATAAACTGTAGACTTCACATTCGGTTTACACCTTTTGTATGAATTTTAATAAAAATACAGGGGTAAAGGGACCTCTTAAGGAAAACCTTATATTAAACTATTTGTTATCTTAGTAAAAAATAATTAAAGGAAAAAAATAAACAAAGCTATCGCCACATTGAACAGTAGATAATTAATCCCTTTAGAATAGAACAACATGGTTTTCATATTTTTTACATTATTTGTTCAACAATTCCTTTCTGTGTTGACTTTTAAATGCAAAATATTATCTCAAGTGTTCATCCCTACATTTTCATAGTGAGAAAATTTGTATGAAAAACGTAAAATAAAAGGCCATAAAAACGTCAAAAGTACAGCTCTATAGAGGGCCGTTAATATTGGTATTTATTAATTTTACCCAGAAAAAATTGTCTAGACAAACGGACAGACAGACAAACATAGGGAAAACAAATTAATCCTAAAAGAGTTTCATTTTTTTCATTTTGCGTAACAGGACCTGAATATGTACCGACAGGATTATCTACGATCTAATAATTTTGCCATACACTGTAAATATTTCAAGATAAATTTCTATATTTTAAATACTTGGCGATTTATCCCAAGTAAAAGTACCTATATAATTCGCAAAAAACTTCACTTAGTGGACCTAAAATGGTGAGCCAATACTAGAGGGTAATTTCACGAAAAGGTCATTGACCGTTGTTAAAGATCTCAGTAAGTATAAGTAAATTAATTTGGGTTTCAATAACGATCACAAAATTATTCTTTTAGAGTAACATATATTATTTTCCCGCATAAAAGTATGAATTCATTCGTTTTGTTGTTATGACTATGGCACGATGTAGCTAAATCACTCATACGCATATTTTGTTGAGTTTTTAACGGCAGAAATATGATGCTCCTCGAAATATTACTTTATAAAATTAATTTCAATGTTTTTTGAAGTAGTTTTTGGAGATATTTATAGCTTGCAAAAAAGGGCACAGGTTCCACGTCTTACGGGTGCCAACGCTAGGCGTAGACTGACAATATCTTGCTGCCGCTGACTGCATCAGTGAATTTACGTATTTTTGGAAAAAGGGGGTGCTTTTTTTGACCCGAATAACGTGGTATTTGGAAAATGAATAGATATCATTCACACTAATTTTATTTAAAAAAAACCAACAAAATCGCGAAAGCGATACCTGAAACAAAATCGATAAGAAGTGTGCAATAGAGGGTTACAAAAAAATTCATTGACAGTACAAATATGAATCGATTAACGTGGTTTGTGGAAAATGAATACCTTAAAGTTCAACCAAAAACATGTATTTTTTTTATGGCTATACGTAACCTAATGATTGCAACAAAATCATCCGAAAGCTGACATTTTATTTCTGTTTGTATTTTCGTTCCCCTTAAAGAAACTTTTATCCTTCTTTTGTTTATAAAAATATACAACCAGGGATTTAAAGCGGTACTGATAACCTTAAAATTACGAAAATTAACCGAAATTATGGAACCTTTTTTAATTCTGCACCATTATATCACCGTTTTACTGCTTCGGTAACGATATAAAGAAGATTCAGTGCGTTCCGGGTGTTAGAGGGGTAAGCGAGGGGATGAGACGAGAGAACGCTCCGCGTCACGGGGGCGACACATTTGGAAGAAAATACAAATTCTCAATCGGTTTTCAGAGGTTTTAGCTGTTCAATTTCGGTATTTGAAAACCCAAATTTCTTACCGGTTATAAGCGGCTAATTTTGTGTGGACATAATTTTTCGGTATGATGTCATTTCGTTGAGCATAGAGGGGCGGGGGCGGTGCGGTACGAATTAGTAAAATATTATCAGTGAGCATAGAGGGGGCAGTGAGGTACGAATTAGTAAAATATTATCAGTGAGCATAGAGGGGGCGGTGAGGTACGAATTAGTAAAATGTTATCAGTGAGCATAGAGGGGGCGGTGAGGTACGAATTAGTAAAATGTTATCAGTGAGCATAGAGGGGGCGGTGAGGTACGAATTAGTAAAATGTTATCAGTGAGCATAGAGGGGGCGGTGAGGTACGAATTAGTAAAATGTTATCAGTGAGCATAGAGGGGGCAGTGAGGTACGAATTAGTAAAATGTTATCAGTGAGCATAGAGGGGGCGGTGAGGTACGAATTAGTAAAATGTTATCAGTGAGCATAGAGGGGGCGGTGAGGTACGAATTAGTAAAATGTTATCAGTGAGCACAGAGGAGGAGGTGAGGTACGAATTAGTAAAATGTTATCAGTGAGCATAGAGGGGGCGGTGAGGTACGAATTAGTAAAATGTTATCAGTGAGCATAGATGGGGCGGTGATGTACGAATTAGTAAAATGTTATCAGTGAGCACAGAGGGGGCGGTGAGGTACGAATAAGTAAAATGTTATCAATCAGTGAGCACAGCGGGGGCGGCGCGGAATCGTCCGTCGCGTGCGGCACACGGTGGCCGCTGTAGCGTTTTTGCCGGGTCCGCTCGCGTCACGCTCTCATAGCGCCGTGTAGGACACTTCCTCACCGGTGCGGTCTTGTGTTTGTTTGTAGTATTGTATGATATGACAGTATGTTGTGAGAGGACCGGCCCGGTACATGTACGGACGGAGTAACGAACAATAAATGACTGATGTTCATTCAAAATAATGTTGAAAAATTTTTTTAAGTGGTAACTTTTCTATTAGGATGTGCGTATACCAGGCAGTATACCAGGGGGTAGCAACTTGGACCAAGTTTTTTTTTATATATTTTTTTAGATAGCGTTAAGATTTTGTTTATTATCAATTTATTATTTTATTTTGTAAATTGGATATTTTTTATTGTTAGGTAATTTTAATTTGTTTTATTAAGTTTTATCCCATCAAATCAAGGAATAAATAAAAAAACCTGATATACAGTGTGAAAAAAATGTTTAAAATTGTTATGAAAATTATTAAGTATTTGTTTCGACATTACTAATTAAAACTAAAGTTATCAAAAATCATTATGTTAATAAATATATTATATGTTGCTTTTATAAGCTTTATTTTATTTATTTTGTTTATTAATTGTTATTAAAACCATTAAAAAAATATTGTTCGATATATTTCGACCCTCGGTATGGGGCCGTCCGTCATCAGTCGAATGATGACACAAAAATCATTGTGTCATACAAACCTCGGATGATAGACGACACTTTCAATATAACTAAAGAATATTGTCTCATAGTGAGGAACATCTGGTAGTCTGAATGTCTGAATGGACCGAACTAGCAGACGCCGCGCCACCGTGCCCGGCAGTGAAATCTTATACGTGACCAATTATCAGATATCATATTATCCGGATAAACACGAAGTGCTGCTATTTATCTATACTTTTAAAAGATTTGCTTGCATTCCTCAAATAGTCTGCATTATACGGATTTTTGTATGGAATTGGGTCTCTCGGTGAAGTCAACTTTCTCTGGATGAACTGTGATCAAAAATTCAAAACCATGAGAAGCATTAAATTACAATGAGTGATGTTCATAAGATTTCTAAATTAATGAATGAGGGAGGGGATCGTAAAAAAGAGGATAGATCAACTTGGATTCGGTCCCTCAGAGGGTCAAAATTGAGAGGGACTCCCTCGAAATTTTGACCCTCGCAATATACTTTAGCCTATCCGCGTTCATAGCGACTTCAACTTCACCGAAATAACTTGAACGTGTGAGTTTAATAAAAATAAATATCGTTGTAAGAAACCCATAATTCTTAAACTCTTATATGTCTGATATAAATAACAGTGACAGAGAAAATCACACTCTCCCAGAGAGGTAGGTAGAGACTACAAATTTCTATTTGCTACGATCCTTACACACCTCTTTTGCCTCTGAAACATCCATCAATCTAGTTATACAAGCTCTAGTATTCCTGGTATTTTTGACATTGCCCTTCTTCAATATGTCACCACTTGGGTCAGTATACGTCTTTCTAGAGCGGTCTGGTTGAGCTCCACCTTCGACTGGCGCAACATTAATTTCGTTAGTTAATCTACTTTCATTCATCCTCTGTACATGTCCAAACCACTAAAGTAAAGCGTGCCTTTTTCTATTTTAGTCACTACATCTTCTTTTAGTCCGCAACGATCCCGTATGTTGATATTTATATCATTCCTTAGATTCCGTTTCCACTGCATTCACTCTACTTTGACCTTTATCTTGCCATACCGAACATTCACTACCATACATAAGTGTAGGAGCCAACACTCCATCATGAACCGTTGCAGTCACATTTTAGCTGTCCATATAGTGGGTGCCCATATAGTGGGTGCAGGGCTCCGTTTACTTTATTTCCCGTATTCAATCCTCTTTCGATGTCACCGTCACACTTTCACCGTCACACACGTATGGATTTTCTCAGACAAATAATAAAAAAGTAACTCTGTACATACAGTAAGTTAAGGTTGTAAATCCTCCCTCTGCTTACAATCGTTCTGCAGAAATGTTACAAATTCAAATAACATACCTCAATTAGTTAAAATAAACAGAAGCGTGTCTGCAAACAATAATGTATATTCAATAAACTTGGCAAATCGTCATCACGCAGCGCACAACTGATATTCGTTATTGCAGTTAATAATAGGAACTGACCGGACTCACAACAAACACACATATCTAGTACCATGTGTCAGTCTGTCAGGGTGTGTGCGTGTGCGTGTGTGCAAGCAGGAAGTGGCGACGGAACGAGATGCGGAAGAAACATTCATATTTTTTTAATTATTATGATAATCTTGTTAATTAATAGATGAATCTACATAATTTTGTAAAATTTTATACCTCCTTTAGATATTTTTGCATATTTTTCCATGTTCGTAAGTGGCTCTCACTGCGGTGCAGCTCGCGGTAACAAAAAAAAAGTTGCTGTTTCCGAGGGAGAACTGACAGTAGGACGGTGAACACTCAAACATCCTTATTTCGCTGACGATTTTTTTGTCACAAAGTGATAGGGAGCGAGTCCGTTTCGCGGTTTTTCAGGCACAAAAAATCGATTTTCTTCACCGTTCAGCTAATGGCAACTATATAAGTTTTGAAAAGCCCATTAATGCATGCATGGTGTGTCGACTGGGCAGAAATCAAACCCGGGTCTCGAGATTGAGAATCAAACAAGCAATAAATTGTTAAATAAGTAATCGTCAACAGCAATAAGATGATAAAATATAATGTTACCATTCGGCTTTTCTGTATAAATATTTATATATATATATATATATATAGTGGTTTTTGTAAATTATAGACATTAATTTATATAAGCAAGATATATTTCGAGTCCTTTTGGACTCGGCATCAACTGATTGACAACTGCATTGACAATAGACATGACATTATAAATATAAGATTTTTTTTTTTTAAGTGTGTTAATGTTGTTTGTTAAGGCCTGGTCCAAAGTGGGCACCAAGCGACCAGATGAATGAAGATTCCCACGTGCGAAGCTGAATATTTGTGAATGCTGGGTGAAATGACTTAATGATAGAAATATAATCGTTTTCGAGCATCGCAGTAAATGTATTTTTATGTTATTTTTTTATCTACGTTATTAGTGAACTCCTTGCTCGACACGAAGCAAACAGCATCAACATAACATTGTAGAGATTGTCAGTGGATGTGGGTAAAACATCCGTTATACTTTAGAAGCAAAAAGCTGACTAAGTAATACATTATTAAGTAATATTATTATTATGAAAATAAACCTAAAAAATAATTGAAAAATTAAAATAGTGAATGTAACATTAACACACAAAATGTTATGAATGCTAATCAAAAGTAATAGAGATCCAACTTTACCACATTTATATAATTATGTTCATACAAACGACATCAACGCAGCTCCGCGCTTTCATTGTGCCGGCCGAGGTTGTACTTTGTTGTATCAACACTGTACCTGTACATTACGTGTACACCTACATACCGCTTATTATATATATATATTATTGAGTTAAGATCGAAGCCCGAAAGCGCGAACACTTTCAATATAAGTGGTGACATTAATTTATGCAGCCCGATTATTAGCCGAAAATAAATAAATACTTAAATAATTCATACTGGAAACTCGGTGAGTACTTGTATTTAATGTTTTAAAATTTAAAACTCCTATCTATCTGGCTAAGAAAGTGAATTAGGTCGTCGTTATGTAGGGAGACACAGTGACAAGTTGGATATACCAAGATCTAAGCTAGAGGCATTTAGAGGTTGTTTTCGTTCAGCTTCTAAATGTTGGAACAACATTCCCCTGCCTATAAGGTTGCAGAAATCTTTTCCTACATTCAAAAAACATTGTAAGGAGCGGTTAGTAAATTTGCAAATAAAAAGATAAGGAAAATGGTGTCAGTTGTGTTAATTTTGTTTATTGTTTTAAGTATCCTTCAGCGTCCTTTTGCTTCTGGCTGAAGGGACAAAATCTGAGTCACCGACCTTTTGAACAGAACCTGTCTAATATTAAATAGTCTTTCTTTATTCTTTAATGTACACAGAAAAGCAGTTAAAACATATAATACATTAAAAGGTATGTACACAGGCGAGCTTATCTCTAAAAAGAGATTTCTTCCAGCAAACCTAAGCGGAAAAGGGAAATTTTATTAAAATAAGTAATCATACATACGTGTACTACAAAAGGTATATCCTAAGTAATATATATATATATATATATATATATATATATATCGTAATATAATCGTAATATATATATATATATTACGATACCTAAACAAAATATACGTACATAATTATAAGTTGACATTCGACTGATGACGGCCCCATACCGAGGGCCGAAATATATCGAGTAATAATTTTTTTTAATTGTTTTAATAACACTATACTAATACATAATTATAATATACTTACTTACACTTAGTTACCTATAATATGTATTATGTGTTTTGTGTTGTGTTCTGTTGAATCAAAATCTTTTTTTTTAAGTGGTCAGGGTCAAGGTTCAATGATCCTTGTGTACGAACAACTCCGCGTCAATAGTATAGGGAGCCTAAATCTTATTTTGAACCTTACTTACTGATCACTCACAACTCTTACAAAATCTCCAGTATGAATTTGGGTCTATCAATCAAAGTCACCATATATGTAAGCGGTGTGCCGCGGGCACAGTACTGTGCCGCGGGCACAGTACTGTGCCGCGGGCACAGTACTGTGCCGCGGATGGCGAATCAGTATTGTGGCGATGTCCATAGTAATATGAAGTTATAGAAGACTCACCGTGCTCGCGGGGTGTCCGTGGTGTGCGGGGTGTGCGGGATGCGCGGGGAGCAGCACCACTGGGGGAGGCTTCCTGCTCTTGCGCACGCGGCCCCGCGCCGCTTGCTGCCGGCCCAGCCAGCTGTCTACCAGCCGTTCTCGGCTGGTGGCGCTGCCGTACTGGGGGTCCTGTGAAGTCACACGAATAAACTTCAAACTTGTGGACAATAACGTACTGGAGGTCCTGTCACGTTACACGAATAAACTTCAAACTTGTAGACAACAAAACATGACGTCATCGAAGGTGTTTCGTATCATCTTTAGGGTTCATGATTTGAGTGCAGAACCCTAAAATACATTAGGTACGTTTGTACGTATGCACTATCGTGTTATCTTTGATTATCAAATTTTAATGATATTGTGTAATTGTGTTTCAAAACTGTCGACAAATTAAATAACAATTATAAAACGTGCCGTGGATTCCGAATGATTGCAGATTTCATAAAGTGTCACCCACTGAGACGATGACATCACCGTTACGTACCCGTCATGTTAGATATAGGTTACATAAAGTGTCACCCACTGAGACGATGACATCACCGTTACGTACCCGTCATGTTAGATATAGGTTACATAAAGTGTCACCCACTGAGACGATGACATCACCGTTACGTACCCGTCATGTTAGATATAGGTTACATAAAGTGTCACCCACTGAGACGATGACATCACCGTTACGTACCCGTCATGTTAGATATAGGTTACATAAAGTGTCACCCACTGAGACGATGACATCACCGTTACGTACCCGACATGTTAGATATAGGTTACATAAAGTGTCACCCACTGAGACGATGACATCACCGTTACGTACCCGTCATGTTAGATATAGGTTACATAAAGTGTCACCCACTGAGACGATGACATCACCGTTACGTACCCGTCATGTTAGATATAGGTTACATAAAGTGTCACCCACTGAGACGATGACATCACCGTTACGTACCCGTCATGTTAGATATCAGGCACATATGAATATTCTAGCTAGCCATTTGGGAATTGCAAATATTTCTCTTTCACTTTCTTTTACTTTGCATACTCGTACAAAAGTAACTTATTTCGCTACACAACTTATATTATAAAGCGCATATCATGTCATGTCATGTCACGTTTGACTATTTTGTGATCTTTAAACTGAACGCAATAATATTATGTACGTATTTACGTATTACGTATTTTTTGCCACTGCTTGAGATGAAATATTTTTATTTATGTATAGGTAATATCGGATACCTACTTATTCTTTATTGTACACAAAATATTTAATTACACACATAAATATTAAAATTAGTGTACAGCGGCGAGTTTATCTCTATGAGAGATTTTTTCAAGCAAACCGAAAAAAGGTCAGGAATACATAAAAAGAAAACAGTACTGATATGTGTATAAACTTTATACCTACTACCAAATAATAAACGAAAACCCACTAATTTAACTAACTAAAAAACCAATGTACATCATAGATATATGCTCTAAGCCACCTATAAAAAAATATTATATAAAAAAAACTCAATAATTTGTTAAATGCTCTTTCAATTTCTTTTTGAATGAGGAGACAGTTACGCACCCTCGTACAGCATGTGGAAGAGAATTCCATAACTGAACAGCTTGTACTGTATAGGAGTTCCCGAAAGCTCCTGTATTATGGGGAGGTGTTTGTAGGAGCGAGGCAGGATGTGACCTAAGTGGCTTAGTTCTACTGAACAGAAAGGGAAAGCGCTCACACAGATACTCAGGTGCATTAGGACTTTTTAAGATGAGGAAGAGGCAACACAATTTGTGATCATATCTGCGCTGTCAAATAGGGAGCCAATTAAGTTCATCACGATAGTGAGATACATGGTCATACTTACGCAGACCATAAACAAACCTTATTCCCGAGTTTTGCAAAAAATATATACACTTATTACAGGTCGGTTTTAATGTAATATAATTAAACAATCTATGTCTAATACTACATACATACATATACTCACGCCTGTGTAGGCAGAATCTACAGATCTGCTTCGATCCAGACACACCTCTTTCACCTATTCCTCATCCATTAATCTAGTCATACAAGTTCTTCCATTCCGGATATTTTGGACATGGCCCTTCATCAGTATCTCGCCATTTGGTCAGCATACACGCCCTTCCTGTGCGGCCAGGTCGACCTGTAGCTTCCACTTGCGGATAATAAATTTCTTTCGTCACTCTACTTTCATTCATTCATGCTCTCTACCTGTCCAAACCACTGAAGCATTCCTTTGTGTATTCTATCTTCTTTCAGGCCGCAACGATCCCGTATGTCGATATATTCCACTCTGTCATTCAATGTTAAACCACACATACTTCGTAAGGAACGCATTTCCACGCATTCACTATTATGTCTAATAGTTTTATATAACAAATAATACATAAAAAATAATAAAGGTTGGGTTTACTTAAATTCAATAAAAAAATAAACTTGAATAAAATAAAAATAGAAATAAGGAATAAATAATATTATAAATATATGCAATAAATATATTCCTTACTGCGCCCATTCGATTAGTCCTGCTAAGAAGAAGGAAAAGAAACTTAACAGGATCATGTCTTTTTTTCATAATATGAGTTACAACTAAAAAGTAAGCACATAAT
This sequence comes from Ypsolopha sequella, assembly GCA_934047225.1. Taxonomy (NCBI): domain Eukaryota; kingdom Metazoa; phylum Arthropoda; class Insecta; order Lepidoptera; family Ypsolophidae; genus Ypsolopha; species Ypsolopha sequella. The sequence goes on from OW203989.1 coordinate 30,095,962, forward strand.
TTAATTGAATAAAGAGATAAAAAATACAAGACTGGAGAAAATTACCTATGTCATGAAGGCAAAAAAATGTATAAAATACCTTTGTCTACCTGTCTCATATACTCCATCTGCTTTTACAGTCACTTCATTTATTAACTAATTAACGTTAATTCTAGAGGAATCACAACATAAGTAAGGAAATTATACTCTTAACTAATATTATGACAAAGATTACTATCATAACCCCAAACCTTTATTCCCCTGCATATTTCCCCATATTATTATTTATGACATAAAACTATTACCTATACACATAGATTATTTTATTACTTATATTACATTAAAACTGACCTGTAACAAGTGTATCTGTTATACCTACATTACATAAATTTCATTTCATTTCATAATTTCGGCCCGCTGCGCTATGAGGCCGGTATTGCTTAAAGCAGGGCTTCCCAATGTGTGCGTCGCGACGCCCAGGGGCATCGCGGCTTTATCCCAGGGGAATCGCGGCATTATCCCAGGGGCATCGCGACGTTTCGGGCGTTTAGACAGAAGGAGAAGAACAATTAATAGAATTGTCCTGTGACTCCATCCTTAAGTTTCTATACGACAATAAGAACTGCTTAAATTTTGGAGCCCATCAGTTTCTCACGAATATCATGCCGTCAGTACTGCAGCATTGACGGTTCTATTACCATTTGCAACATCGTACTTGTGCGAAATAGGCTTTTCTGCAGTTGCAGCAATAAAGAACAAGTACAGGTCGCAAATAAATGTAAGTAGTGAAAGATAATTGAGAATGGCAATTTCCAAACTTTTGAGAAGCTATTTTCAGAAAAGCAAGCATTTTCATTAGAAGCCAGCCAAGAAAGAAAAATAAATATCTCTTTTCATTTTTAGTCCTATGTTTTGTTACTGCCGTTACTAATAAAACTTATAAATGTTATTTGGAGTTTTTTTTATAAATTGTTCATAGAATAGAAGTACACATGATAGGTACTTTTGGCCCAAGAGGGGAGGCGAAAGAGGGAGGGGGGAGGGCGCCGCAAAAAAATGGCAAACTCCCAAGGGCGTCACAGCAAAAATAAGTTTGGGAAGCCCTGGGTTAAAGAATAAGATGAAACATTATTACCATAAAATAAGAGAAAAATATTCAGGATGGAAAGTAGCCACAACGGGAAAGTAAGAAAACATTATCAAATTTAGGATAGAACATCACATTAGTGGTCGAGATAGAACATTACATAAGTGAATCGGGCCCGAATATTTTACGAGCCGATTTAACCATAGACAAAAATACTTCGTCCAAGTACGAGTATTCTTACCTCCTTCCTCTTATTCTTCTCACCATCTCCCTGCAGCTTCACCTCCAGATCCTTACACAGCTCGTGGTGTCTCGTTCTCTCTCGCTCGATGTTGCGCGACTTCTTGTCCCTCTTCTCGTCAGCGAGATGCACAACGTACGGCCCCACCAGCCCCGACTTGTACGTGGTGTCGAACTGGTTGTGGTCGTAGGGCCGCTTAGGACGGAAGCAGGGACAGATGCGCTTGGAGAGGTGGTAGATGGTGACCAGACACACCAGGCAGTGCAGGGATGCGATCACCAACAGTGCTATGTTGGTGAGCACCGGCGTCCAGGCTGCCATCTCATCCTGGGGGAGGAAGGGGTGACTTGTTTAAATAACTATTTCAAATGGTTTTCAATTATTTGTTTTAACTGTCAATGTCCAGGGCCATCTTAACACGGAGGTGCAACGGTTGCGGGGTGCCCGAGCGCTGTCTCCTAGAGAGTGTAAGCCGCCTGTCTAAATCTTGGACCTACTATTGTTTTGAAAATAGTGATTTATGAGAAATTAAATTATTAAGTCATATACTATCTTCATCAACAGCCCCAGAAACCCATTGCAAGACACAAACCCTCTTATAAAATACATACGCAAAAAAGCGTATTTATTTTAGAAAGACATCGACTACGCCGCAGTCGGCCCGTCATACCCCTCTGCAATTCAAATCAGCTCTCATAAATTAAAACTAAGAATTAAATTAGTCTTTTAGGTTGACCAACCGTAACGTTAGGTTCTGGTTTAGGGCTCTGGACTCGGTTAACAAACCAGGGGGGGGGGGGGGGGGGGTAGACCTGATTTTCGCACCCCGGTGCAGAATATGTTCTGGCAACGTCCTACCCAGGTAAAGAAGTAAAATAAAATTTATTACTAAAACCCGCATGAGCTGACATACTGAATTATTATTGCATGCGGCTTTAACACTCACGTGTGATTGTTGTTGACTATATGCCAACCGTTTCACCGATACAATTTTGAGATTATCGAGACGAGAGTCGTTCTTAGGACGACGACGACGCGGCGTTCACCGTCTCGTTGTGTCCTCAGAACGACACTCGCCTTGATAATGCCGAAATTGTATCGGTGAAACTGTTGGCATCGTAGAATAATAAAGCCTAGAAACCAAGTCCGCGTAAGTGAAGCAAGTAAAATATATAAAAAAGTAAGAAAGAAAAAAAAAATTACCTAAAAATACAATATGGGTATCAACTTGTATTTTTATAAAATATATTTTTTATTTATTTTACTTCTTTTTTTATATTTCTCATTTGTGTTCAATTTTTTTTATCGCTATAGTTTTCCTGTAATTGGCCACTTACGATCTATTATCGAAATATTTTTCATAATTTTCGGTTAACCAGTTTCGGAGACAATGGGGGGGGGACATACATATTTTTGGGGTTTTTTAAAGATTTCTCGAAACCAGTGCCAGTAAATATAGTAAGAGTATATATTTTTACAATTGACTTTTTAATGCCTACAATTTGATACCCATAATGTATTTTAGGTTAATATTTTTTTATTTTTCTCACTTTTGTTTTTGAAATATTTTGAACAATTTAAAATTTTAAATATTTTTTTACACCGTGATATGTGGGCAAATTAATGCTATTTTTGTGCCAAATGTCATGTCTTTATCTTTAAACGATGCTAAAGTTATGAGGCCGTGACATACGGACGGACGGACAGACGGACAACGGAGTCTCACCATAAGGTTCCTTTTGTACCTTTTAGGTACTACGGAACCCTAAAAATCGAGTGGCTTCGTAGCCAATCAAAGCTCATCAATATATCAAAACAACTTCGTATTACAATTCCACGACAGGTAGGAATGACGTCACCCCGACACGTAATGTTGAGCAAGTCGCGTCCCGCGGTGCGCCGGCGCCGCGCCGCGCCCGTGCGATGTGCACCCCGTAGTTCACCGAACAGACGCGAAGTGTAAATAAACGACAACAATTTCACACCGACGTTGAAGACGTTGAAGATGATGATGTAACGATGAGATTGCTCGGTATAAAGTTGAAAGGTCACGCAACCACCCGCCCGCCCGCCCTTGGCGTAACAAGATAATTGAGCTTCAAGCCAGGATTGGAAGCTTTTAAGTTCGATTCATACGAATACTATGTCTCATATCAAAAACGAAATAGTTTTATTCTTGTAACAAATATCTCCGTTACCTGCAGCAACATAATTGTGATGAACATTTAATTTCTTAATGGGTAGTTAGTACAAGTTTATGAAACCATAGGGCCAAAGATCCAACCCAACAATGCACTCTTGATAATTGTTTAAAGTGTTGTAACTGAACAATACCTCTATATTATATGTACAATATGTAGGTACTGTCACTGTACATTAAGATCTCGCTGGGCGCGGGGCGAGGGGCGCGGGGCAAGGGGCGCGGGGCGAGGGGCGATGGGCGCGGGGCGCGGGGCGCGGTGCAACAACCCCGACGGTCAAGTGTGCAATTTATAACAATGACTGTGATTCTTCTTTCACACGCATTCTGTTTACTAAGCTACTGCAATTTAGCTTTAAGTAGGTGCCCAACTCATTTGACTGATTTTTAGACCTCTTTGTAATCTTTGTCTAGCCAATGTTAATGTTACAAAAAATGTATGCTGGGATGAATATCTAATAAAATATTTTTAAATGTCACTTTAAATTTTAACGGAGACAATATATTTTTCCGGAATTATAGTGAAACCTTGAAAAACACGTAATAAATAGTCAACTGTGTCGTTTGTACTAACAACACATATTAGGTATTAATGATAGATCGTCCGGAGTCCGGCTAGCAGGACTTTGAGACCTCCGGGAAGGACTATTTTTTGACTTTTTTCAATCACAATTCCTTAATCTTATATAGTACAGGGTTCAAATTTGCATTAAAAACACAGTATTTCTGTCTCTTTTGTGGATAAGAGAAAACGTTCGCTAAGCTCCACTTGCCTTCAGTCAGCAAACGATGGCGGACGGGTAAACGGGGCGTTCGCGCCTGGGCGACGTGTTTCGATGTTGTTACATTCATGGTCAAGGTCACCGTACTGCCAGAAGGACCAGTCAATTTTTCATATAAAACACGTACTGCCAGCAGAACTACAGGTGGCTTCCGGCAGGACCTTTCGCACAAATAACCCGTCCTTAATGAAGAGCTTCCAGCAGGACAAACCGTCGGGCGATCTATCATTGAGAGTAATTACTTTAAAATAATTTACATTTTCTATAGCAAAATCCATGGCTTGTGAAACTTTAAAAAGTGTGCATTATAAGATAGAAAAAATTATTAGAAACAAATTTTCAGAAAAATTAAATCTTAGACGGGACTCGAACACGTCCGTATCTCTGTATATCGTGGCCCGCCACTTGTCCATTTCTAACCCGTATCTCTGTATATCGTGGCCCGCCACTTGTCCATTTCTAACCCGTATCTCTGTATATCGTGGCCCGCCACTTGTCCATTTCTAACCCGTATCTCTGTATATCGCGGCCCGCCACTTGTCCAGTTCTAACCCATATCTCTGTATATTGCGGCCCGCCACTTGTCCAGTTCTAACCCATATCTTTGCATATTGCGGCCATCCACTTGTCCAGTTCTAACCCATATATCTGCATATCGCGGCCCGCCACTTGTCCAGTTCTAACCCATATCTCTGTATATTGCGGCCCGCTACTTGTCCAGTTCTAACCCATATCTCTGTATATTGCGGCCCGCCACTTGTCCAGTTCTAACCCATATCTCTGTATATTGCGGCCCGCCACTTGTCCAGTTCTAACCCATATCTCTGTATATTGCGGCCCGCCACTTGTCCAGTTCTAACACGTATCTCTGTATATTGCGGCCCGCCACTTGTCCAGTTCTAACCCATATCTCTGTATATTGCGGCCCGCCACTTGTCCAATTCTAACCCATATCTCTGTATATTGCGGCCCGCCACTTGTCCAGTTCTAACCCATATCTCTGTATATCGCAGCCCGCCACTTGTCCGTTTATATTCACATTATGAATATGTTTCTTATCGATTTTTTCGTCTTGTAATTTGTAAAAATAGTTGCATACTGAATGAAAGTGGCAAGACTTGTGAGTCGAGTGCGGACACTCCGACATGCGTAGTACGCGCCATAATAGCATCGTGTGACAAATTACAAAGTATTTTTAATCGTCATTATATCTGCCGGGGCACAGAGAAACACCTAAATTATGGTTTGAGCGAAAAAAAGTAACGGAGTGGTTTCTTTTTTTAAAAACAAGCAATAGGCACTGTTTTACTAGTTAACTATCTAGTAGCTACATCTACATACGTATGTGGATATATTCCATCATACCCGGAAATGCTCGTAAAACGATTAAGATGAGGTAATATTTGGTAACAAGTGACCTCCTCAGCCACGTGAGGGTACAATGAGTAGTGGACTATTTATCATATTTAGAGGTTCTATAATTTTCCTAATTTCCTAATTTAAAGGAAAAATATTTTTTATGTGTACAATTTTACAATTTGTACAACTTGTCAAGGTGCATGTATTGTCAAAACAGGCAAAGCCAAAAATATAAATTCAACGTAAATTAAATAATAAAATTTGTTGGAGGTCCAAATAATAAAAAATCTGTTAGATGGCTCCGACCCAAAACCTGAACTATAATCAGTCGTTTAAGGAGACGCGGAGCCACGAACAAACACAATCTAGACTGTCAGTAGACACGGATACCTCTGAGTCACGAACAAACACAATCTAGAATGTCAGTAGGCGCGGGTACCTCTGAGTCACGAACAAACACAATCTAGAATGTCAGTAGGCGCGGGTACCTCTGAGTCACGAACAAACACAATCTAGAATGTCAGTAGGCGCGGGTACCTCTGAGTCACGAACAAACACAATCTAGAATGTCAGTAGGCACGGATACCTCTGAGTCACGAACAAACACAATCTAGAATGTCAGTAGGCGCGGGTACCTCTGAGTCACGAACAAACACAATCTAGCGTGTCAGTAGGCACGGATACCTCTGAGACACGAACAAACACAATCTAGAAGGTCAGTAGGCACGGATACCTCTGAGTCACGAACAAACACAACCTAGACTGTCAGTAGGCACGGATACCTCTGAGTCACGAACAAACACAATCTAGACTGTAAGTAGGCACGGATACCTCTGAGACACGAACAAACACATTCTAGACTGTAAGTAGGCACGGATACCTCTGAGACACGAACAAACACAATCTAGACTGTCAGTAGGCACGGATACCTCTGAGTCACGAACAAACACAATCTAGACTGTCAGTAGACACGGATACCTCTGAGTCACGAACAAACACAATCTAGACTGTCAGTAGACACGGATACCTCTGAGTCACGAACAAACACAATCTAGACTGTCAGTAGGCACGGATACTTCTGAGTCACGAACAAACACAATCTAGACTGTCAGTAGGCAAGGATACCTCTGAGACACGAACAAACACAATCTAGACTGTCAGTAGGCACGGATACCTCTGAGACACGAACAAACACAATCTAGACTGTCAGTAGGCATGGATACCTCTGAGACACGAACAAACACAATCTAGACTGTCAGTAGACACGGATACCTCTGAGTCACGAACAAACACAATCTAGACTGTCAGTAGACACGGATACCTCTGAGTCACGAACAAACACAATCTAGACTGTCAGTAGACACGGATACCTCTGAGTCACGAACAAACACAATCTAGACTGTCAGTAGACACGGATACCTCTGAGTCACGAACAAACACAATCTAGACTGTCAGTAGGCACGGATACCTCTGAGTCACGAACAAACACAATCTAGACTGTCAGTAGGCACGGATACCTCTGAGTCACGAACAAACACAATCTAGACTGTCAGTAGGCACGGATACCTCTGAGTCACGAACAAACACAATCTAGACTGTCAGTAGGCACGGATACCTCTGAGTCACGAACAAACACAATCTAGACTGTCAGTAGGCACGGATACCTCTGAGTCACGAACAAACACAATCTGGACGATTATATATGATATAAAGTCCTACAATAATAATGTTAAATTTACCGAATTCTCGAAAAGTAACTCACGCGTCTTCAAATGAATGTGTATAAAAAAAACTTAAAAGATCCACTAATAAAGTAAAAACAGTATGGAAACTCATAAATACTAAAACTGGGAAAAGTAAGTAACGCGGTAACAAACTTACATAAGTTCAGCATTAACAATGAAGTCGTTACAAGAGATAAAGAAGTTGCAGAGCCTTTAAGCAATCCTGTACTGACATTCCTTACTAAACAAGTAAAGATTTAAATTAAAGCCCTGGGCTTGCGCAGGATCTTTTAATGGATCACGTACCTCAGTGTATTTGCTTTTAAAAAGAAAACTTTTAACTGTAATTTAAAACGCTTAACTTGAAAAAACCAAGGACTTATTTGGGGCCTATTTGTGAAAGTTACAAGTTTTGTTATTGATTTAATAGCTCCTTATTTAGCATTTATTTTTAATAACATGTAGATGATGGTATCTTTCCTGAGTTAATGAAATTGAGTAAATTAATCCCCCTTTTTAAATCAGATGAAAAGAGGGCCCGGCAGCCCCTTCAAACTATAGACCTGTGCTAATTAATTTACCGGTATTGAGTAAGGTTTTCGAAAAAATAGTTTTTTATTAATTGTTATCTCATTTTAATTTGAATAAGTTGCTTCAATGTGAACAATATGGATTCACTAGAAGGTGGTCAACCAGAGATGCAGGAGTTGATCTAATTCAAAAGGTAGATATTAATGGGATTAAATCATGTGAAGTATTAATTAAAATGGGTGTCCCGCTGGGTTCCATATTGGGACCCTTGTTGTTTTTAACTTACATAAACGACCTTCCTTATTTATTTAAAGAGTTATCTAAGATATTCGCAGATGACACGTCATTTATTTTTAAAGTGAATAGACGTAAAGATATCCTTGACGACGCGAATACAACTTTATCACTGGTTTTGATTAGTTCACTGGATCCCATTACATTTCTGGATCCCACGTGACAAGCCCGACTTTGTTTGGGGTCCACTGGAAAACGTAGACACTAAATAATTTGTTTTTAATCATTTATTATAACTGTTTTCTTTTTATGTTTCTTTTTATGTTGAGATTAAGGATTTAATTTTAAAGCATGTTTTAGTGTAAGTTTTCAAGAAATAAATAATTTGTATTTGTATTTGTATTTGCACTGCAAATAATTTAATTTTAAACGCAGAAAAGACAAAATGTATAAAATTTATGTCGCCAAATATAATTCAAGTGGATATTAATTTGCTTTTGCAGGGATCCAAGCTGGAGTTGGTTAACGAAACTAAGTTTTTCCTTCAGTGGAGTCTCCAGATTGAAGACCTATGTAGTAGACTTAGTTCGGGCGCGTTGCTGTTAGACTCATAAGGCAAAATACTGATGTAGATACTGCTAGATTAGTCTATTTTAGTTACTTACACATAATTATGTCATACGGCATGCAGTTATGGGGTAGAGCCATCTAACCCTTATTGTTTTTAATTTACATAAATGACCTTCCTTATTTAGTTAAAGACTTATCTGAGATAGTGCTATTCGCTGACGATACGTCACTTACTTTTGAATTTGAATTTAACCCTCGGGTACAAACGCAGTCTTTGTTTTGCAGAAGAGAGCAATTCGGGCTACTTATAATATGAAGCACCGGGATTCATCAAGAGAAAAATTCAAAGAAATTTAAAAGAAACCAAAAATAAGCATAAACTGGCTTTTCCAAAAATCAGACTCCTCAAGGTACCTCCTTTTGTAGGACATGGTATAAGATTTAACAACAAACTTCCAAAGGGGTCCGTACTTTGTCAGAAAATAAGTTTAAACTTTTTATTTAGCAGGGCCTATTGAAGAAAGCATATTATAAAATAAATGATTACTTAGATTAAGTTTAATTTCCTAACTTATGTTATGATTCCTCTAGAATTAACGTTAATATATGAAATTACTGTATGAAATGACGGCTTACTTTTTACATTTAGTCGTTGTAATTAATATTATGAAAAAGAAAGACATGATCTTGCTAAGTATCTTGCCCTTCTTCTTAGCAACACTAATCGAATGGGCAGAGTTAGGCATATATTTATTATATGTATTGCATATATTTATAATATTATTTATTCCTTGTGTTTATTCCTTTTTTATTCTATTTAAGTGTATTTTTTATTAAATTTAAGTAAACCCAACCTTTATTATTTCCCTGTGTATTTCCCCATACTATTATTAATTACATAAAGCTATTACCTGCAGACATAGATTATTTATACGTAATTATATTACATTAAAACCGACCTGTAATAAGTGTTTATGATATACCTACATTACATAAATAAATAAATTTCATTTCATATTTATTCCATTTCATTTCATTTCATGGTGTGTTATGTATGAATAACTAAAACTTGATTAGAGATGAGCATTACAATTTTAGTATTTCCTAATACTATATTTCCTAATACTATATTTTTCACAGAATGTTAAAACTTCATTGTAAAGTAGGTGATCACAATCGTAACTTCGTAATATTATGATCGGATCCGATGATTATTATCGTCTATTACATCACTAAGCCGATTGTTATGGTGTTGCGCTGTCTGTCTTTCTGTCACTGTTTTGGTGTGAATTTACGGCATTATCGTATTGATACGGTTGCTTTTGATGGGAATTTAGCTTTCATCATCTTTTGACATCTTAAATATCACGTCTGTCTCTTTAAAAAGCTAAACTAGGTCACATTTCAAGTGGTTAGTTTAAACGGGCATACTGGCAGGAAAAGTGTCAGCAGAGGCAGGTGCTAATAGACGGAGAGCTTGGATTTCCCTTCCCCTCAGCTCATTTTCGAACGAAATCCAACGATTTCACAAATTTTTTTCGATACCTTTCCACCGATATTTTTGCATGGCTATTTTTTTGGGGCTTACATATTAATTAATCTCGCGTCAGAAAAAAAGCCAATACAGCTGAGCCCACATGAAAATTATTATTATTTTGGTACTTTTAATTAACGCTGGCAACCCCTTCCCACCACCCGATCGATTAAATTTTTTTTGGGTGCACAGGGAGTACAGAGCAACTGTTTGAAAAAAATTTAAAGTCGCTGAGCCCACATCTTTTTTCTTTTTTTTCCCCACCCCACTACACCCGCACCCACCGCTCGCGGCCTGCCAGTACGAAGATTATCGGAAAAGGTTGTTCAGGGAAGTAGCTAACGGAGTTTCAATACAGCTGAAGCCACATGACCGAGTTGGTCGCTGGCTCTTAGACTATAAGTAAGACCTACCTCGAATGTGTGGGGCGAGTGGGGCGCGCGCGTGGTGTCGCGGTGCAGGCCGGTGGCTGCGAGCACGGCCGCGCTGTTGCCACACGCCAGACACAGCAGCGAGAGGGCCAGGAAACCTGTCAGCAGAGGACTATTCCTGTGGACAACCATATATTCGCTTAGTTAGAAACCCACAAACATATACAAAGATAGCCTCTAAGGTGTAGTGGTTTCAACGTCTCGACCACCAATCCGTAGGTCGTGGGCTTGAATCACGTAGATGCGCATTTGTAGTCGGTCTGCGTGCTACAATCTGCGTGCTACGGTCTGCGTGCTACGGTCTGCGTGCTACGGTCTGCGTGCTACAATCTGCGTGCTACGGTCTGCGTGCTACAATCTGCGTGCTACGGTCTGCGTGCTACAATCTGCGTGCTACGGTCTGCGTGCTACAATCTGCGTGCTACGGTCTGCGTGCTACAATCTGCGTGCTACGGAAAGCACGCTAAGCTGCATATTTATGGCCGAAGTACAGCGATACAGCTCACCATCTATCACACTGGGATGTAGTAATCGTCGGTGAAATGTGATGGGTGAACGTTTCACAGGCCACACTCGGAAGCACCTCTAAGAGGATTCATGTATTCATTCATTCACCTTATATCGTGCCGGTGCATATTTTATTATATTTTTAAATATTCCTTGTTTTTAAATTATGATACTGCTGGTTTTTAAGGATGGGTCTCGTTTTCTGCCAATAAATGAATTATTATTATTATTATTATATTAGATTATATATGTTTATATATTCCTATAAAACACTTTATTATAATTAATTCCAGATATACATCGACTTCTTGTCGGCATCAGTGGAACTTAAGAATAAAATTTATATAATATACTAAAATAGTAAAACGTCTAAACGTTCAATCCATTGGGTACCATTTGGATACCTGTCGTTACAAAGGTTGAAAGAAAAAAAACCGATCAAGTGCGAGTAGGACTCGAGCCCTAAGGGGGAAATATATGATTTATATGGAGAGTCTAGTAAAGTCAATGGGACGGATGTGATTTATATGGAGAGTCTAGTAAAGTCAATGGGACGGATGTGATTTATATGGATAGTAAAGTCAAGGGGACGGATGTGATTTATATGGAGAGTCTAGTAAAGTCAATGGGACGGATGTGATTTATATGGAGAGTCTAGTAAAGTCAATGGGACGGATGTGATTTATATGGATAGTAAAGTCAAGGGGACGGATGTGATTTATATGGAGAGTCTAGTAAAGTCAATGGGACGGATGTGATTTATATGGAGAGTCTAGTAAAGTCAATGGGACGGATGTGATTTATATGGATAGTAAAGTCAAGGGGACGGATGTGATTTATATGGAGAGTCTAGTAAAGTCAATGGGACGGATGTGATTTATATGGAGAGTCTAGTAAAGTCAAGGGGACGGATGTGATTTATATGGAGAGTCTAGTAAAGTCAATGGGACGGATGTGATTTATATGGAGAGTCTAGTAAAGTCAATGGGACGGATGTGATTTATATGGAGAGTCTAGTAAAGTCAAGGGGACGGATGTGATTTATATGGAGAGTCTAGTAAAGTCAAGGGGACGGATGTGATTTATATGGAGAGTCTAGTAAAGTCAATGGGACGGATGTGATTTATATGGAGAGTCTAGTAAAGTCAAGGGGACGGATGTGATTTATATGGAGAGTCTAGTAAAGTCAATGGAATGGATGTGATTTATATGGAGAGTCTAGTAAAGTCAATGGGACGGATGTGATTTATATGGAGAGTCTAGTAAAGTCAATGGGACGGATGTGATTTATATGGAGAGTCTAGTAAAGTCAAGGGGACGGATGTGATTTATATGGAGAGTCTAGTAAAGTCAATGGGACGGATGTGATTTATATGGAGAGTCTAGTAAAGTCAATGGGACGGATGTGATTTATATGGAGAGTCGAGTAAAGTCAATGGAATGGATGTGATTTATATGGAGAGTCTAGTAAAGTCAATGGGATGGATGTGATTTATATGGAGAGTCTAGTAAAGTCAATGGGACGGATGTGATTTATATGGAGAGTCTAGTAAAGTCAAGGGGACGGATGTGATTTATATGGAGAGTCTAGTAAAGTCAATGGGACGGATGTGATTTATATGGAGAGTCTAGTAAAGTCAATGGGACGGATGTGATTTATATGGAGAGTCTAGTAAAGTCAATGGGACGGATGTGATGTATATGGAGAGTCTAGTAAAGTCAAGAGGACGGATGTGATTTATATGGAGAGTCTAGTAAAGTCAAGGGGACGGATGTGATTTATATGGAGAGTCTAGTAAAGTCAATGGGACGGATGTGATTTATATGGAGAGTCTAGTAAAGTCAATGGGACGGATGTGATTTATATGGAGAGTCTAGTAAAGTCAATGGGACGGATGTGATTTATATGGAGAGTCTAGTAAAGTCAAGAGGACGGATGTGATTTATATGGGGAGTCTAGTAAAGTCAAGGGGACGGTGTGATTTATATGGAGAGTCTAGTAAAGTCAATGGGACGGATGTGATTTATATGGAGAGTCTAGTAAAGTCAAGGGGACGGTGTGATTTATATGGAGAGTCTAGTAAAGTCAATGGGACGGATGTGATTTATATGGAGAGTCTAGTAAAGTCAAGGGGACGGATGTGATTTATATGGAGAGTCTAGTAAAGTCAAGGGGACGGTGTGATTTATATGGAGAGTCTAGTAAAGTCAATGGGACGGATGTGATTTATATGGAGAGTCTAGTAAAGTCAAGAGGACGGATGTGATTTATATGGAGAGTCTAGTAAAGTCAAGGGGACGGTGTGATTTATATGGAGAGTCTAGTAAAGTCAATGGGACGGATGTGATTTATATGGAGAGTCTAGTAAAGTCAATGGAATGGATGTGATTTATATGGAGAGTCTAGTAAAGTCAATGGGACGGATGTGATTTATATGGAGAGTCTAGTAAAGTCAATGGGACGGATGTGATTTATATGGAGAGTCTAGTAAAGTCAAGGGGACGGATGTGATTTATATGGAGAGTCTAGTAAAGTCAATGGGACGGATGTGATTTATATGGAGAGTCTAGTAAAGTCAATGGGACGGATGTGATTTATATGGAGAGTCTAGTAAAGTCAAGGGGACGGATGTGATTTATATGGAGAGTCTAGTAAAGTCAAGGGGACGGATGTGATTTATATGGAGAGTCTAGTAAAGTCAATGGGACGGATGTGATTTATATGGAGAGTCTAGTAAAGTCAAGGGGACGGATGTGATTTATATGGAGAGTCTAGTAAAGTCAATGGAATGGATGTGATTTATATGGAGAGTCTAGTAAAGTCAATGGGACGGATGTGATTTATATGGAGAGTCTAGTAAAGTCAATGGGACGGATGTGATTTATATGGAGAGTCTAGTAAAGTCAAGGGGACGGATGTGATTTATATGGAGAGTCTAGTAAAGTCAATGGGACGGATGTGATTTATATGGAGAGTCTAGTAAAGTCAATGGGACGGATGTGATTTATATGGAGAGTCTAGTAAAGTCAAGAGGACGGATGTGATTTATATGGAGAGTCTAGTAAAGTCAAGGGGACGGTGTGATTTATATGGAGAGTCTAGTAAAGTCAATGGGACGGATGTGATTTATATGGAGAGTCTAGTAAAGTCAATGGAATGGATGTGATTTATATGGAGAGTCTAGTAAAGTCAATGGGACGGATGTGATTTATATGGAGAGTCTAGTAAAGTCAATGGGACGGATGTGATTTATATGGAGAGTCTAGTAAAGTCAAGGGGACGGATGTGATTTATATGGAGAGTCTAGTAAAGTCAATGGGACGGATGTGATTTATATGGAGAGTCTAGTAAAGTCAATGGGACGGATGTGATTTATATGGAGAGTCTAGTAAAGTCAATGGGACGGATGTGATTTATATGGAGAGTCTAGTAAAGTCAAGGGGACGGATGTGATTTATATGGAGAGTCTAGTAAAGTCAATGGGACGGATGTGATTTATATAGAGAGTCTAGTAAAGTCAAGGGGATGGATGTGATTTATATGGAGAGTCTAGTAAAGTCAATGGGACGGATGTGATTTATATGGAGAGTCTAGTAAAGTCAAGGGGACGGATGTGATTTATATGGAGAGTCTAGTAAAGTCAATGGGACGGATGTGATTTATATGGAGAGTCTAGTAAAGTCAAGGGGATGGATGTGATTTATATGGAGAGTCTAGTAAAGTCAAGAAGAGAGATGTGATTTATATGGAGAGATACATGATTTACAATAATTAGTTTAATTACCATACTTCATTTAAATCTTCTCTTTACAAATAAACGGAACCCATTTAAAATTACTTTAAAATTAATGAAAATAACAATAAATAAATTGTATAGCACTATAAAAAATAATACAACTGTAAATAAATATAACGCCCTTCAAAAATAATCCTTTCCACTAGAAAATTTATGTTTCGCACTATAATAACCACGTTCCACTACGTTCCGCGACTCGCCATACCTAACCTTCTAACCTAACCTACCGGCTCTCTTCTGCACTGATTTTCTATAAAAAGCGTGTAGTGGAAAATATTTCCTTATTAAGTTAATTTATACTGAAATTTTTAATATTAAAGTACAACGTATTATTTCAAAAGCTAAGCCTCATAAAGTGTTAGGTTCACATGTAAACATTATTTTAAAACTCCAAATTTTTATTTTACAGAAATATAATATGCCTGGGCAGATTATGATATGCCCAATTATACGATCTGTCGACGACATATTTATATATGACAAAAATTCCTAACAAAAATAAATATTGAAAATTGACCCTTAGTCTTTTAAATTATTATAATTACATAGGAAAACTATGTAATACTAACAAAAATAAAAAATATATATATACAAGGTGACTTTTTGATCATCGTCCAAATTCATACTGGAGGCTTGATAAGTGATCAGTATCTTGGATCAGTAACAATTTTTGTGAAATTCATAAAATGAAATTTTGGCTTCTCATATAAATTCAGTTCCAGTCCCGAGTGAATCACTATGGGGAGTCGAAATTTCATTTTACGAATTTCACCAAAATCGTTATTGATGCATGATACTGATCACTTACCAAGCCACCAGTTTGAATTTGGACGATGATCAAAAAGTCACCTTGTATATATAGTCACGACATGAATCCCCGTGGGGGTGTCAGAGATGTTTCGAGTGTGAACAGTGAAATGCAAGTCACAGTTTATACGTATACTCGGTACACACGCGTTTCAACGACCATTACTACGTCTTCGGGCACAAATACACGCTTTTTAGGGCATGCAGGTTTAAAGACTAATGAGAAAAAAAAAGTCTCAGTAGATCCACTGGATCTTATGTTATGGATCTATTGAGAATGATCCTTTTCCTTTACCGTTCAGCAATTTATGTACATAAATTCCGAAAAACTCATTGGTGCATGCCCGATTGGGCATCGAAACTGGATCTGAAGATTGAAAAGCCACTCCTGAGCCACCGCCCCTAACAAAACCGGGCTTAATCATACGAATAGTGTAATTACTTCAAAACACCTGCCAATGTACAAGATATTAGAGTTATGTCTTGTTTAATGAGAAGTTTCTTGAGCTAGGAAAGCAGGTTGGGTCTCCTCTATGGGTTAACTTTGCAGTTTTATCAGGTCTCTAATCAAATAATGTAGTACAAGATTCCATAGTTCTCTTGCCCGCCCAGCGAGTGTGACGGCGCGTCCCGAGTGCCGGCCGCGCTGCACGGCACAATGCGCCGTATCACCCGTGCGGTAGAGACGCAAGGCGCGCGCGCAAGCTGACAGGGTGTCGTGCGCATGCGTGCGAGTGATGCGAGACTCCGGCCGGCTGCTTGTAGGGTAATTGTTTTTATGTTTTGTTTGGAAAGTTTTATGTAATGCAAGTGGATGTGTTTTTTTGTAATTTTACTCCGTTATTACCACTTGAGTAGAGTTATCCTCGGTTAAACTCACAAACATGGGCAATCACTTTGTTTTAAGTACCTAGTTTTGATTTGTTCTTCTGTGTGTTGCGCTACCTATCTTTACAATATTTATTAAGATACCTTTTTACTATTTATTGTAATGTTTATATTTTAATGTATAATAACCAAGGATCGGATATTCGAATCAATATATACCTAAAGTTGGAAAAACTAAGAACGTTTTAGGTGTGGAGTCGACTTCTTATAGTAGTATTTTGATAGTAAAACTCTCGGAATTACTTAAACGTTACAATAATGTAATACTTAATAGATACTCGTATTTCATCGGAAATGTATGTATACAATTCCTGAATAGTATACATTTACGGTAACATCTATATCGAGGCGTCGTTACACACAAACCTCCATACAAACGCTGTCACCACATTGTGGGGTGTCTATGGAATGTTATTATAATATTTTAGGCTGAGTCCATTAATATTATCTAGGTCTATGGTTAACTCGAACTGAAAACCGTGAAATTTGAGTAAAATATGTAATTTAACGGTTTTTACCAAAAATGCAGCCGAATGTGCTTTTGTTGTTAATACGGGTCACACATCGAGAATGTTATCTAGGAGAATGTTAATAACCAAAAAATGTGGTTTCTCCTGAAACAAGTTTTCAATTTTGTGCCGGCGACGAAATCAGCACGATATTGTCCTCGCAACTTTCATGGAGCGTGCATCTTATAGCGAAATGAAACAACATGACATTTGGCCACGCCCACAACTGAGTTGGTCGCGTCATGACGACCATCCTTAAGTATTAGGTACATCATCGTAACGTTAAAACGTAAAACTTAAAAGTAATTCCGTAATTTTTACTATCAAAACATATAACGTTTTAAAAAGCCGACTCCACATCCACAAACTTTTTCAAGAATGTTTACAACTTTATTATCCATGGATAATAAAGTTGTATTGCAATCCCTGATTAATTTCAACGTTCAGGATCATATTGAGAAACATTTTGAAAGAAACAAACAAACATGCGTGTAAATGAAATATTGGCGTTACTTTGTACAACTATTTTCAAAACTTATACAATCTTGAAAATATTATACTCAGATATCATATATGAAACATTCGAGTATTGCTACTTGCACGTGTATACGCATTAACTTATGTACAGTATGATCAGTAGAATATGTTGCCCCTATTCATGAACGTGACGCGACGTGACGTCACGTGATTACGTAACAGCTCTCCAAAATAAAACGCACGAGAGATGATTGTTATCACGAATCTTAAATTAGAATAATAATAAAGTTGAAAGGCAAATTCAGTATATTTTTGCTACTTTGCTTCTAGTAATACGAGTGTTTAGAACATTATGCGATACTTTCCAATTTGCAAATTGCAAAACTGAGTAATTGAAATAGTCACGATTGTAAATACTTTGTTTTCAAATGAAAAAAATTCCTGGGACTCAGTTGAGCCTTTAGTGACTCCCGCCGCGCCGTAGATAACAGTGAGTGGCCCCAGGTCGCGACCACACCGAACTGTTCGAGTGGTTGCATTGTCATTAACTGCTCATATAACACTGAGTGGCCCCAGGTCGCGACCACACCGAACTGTTCGAGTGGTTGCATTGTCATTAACTGCTCATATAACAGTGAGTGGCCCCAGGTCGCGACCACACCGAACTGTTCGAGTGGTTGCATTGTCATTAACTGCTCATATAACACTGAGTGGCCCCAGGTTGCCACCACACCGAACTGTTTGAGTGGTTGCATTGTCATTAACTGCTCATATAACACTGAGTGGCCCCAGGTCGCCACCACACCGAACTGTTCGAGTGGTTGCATTGTCATTAACTGCTCATATAACACTGAGTGGCCCCAGGTCGCGACCACACCGAACTGTTCGAGTGGTTGCATTGTCATTAACTGCTCATATAACACTGAGTGGCCCCAGGTCACGACCACACCGAACTGTTCGAGTGGTTGCATTGTCATTAACTGCTCATATAACACTGAGTGGCCCCAGGTCACCACCACACCGAATTGTTCGAGTGGTTGCAATGTCATTAACTGCTCATATAACACTGAGTGGCCCCAGGTCGCAACCACACCGAACTGTTCGAGTGGTTGCATTGTCATTAACTGCTCATATAACACTGAGTGGCCCCAGGTCGCGACCACACCGAACTGTTCGAGTGGTTGCATTGTCATTAACTGCTCATATAACACTGAGTGGCCCCAGGTCACGACCACACCGAACTGTTCGAGTGGTTGCATTGTCATTAACTGCTCATATAACACTGAGTGGCCCCAGGTCGCAACCACACCGAACTGTTCGAGTGGTTGCATTGTCATTAACTGCTCATATAACACTGAGTGGCCCCAGGTCGCGACCACACCGAACTGTTCGAGTGGTTGCATTGTCATTAACTGCTCATATAACACTGAGTGGCCCCAGGTCGCGACCACACCGAACTGTTCGAGTGGTTGCATTGTCATTAACTGCTCATATAACACTGAGTGGCCCCAGGTCGCGACCACACCGAACTGTTCGAGTGGTTGCATTGTCATTAACTGCTCATATAACACTGAGTGGCCCCAGGTCGCGACCACACCGAACTGTTCGAGTGGTTGCATTGTCATTAACTGCTCATATAACACTGAGTGGCCCCAGGTCGCGACCACACCGAACTGTTCGAGTGGTTGCATTGTCATTAACTGCTCATATAACACTGAGTGGCCCCAGGTCGCGACCACACCGAACTGTTCGAGTGGTTGCATTGTCATTAACTGCTCATATAACACTGAGTGGCCCCAGGTCGCGACCACACCGAACTGTTCGAGTGGTTGCATTGTCATTAACTGCTCATATAACACTGAGTGGCCCCAGGTCGCGACCACACCGAACTGTTCGAGTGGTTGCATTGTCATTAACTGCTCATATAACACTGAGTGGCCCCAGGTCGCGACCACACCGAACTGTTCGAGTGGTTGCATTGTCATTAACTGCTCATATAACACTGAGTGGCCCCAGGTCGCGACCACACCGAACTGTTCGAGTGGTTGCATTGTCATTAACTGCTCATATAACACTGAGTGGCCCCAGGTCGCGACCACACCGAACTGTTCGAGTGGTTACATTGTCATTACGCTCTTACGTGTTATAATGAGTTTGCGCGGAACTGCTTTGTCTAACATTATCTCTTTTTAGGGTTCCGTACATAAAAGGTAAAAAAAGGAATCTTTATGGTGAGACTCTGTTGTCCGTCCGTCCGTATATCACAGCCTCATAACTTTAGCACCGTTAAAGATAAATACATGAAATTTGGCCAAAAATAGCATTAATTTGCTTACATATCACGGTGTAAAAAAATATGAAAAATTTGAAATTGTTCAAAATATTTCCAAAACAAAGGTGAGAAAAATAAATAATATTAGCCTGAAAATACATATTGGTATCAAATTGTAGATATTAAAAAGCTGATTATAAAAATATATACATTTTGACTATATTTACTGGCACTGGTTTCGAGAAATCTTTAAAAAACTCTCCCCCTTATATCCAAAACTGGTGGACCAAAAAATATGAAGAAAATTATGGTAATATGTGTTTACGTAAAGATTACAGAAAAATAAAGCGGTTGAGAAATTCACGAAAAAGAATGACAAAATTAAATTTATCATCCACAATACGGAACCCTAGGTACGCGAGCCTGACTCGCACTTGGCCGTTTTTTTTATTATTATTAATAAGTACATGCACAATTAAAAATATACATTTCACAATTGTAAAATACAATTGGCTCAAAACCAGGCAAGCATATACGTCAGCTCATGGTGTGCTGTAAGATAAGGGTCTGTGGTAGGGCTAGTTACATATACGTCAGCTCATGGTGGGCTGTAAGATAAGGGTCTGTGGTAGGGCTAGTTACATATACGTCAGCTCATGGTGTGCTGTAAGATAAGGGTCTGTGGTAGGGGTAGTTACATATACGTCAGCTCATGGTATGCTGTAAGATAAGGGTCTGTGGTAGGGCTAGTTACATATACGTCAGCTCATGGTGTGCTGTAAGATAAGGGTCTGTTACATTTACATTATAATGTTGTCTCCAGAGAGCAGTTTTGCGACATAAAAAACAAGGAATCGGATCCTAACGTAAATTTTGTCTCAACAACAACCCAAAGAAAATGAGAAACCGGCCAAGTGCGAGTCGCACTCGCGCACGAAGGGTTCCGTACCATTATCTATAAAAACGGCAAAAAAAATCATATCTGTTGTACGGGAACCCCCTAAATACTCTGTTTTTAACATTCCGTTTTTACATTCTGTTTCTTAATTCTGTTTTTAACATTTGTTGTTATAGCGGCAACAGAAATACATCATCTGTGAAAATTTCAACTGTCTAACTATCACGGTTCTTGAGATACAGCCTGGTGACAGACGGACAGACGGACAGACAGCGGTGTCTTAGTAGATATAGGGTCCCGACCCTTACCCTTTGGGTATGGAACCCTAAAAAGTGAAAATGTGATGGCAAGGTGAACCTAGCCATCACGTTTTAGTTTTTTAAAAAATACATGAAGGAGTCGGATCCTCACGAAAATTTTCCTGAACTAAGTTAACGATGAACTAAAGATGACTAAAGATGAACTAACGATGAACTAACGATGAATTAACGCCCCGGTTACTTTTTTTCTAAAATCTTGTATGCGGCGGCTAACTGCAGAAACATTCAGTAGGTATACCGATACGCCGTGAAAGAGTAACACTTAACTTTTCTATGAAACTTGACAGAACTGATTTATGGGATAAAAAGTTGCCTATGTGCTATTAAAGATTTAGAACTGCACTTGTGCAAAGTTTCAGCCCAATCGGTTCATTTTGTACCTACGTCCTGAAGAAATGGCACATCACTTTTATATAGAAATATGACATTCCATTTCCATCCCACGAGATCTGATTTATGGGAAAAAAGTAGCTTTTGTCCTATTCCAGGTCTAGAACTATATTTGTGCAAAGTTTCAGCCCAATCAGTTCAGTAGTTACGGCGTGAAGGAGTAACATCCATACATCCATCCAAACTTTCCACACTTAGTGGAATGGGATTAGTGGGATAGTGGAATGAGATGGGATGTCATTAGTTTTGTACTCGCCTGTCTTTGTTTACATTTAGTATCACATACCGACACATTGATGGGCAGACAATGAGGTGTCAATAAGAAACTACACTATTTAAACAAAATATTTAATAGTTTCTAGCTTTTGCCCGCGGCGTCGACCGCGTATTTTTAAGTTTTATATAGTCCTATAAACTCTGTCCATATTTTTTGGAGCATTATTTTTTTACTACGTTTAACTGATTTCATGTCTAGAACTACATCGTGCAAAGTTTCAGACCAATCGGTTCAGTAGGTACGGCGTGAAGGAGTAACACATCACTTTTCTATAGGAAATTGACACCCCATTGCCATCCCATGGGAACTGAACTATAGGATAAAAAGTAGTCTATGTCCTATGCCTGGTCTAGAACTACATTTGTGGAAAGTTTCAAACATACATCCATACATTCATACATCCAAACGTTCGCATTTATAATATTAGTGGGATTAGTGGAATAAATACGTCCTCAGCTCATCCTTGAACTCTTGGATTTTTGCATTAGCTAATCCAGCACTATATTTACAAGTAAATTCTGTATTAGGTTTCTTTATTTCTGTTGATGTTATTGAATATGGTTATTAGTTTCCTGATGCAGAGCAGCAGTTACATTATGTATGATGTATGTGACCTTTGACAGGCGATCGTTTACACTGTGCCGACTCGACAACGCGGAGCGGCGGAGAAATTTTATGGTTTTACATACGATGTGCCGACTTGGGATAGACAAGATTATTGTAGCTTGTGAGTCTTGTTTGTTGTGGAATGTGGACCACAGACTGACCATGTCTCTAGCTGCGTACGTCATCGACTCACCAGAAAGTGAAATCTACATTTTATTGTATCTGGGAGTCGGAGCTGATACATAAGAAAGAATCAACTTTTGTCTCTACACAGATGTGTTTTCTTTTATTTATTAAAATTTTATGCCTTTGTTTTTAATTATATACCTTTTTAGCAAACTAAGTTTTCTATGTTTATGTAAACGCTACTCCTTTATTTATTTTTGTAGACTTTGTAGTTTTACTCTAACTAGAAGTAGGTGAATTCTGTTTTCGCTTGCACGCATTTTCAAAGCATTTCTTAATGCAGCATGAAGAAAGTTATGAATGATAAGATCTTCAACTTGCGGTACTCTTATGTTTATACATTTTCATGAGGGGTTTGTTGAAATAAGGAACCTACTGCAAGTATTGCTTTGTAAGTTATAAATAGTAATATAAGTTTCTTTAGCAAGTTAGTGATGCGAGTGGCTTTGCTACATTAACTATGTAGATACCTATACTTACTAAGTAATTTTGTGTTTCATAAAAACATACATCTATATATTCTACACCTATATACCTATATACTTTAATATAATATTTTGCTTTCTATTCATTAATATTTGTGTCCTTAATTTTATGAGAAATAAAAACTATGTCTATGTGTAAATTACCCGCTGCCAGCGTTTAGTCCGTAGCAATCGTTGATGCCGGCTAGCACGCCTACCATGCCAGCCACGACGGCCACGCAGCCCGCCCACAGCCCGGCGCCTACCCGCGACAGGGCGGCGCCCTTCACCACTGCCATGGCCCCCGCACCCACCAGCAGCGCGCCTAGCAGCACCTGCAGCAGCCCCAGCGCCACCACGAGCCGCCGCCCGCCCTTGTTCACGTCGCTGCCGAGCGACGCCTCCACGCTCTTCGACCTGGCGCTCTTCGCCTTAATTTTGGGCTGGACATGTTCGGTGTCGGTCTGCGGGGTCTTGCAGATGAGCTGCTCGGTGGAGTTCTGCGAGTTGAGCGAGGAGACAGTGGCGGTGGGTG
Source organism: Ypsolopha sequella (assembly GCA_934047225.1). Taxonomy (NCBI): domain Eukaryota; kingdom Metazoa; phylum Arthropoda; class Insecta; order Lepidoptera; family Ypsolophidae; genus Ypsolopha; species Ypsolopha sequella. The sequence continues at coordinate 30,119,567 of OW203989.1, forward strand.
CGCGCCCGTACGTCTCCGCCACGATCGTCACGTTCTCGGAGGAGGATCGCTCGAGCTCATCACTGGCCTTATCCCCCATCGTGGCACATCACTAGCACTTATCGATACGTTGTCGACGTCGATACGCGTGTGACTCGCGCCGCGGTTGTCGTGAGACTGGTGCTCGCTGGGTGATGGGTGCCGCCGCCGCAGGCGCAGCACGCGCGCTCCCGACCGACCGACACAGCCGGTGAATGTGCTGTTTCGTGCTCAATTTGTTTATGTGGTTGAAAATTATTTTATTGAAATATATTAAATAAGTCATTCGTATGTTTGCTGAACATAGTGAGGTAAATATATTAAATAAGTCATTCGTATGTTTGCTGAACATAGTGAGGTAAATATATTAAATAAGTCATTCGTATGTTTGCTGAACATAGTGAGGTAAATATATTAAATAAGTCATTCGTATGTTTGCTGAACATAGTGAGGTAAATATATTAAATAAGTCATTCGTATGTTTGCTGAACATAGTGAGGTAAATATATTAAATAAGTCATTCGTATGTTTGCTGAACATAGTGAGGTAAATATATTAAATAAGTCATTCGTATGTTTGCTGAACATAGTGAGGTAAATATATTAAATAAGTCATTCGTATGTTTGCTGAACATAGTGAGGTAAATATATTAAATAAGTCATTCGTATGTTTGCTGAACATAGTGAGGTAAATATATTAAATAAGTCATTCGTATGTTTGCTGAACATAGTGAGGTAAATATATTAAATAAGTCATTCGTATGTTTGCTGAACATAGTGAGGTAAATATATTAAATAAGTCATTCGTATGTTTGCTGAACATAGTGAGGTAAATATATTAAATAAGTCATTCGTATGTTTGCTGAACATAGTGAGGTAAATATATTAAATAAGTCATTCGTATGTTTGCTGAACATAGTGAGGTAAATATATTAAATAAGTCATTCGTATGTTTGCTGAACATAGTGAGGTAAATATGCATGCCCTTAAAAGCGTATATTTGTGCCCGAAGTACGGCGATGAGGGTGACGTCATAAGTCAGTCGGTGAAAAGAGGAGGTGGTAGCAACACTCATATTTGCCTTTACTAGTGATAGTCCTCACTCGGACACACCTCTAGTGATAGTCCTCACTCGGACACACCTCTAGTGATAGTCCTCACTCGGACACACCTCTAGTGATAGTCCTCACTCGGACACACCTCTAGTGATAGTCCTCACTCGGACACACCTCTAGTGATAGTCCTCACTCGGACACACCTCTAGTGATAGTCCTCACTCGGACACACCTCTAGTGATAGTCCTCACTCGAACACACCTCCACAACCCCTGGAGACTTTATGTGGTAAGAATATGTTTTTAATAAAATTAACTTTTAACAAAAAAATAGTAACCGATTTCAAATGTAACGGCAGTCATTCACTAAAAATTAATAATAATTGTATAATGAATGACCGATGGTAAATACCGAAACAACACTTTCGCCGACTTCTTTCTTCCTGAAACATTATGTTATCTAGAAGTCGGCGCTCCCATATTGGTTTTTTTGTTGCTTTATCGTAGGGAATACGCCGACTTCTAGATAACATTTTCAAAAAGAAAGAAGTCGGCAAAAGTGTTGTTTCGGTACCACGGTCGTTCATTATACAATTATTATTATTAACTTGTTATTGAATGACCTCTGTTACATTTAAAGGCCGATACTTACTATTTTTTTGTTAAAAGTTTATTTTATTTCACATTTTTTAGTGTTGACAGGTTAAATTGTGAAATATGGTTAGTTCTTGCAAATGCGCTGTTGATATGAAACGAAGTTCAAGTGAGTATAATTACTACCTACGTTTAGTAGCTTCCTGCTATCAACACCCTAACACAGAGTGCTGTTGAGGAGTACTATGGTGATGAAACCAGGATCGAAGATCAGGTGGATATTCTGATAATTTCCAAGTAATACCCTTCACCCAGCACCCTAACACAGTTATAGCCCCACAACCTCAAGTTATGTGCTCTTATCCGTTGAGGAGTTCTATGGTAATGAGGCCAGGATCGAAGGTCAGGTGGAAGAGTGTCAATGTTCAAGTAATGCAATCAACATCCTGGTACAAAGCAATTACATCAATTTTCCGTAGAACCTAATAGGTACAAAAGGAACCTTTATGGTGAGACTGCGTTATCCGTAAGTCCGTCCGTCCGTATTTCACAGCCTTATAACTTTAGCACCGTTAAAGATAAATACATGAAATTTGGCAAAAAAATATAGCATAATTTGCCCACATATCAAGGTATAAAAAAATATTTAAAATTTTAAATTGTTCAAAATATTTCTAAAACAAAAGTGAGAAAAATAAAAAAATATTAACCTAAAATACAATATGGGTATCAAATTGTAGGCATTAAAAAGTTAATTGTAAAAATATATACTCTTACTATATTTACTGGCACTGGTTTCGAGAAATCTTCAAAAAACCACAAAAATATGTATGTCCCCCCCCCCCCCCTTATCTCCGAAACCGGTAGATCGAAGAATATAAAAAAAAAGGACGATTATAGATCATAACTGGCCACTTACAGGAAAACTATACTATAGCAAATAAAAAAAAATGGGATTGAAAATATTTGAAAATAATTCAAAAAAATATTTAAAAATAATAAAATATGCGTATTAAATTGTAGGTATTATAAAGTTGATTGTAGAAATATATAGTTCGGCTATATTTAATTGCTTCTTTTTCGAGAAATCCTTGAAAAACCATAAAAATATATGTTCCCCCCCTTATCTCCAAAACTGGTGGACCAAAAAATATGGAAAAAATCATGGTTATGTGTTGATTTAAAGATTACAGGAAAAATAAATCGGTTGAAAATTTTACGAAAAAAAATTACCAAATTAAATTTATCATCCACAATATGGAACTCTAGGTACGCGATTCGACTCGCACTTAAATTGGCCGGTTTTTTTAAATGTCTAAGCTTTAACGGCCTATATCTCCTAAATGGCTAGTGTTAGACCCATGTTGATGTCTAGGAAAAGGTCTCGCCGACATCTACCCGCCGGAAATGTCAAAACTTTAAAGGCCCATATCTCCTAAATGGCTGAAGCTAGACACATGTTCATGGTACTCTAAGAAAAGGGCTTGACGAGATCAATGGATACTGAAGAACATCAACGTTGGAGAGAACCCAATAAAATATGTTTTGTGCCATCATGTCCTCATGTCACCATCACCATGTGAGTAAGCAGTCGCAAAATTAAACAAAATACCATAAAAGAATAACAACACGAGAGGTTATGTTTTGGTGTCATTTTGTCACCATAGATTAATAACGGTTTTTTTATATGCAGGCAAAGGAACTATTCGTATGCAGCTGTATAGCTCCGTATATCCAAAATTTAAAAGTTTTTATATTTTTAATGTAATTAAAGCAACCTAATAAATTTAGTTTTTTTTTCCTCGTATGGGGAAGGTTATTCCTATCAACAAAAAAATATTCAGGCACTTCCAATACCCATTGCGGTCGCTGATTACGATCCCACATTCAAATTTGACACTTTTGGAAAACTGACGGGGTTTTTGACAGTTTTTCGGTAAAACTTTGATCGGCCATATCTCTGGAACGGATGATGATATATTCCCCGTGTAAACTACTAGGATCCCACCAGGGTCGTGGGTGTTACTAACCAACAACAAGTGGTTGACAAATACATAAACCTGGAAGTCCATTCCACCGTTTATCCATTTAATATTGATGTCAACTGCCACATTGTAAAAACGATTACCACAAAATTATATTGATGTGTCATCTATTACATTCCCAGCCAATTATAAGTTAGCCAATGCAAACTTTCTTGCCGCAGCCAGATGAGTTAATTTCTGTGAGCGTTTCAACTACTCCTAGGCAGCCGTCTCTAGTTCACCTGCAACTACACAAAGAGTTTCAACTACTCCTAGGCAGCCATCTCCAGTTCACCTGCAACTACACAAAGCGTTTCAACTACTCCTAGGCAGCCGTCTCTAGTTCACCTGCAACTATACAAAGCGTTTCAACTACTCCTAGGCAGCCGTCTCTAGTTCACCTGCAACTACACAAAGCGTTTCAACTACTCCTAGGCAGCCGTCTCCAGTTCACCTGCAACTACACAAAGCGTTTCAACTACTCCTAGGCAGCCGTCTCCAGTTCACCTGCAACTACACAAAGCGTTTCAACTACTCCTAGGCAGCCGTCTCCAGTTCACCTGCAACTACACAAAGCGTTTCAACTACTCCTAGGTAGCCGTCTCCAGTTCACCTGCAACTACACAAAGCGTTTCAACTACTCCTAGGCAGCCGTCTCTAGTTCACCTGCAACTATACAAAGCGTTTCAACTACTCCTAGGCAGCCGTCTCTATTTATTTATTTTATTTATTTATTTAATAACCAAAAAGAAATACATACTTTACAATAATAAGGTGTATCAGAAACCTGTAAGGGTTTTTACGTACACCGTCATTCCCGTCTTATGCAAGCATATAGAAAATTAGATTTACAGGTAGTCTAAATAAATATTGATAATGCCTTATGATATCGAAATGCTTTGCGACAAATTCGTTAAATAATGGAATACACACACACGTAACTAGGTAGGTATCTTTATAGATACTTACTTACTTATGACAATATGAGCATACGTCCATTGTTGCTCTTTTTAACCATGGAGATGGAGATAACAAAAAAAAAATACAAAGTTAAATAGCCGTTACAAACTTATCAATTGTCTTTCACACAAGAGCATAAGAACTATTTTAGTCCGTACATAACTCGATCTTAACTAGGAAGTGGACAAGTTAACACGAATATAGGATGATTTAATTAAATTATGTGATTATTTAGGGGAATAAGGTTAGGAGTAATAATATTGTTAACGTCGAGTTTTTAAATAAGAACATATGAAGTAGGATACATATATTATACATGTATACATACACACATATATTATATATACTTTATTATATACTTGCATTATATACTTTATTTATACTGAAGTTGATAGGTTTTCTATAAAATACTTTTTAGTTCACCTGCAACTACACAAAGCGTTTCAACTACTCCTAGGAAGCCGTCTCTAGTTCACCTGCAACTACACAAAGCGTTTCAACTACTCCTAGGCAGCCGTCTCTAGTTCACACTGCATTCGAGCTCAACGTCGCTGGCCGCAGCAATGTATCTTCAAAAACTACAAATAATCAGGTTGTATCGATGTTTTGTAAATAATCTAATAACGATTTAAATAACACCATGAACGCATTTAAGGGGTCTGAAAAAGTGCCTGAAGTTTTCCCAGAGCAATTACTCGAACACAAGTATTGTAACAAACTTTTTAATGAAGCTACCAAATTAGAGAATCAGAAGTTTCAAGTTACAATGCCCGTTAGAGTTCCATTAGAACAAGTGAACTCCGAATTGGGAGAATCTTTCTAAAGGTGTTGTATAACTTAGAGCGAAGCGGTTGCAAAGAAACCCAACTCTTCTCATTGAATATACCAAATTGTATGAAACATGGTGAGTATCGAGACATAGGTAGTTTTAATTTATTTAACGATTTTGTGGCGTGCACAGAACTTTTTGCTGGAAAAGCAAGCAATTGGTCAAGAATAACAATAAAAAAATATGAAAAAATTTAAAAACCACTTTGAAAAAAAAAATATTGTATGACGCCAGGGTAGACAATACCCTAGAGTGAAAATTTCCAATACATACTTTTTTTTTTCAAAGTGATATCTTTAAGAAATTTCTTGCAGCAGACCCAGGTCAGACAAGTGGACAGACCCAGGTCAGACAAGTGGACAGACCTGGGTCAGACAAGTGGACAGACCCAGGTCAGACAAGTGGACAGACCCAGGTCAGACAAGTGGACAGACCCAGGTCAGACAAGTGGACAGAAGGGTGGGGTGCGTACAGTATTATATTTTAATTAGAATAATCATAATATAAGAGAATAAATTAAGAATAGTATAAATTATGAATACTGTCTGTTAACAATAAATATATTTACACATATAACATGAAAATAGCTGCGTATATAATACTTTATATTTATCTATAAGTACCTAAATAAAAGACCTGTGCAAGGTAGAGTTTACCTCTCATACCGCGCGCGACACCTATGCGGGGAAGTGGGGCTAAAAGCCGTATAACAATGGCATTTTTAATCAGATTAAAGTACGGTTTCTTTCATGGAATATTTTTCGTTATGTCAGTCCTAAATAATTTTAGAACGAGACCGTCATTATCAAACTGTACTGAATGTAATATACATTTTAGAACGAGACCGTCATTATCAAACTGTACTGAATGTAATATACATTTTAGAACGAGACCGTCATTATCAAACTGTACTGAATGTAATATACATTTTAGAACGAGACCGTCATTATCAAACTGTACTGAATGTAATATACATTTTAGAACGAGAGCGTCATTATCAAACTGTACTGAATGTAATATACATTTTAGAACGAGACCGTCATTATCAAACTGTACTGAATGTAATATACATTTTAGAACGAGACCGTCATTATCAAACTGTACTGAATGTAATATACATTTTAGAACGAGACCGTCATTATCAAACTGTACTGAATGTAATATCCATTTCTTAAAATATTTAGTAATGTCAGTTCAACGCGAGTTGTTATTTAATATAAAAGGTGTTGGGGTAAGACCTGTAACTATGTACGTATAAAATAGAAAATGACAATACCATAAGTATAGTACATTACTGCCGCGGTCTGTAATGACTGCGTTGCGCGAAAGCGCGGCGTAGCGCAACTCTAGGCCTACACAGCGCGGTCAGCATTGCAGCCCTTAATGGACAAGCTGGAATAAAGGCCGAGACCGAAGGTGGAGGCCTTTATAGCGCGGATAGCAAGGGCTGCAATGATGACCAAGCTTGAAGGTCGAGAGCGTAGTTAAGATGAGCTTCAGACCATGGTAAAATAATTTTGACAACCTTCAGTTTGTATTTTTTCTTTGACAATAAATTTTAGTTACATGTTTTGGAATGTATATGAATAGTATTTCTATACTAATCAATTACTGAACGGGGAAAGTGAACCCGTTGTAACGCTAGATGACGCTATTTGTATGTTACATCGTAATATCATTTTATCTTTGTCAAAAATGTTTGTGCACCTGAGTATGTTCCGCTACCAGGAGAGCAGTTTCAGAAGGAAAACCTCAATGCTTGAGGAACAAAACTCGACAATAATGGGTCTCCATATAATTGGTGGCTAAAATCCATCCGCAATGAAATTTCATACAACTTTGCTGGCATTGCTGGCACCTATTTAAGTAGCGCGAAAAAGTCTACTTTGCACAAAGAAGGTTGCCAAAATAATGACCACATTATAAGCATTTCTGAGTAAATTACATTAATTGCAATTTTTACAGATGATAAAATTAAGTCCCAAATGCTTTTTATCGACGAGATAAAGTTGATAACAACAAACACCTACTTATACCAGAACTTACAAATTACAAACTAACAAATGTCACGTCAATTTAATGTTTAAATATTTTTATTATTTGATACTCGACTTACAGTTAAATCCGAAAAAACATTTCAGGAATCCGCTATTTCATGTCTACCTTTAATGTATATTGTTCTTTAATGAAATCAGCTGCCATCTCAGCTATCATGATGACCGGAGCGTTGGTGTTCCCACGTGGTACCGTTGGCATCACGCTGGAATCCACGACTCTCAGACCCGCCACACCGAGCACGTTCAGCCGCGCGTCCAGTACCGAGCCCATCGGAGCCGTGCCCACCGCGTGCCACGCCGACGTCGCTAGCGCCAGCGCCAAGCACTTCAGGTACTCGCTCCCTCCCCGCGCCCCCTCGCACCCCGCTCCAGGAATCTCCACAACACGTGCTGCTTTCTCTCTGAAATGTGTCGTGTTCACCAGAGACATCACCTTCGTCATAGCTTCAGGGAACCCGTTCAGGTCCTCCGAGTGGGTGAACGTTCCGGAGTAAATCAAGGGGTCATCGAAAGGATCCGCAGACCTCAACCGAACTCTCCCTCTCGATTTCGGTTTCAACAACACCAACGCTAGTAATATTAGTTCATAATCATCGGAGCCGGCCCCCCCGGCCCCCCCGGCTCCCGCTGCCACTATCGTGTCGCAGATTTCTTTCTTCAGCCCGATGACGTCCGAACATCCCCGAGAGAAGTCTTCAGTAAGCGGAGAGCAGGTTGGATACACGGCGAACTCCGGTATTGTAGAGTTACTATGGAACGTCATGTAGGCTCCCATGCTGTCAGTTTTGGACAAAGCCCCAGTTCGGTCGTGTAAGTATTTCATCAACTCTATGTAAGAAGCCTCGCTCGTCACTGGACACGAGCCTTGCTCGGCTGCTACGAATAGAAGTACCATCGTGTGATCTTGCAAGTTGTCGCCCACTGGAAGGTCCTTAACTACTGTTACACCCAACTCTTCTAAGTGTTCTTTTGGTCCGATCCCTGACAGCATCAACAGTTTTGGCGTGTTGAAGGTGCCAGCTGATACTATCACCTCCTTGTTCACGTAAAATGTCAACTCTTCATCGGTCGCTTCCGAAAAGGCTTGAACTCCAATCGCTCTTTGATCTTGTATCAAAATCTTTGTCACAAAAGTATTTTTTAGGACACTGAAATTAGTTATATTTCCCACTTTATTCAGGATAGCTGTTAGGGAGCTGTCTCGTTGCCCATTGCGGATTGTGTGCGAGAATCTGCCCACACCTAGACGGTGCGGGTTCGTCATGTCCTTAACCTTATCGAATCCTAGCTCTTCAAAAGCTTCCAAGAATATTTTCGTAGTAAACGACGGCTCAGCAGTCCCGGTGACTTGTATTTCCCCCCCGGTCCCGTGGTACTTCATCAGGTCAGGGTCGTGGACGATGGCCTCGTCGGTCATGTGCTCGGTCTTCTTGAAGTATCGGAGGACGGAGGGCCAGGCCCAGTGGTCCCCGAGGAGAGCCGCCCACTCGTCGTAGTCCAGCGGGCTACCGCGCGAGTAGATCATGTCGTTGACGCTGCCGGTGCCGCCGAGCAGCCTCCCGCGCAGCTGCCGCTGGCTGCCGTTGCGCAGAGCTTGGCTAGAGTACTGGTCGTCGACCGTTGTGAAGTTCCAGTCGTACCTTCCGAATTTTAAATCGTCTCTGAATCCAGGAATCTGTAACAATAGCTTATGATAATTGAAATATGATGATATGAGTAAATAGTGCTAGGCGTTATGTATATTAGGCATGGGTCGTAACCACTTTTGCAGATAACCTATTGTCTTTGGCTACGTGGGTACTGTATGTACTATGAGTATAGCTGGTTTCAGAAGCTGGCTATTTTTCATAACCGATATTTTTTCAATATACTTCCTTTATATATCAATTTGCGATTTATGCGTGCAAGATTATAATAAATGAACATAGAATTATAAATTAGTTGAATTTAATTCAATCTTATAAAAAGCACTTAATTATACTTGGTTAGTAATTATGAATATTATGCTTTCATTTTATAAGCATTTTATACGTCACGACAAGGTTAGTTGGTTGGTTCTAATTAATGAATCGGAAGTACTCGGGTGGATCGGGCGCACTCGGCTCATGGGGCGTGGCGGCGGGCTGTCGATGATTATAGCTTGTTTGTTCGCTCACTCAGCTAGTCACCTTCTCCTCACCCACGTAGCTACGTCTTGTTCGCACGCGGTTCGCAAGAAAGAGTTGCGTATTGTTAGTTAAGGGGGTATACCGTCAAAATCGACGCTTTTTGAAGTTATTTATCTGCTGTTCAAAAGAAATCCCAGGTTAAATAAATTAGTATAACAATTTTGGGACCTTTTTCTAGATTTTGGACTATCAGAAACGCGATTGGAGAAATTTCACTCGATAGAAATGATTATTGAAATGAGATCTAAATTTACACAATTTTTGATATTCTGACAAATTGGGATAGCTTACAGACTTAAAAAATATTTACATGGGTTTTAACAATGCCTAAATTAAATTACTGGTTATGGAAATTTTCATAGCTAATTTAGTATTAATTTAAAACTGACTTTTTGTAAATTTTTCCCGATGCCGTCCCTCTCACACTGCGGGTCTTTCCACCTGGAGTAACGGGGACCTTTGCACGGACGATATATCACCTTAATGGCTACGTGTCACATTTCAAATGAATTCATTCATGATTTAGTAGTACCGGGAGAATGGTTATAGGTTGTTTTGTGGTATCAGTCAGTCGCCCCTTCCATAGCTATGCCCGTTCTGACTTCCGTAGACTTTGTGGAAGTTCCTGGATAAGCGCGCATCAACCTGCTCTCATGGACATTTTCCAACAGGCGCGGTAAAGGCCCATTGAAAATAAAACAAGTTGTATACATCAAATGTACATTTCGACACATGTAAACTCACGATTGTCTCCTTGGGCGGGTCGCCCCCAGCCTCCAGCAGCAGCACGGTAGCACCGGTCTCGCTCAGCCGCGCCGCCAGCGTCGAGCCCGCCGAGCCCGCGCCTACCACGATGAAGTCGAACCTCGACGCATCTGAAAATTATCATATCATTGGACGTAATACGTTCACGTAATGTAATGAGAGCTGAAGAAAAGATATACTTAGGCGTGCAAAGAAAATTTAAATTTCGGAGAAAAATAAAACAGAAAAATAACAAGAGCAACGTTTGAAATTTTACATTATGGTAACTTTACGCATGCTCAGATATTTCTCTCAGATGGGAATTTCCTGAAATCTCTTCTTAGCGGACATGACGTCATACAGAGAACGTCCACTCCATATTTCGTGTTCCTAGTCCAGGCGTTGATATATCAGATAGTCAGACATATAGAATATAATACACTCACTGAGGGTGGCGATGTCGCCCTGGGGCGGCCAGGGCTCCGTCAGCAGGCACAGCGCAGCGGCGAAGTAGCCCAGGGCTACAGACAGCGTCTGTCCCACGAAGCTGTCAGCACCACTCGGGTCAACCACGCAGGTATGCAAGCTGCGCCACAGCCCATAAGCCGTGAACCACATCCTAGCTCACTGGAAATTTTAATTTTATAAACGGGAACTTAAATAATCAAAAACTTAACTAAAGATGATCTAAATAAAATAAAATAAAACCTAACAAAGTAAACCTAAAATCTGAAATACTTATAACAAATAGAAAATACTGGTCGGATCGCTGCCATCGTTAGGAATGCTGCTCAAAAGGCTGCGGCGTTGCCACGTTCAATGGCCAAACTCATCCTTTGACCAAAATAGCTTCCAGCCCTTCGGTCACTATTACTTTATAAAGTCACCACGCTTCTGGACCCCACGGCTCAAGAGTTTCTACAGCAAAAGGCATAAATAAAAGGTATATGAAATTGCCGTTTTCTATTGAGAATTTGAAGGACACTCAATTTTGAGTACTAACTTTTTTGCATTATTTATTTAGGAATTACAAATCCAAATTATGTAATTTCTTTTGTCTATGAACGAGTCAATATTAAGATAACAGCAACATTAATTTAATTTTTGAAGTGTCAGCTGTAAAAAATTATTACGAATATTATCATGGAAATGGATGGCACTTAGGACGAACTGTTTTTGAAGATTTAATTTTGGTTATCAAACTGACAATAAAATCAAAATTTAATACGTAGATGTAAAACCTTGAAATCAACTTTCAAACAAAAAACAAATAATGGAAATAGTTATTGAATTACAGGAATTATGAACTCGTGAATCTGTAAGAAAATTTCGGCAATTTCATAATTGTAAAGACCTTTTATGAAGCCCTCGCCAAGGGCTCCATACTCTCGACTTTAGTTCTAGTTACTATTCTAGTGCACTAACTTACACTGTACTGCACCGAGCTGCAACGTACACTTTAGTTCTAGTTACTATTCTAGTGCACTAACTTACACTGTACTGCACCAAGCTGCAACGTACACTTTAGTTCTAGTTACTATTCTAGTGCACTAACTTACACTGTACTGCACCGAGCTGCAACGTACACTTTAGTTCTAGTTACTATTCTAGTGCACTAACTTACACTGTACTGCACCAAGCTGCAACGTACACTTTAGTTCTAGTTACTATTCTAGTGCACTAACTTACACTGTACTGCACCGAGCTGCAACGTACACTTTAGTTCTAGTTACTATTCTAGTGCACTAACTTACACTGTGCTGCACCGAGCTGCAACGTACACTTTAGTTCTAGTTACTATTCTAGTGCACAAATTACACTGTACTGCACCGAGCTGCAACGTACACTTTTGCGCCTTTATTTTTAAAGAGAATTACCTACTTGCGGATCCGCAGTGGTGGATTCAGCAGGCCGTAAAATTTGCTGGATCCAGTTGAATTGCTGGATGAGGGATTTAACAACTGCAGTCCCTTCTCGTAACTGTGATTGACGCCGAACACAGGATAGGGTCCAAAATATATTTCACTTTTCTTTTTTTTAATTATGATAATAACTGAAATATTTATATACCTGCTTCTGCCCAAAACTATGATTAATTATCTATACAGGACCTAACCTTAAAAATACCGAGCAATTTATAATAATAATAATACTACTCGACGTGTACTAGGTACTTTCATTTGAATGTTTATCTGTAAGATAGCTAATAGATTCTCAGAACATCAGTTGCAGTCATAGATATCATACTTGTGTTATATACATATCAGTTCTCTCTTTATCGGAGGAATATTAGGGTTCGGTCAAATACCGGGAACCCGTACAATATTAGGGTTCGGTCAAATACCGGGAACCCGTACAATATTAGGGTTCGGTCAAATACCGGGAACCCGTACAATATTAGGGTTCGGTCAAATACCGGGAACCCGTACAATATTAGGGTTCGGTCAAATACCGGGAACCCGTACAATAGCGAAGCCGCTGCTTTCGACAGGTTTTTTCAAAATTACACTTGACCACTAGCGCCGCGCCGCGGTGATCATTGTCAGTCAGTGACACTATCTGCTCCGAATTTGTTTTAAGGTGCTGTCAGCATTAAAATCGGTATAAAGTATTTTTAAAGCAGTGCATCTATGAAACGGTGGCATATTTACAATTGAAAAGAAAAATGTTTTTTTTTCACTTTTAAGCATCCATTGTCGTGGCAAAATAAAAGCAATGAAACATACTTCTGTGCATTAAAAAAACTTCAAACATACCTTTTAAGGGGCGGGTAGCAACCAACGACCTTGAGTCGACCTGTGTCGGTACAAATATCGACAGAAACTATATTGAAATAACGTTCATATCAGCGCGCACTGCATTACGACGTCGCTGGGTCTCCGGATAGCGCAAAAAAAATGAGTTCAAAAACTAAAACCCGACTACTGTAATATCACGCTCTAAAAAGTATTAAACAAGAAAATATCCTCATCTGAAATTGTTATGTTCAAACGAATCAATATTACTTACACGTAATACATTTCAATGTATTTAATAAATATTCATAGTGATGTTCAGAGGATCGCCGTAGTCATATGCCACTTTGCCCTAAAGCTTATGATCGCTGACGAATGTATTGTTTTTTTAACCGACTTCAAAAAGGAGGCGGTTCTCAATTCGACTGTATGTTTTTTTTTCATTTTTTTTTTCATTTTTTTTTGGCGTTGTTACTCCATAACTCCGTCATTTCCCAACCGATTTGAACAATTCTTTTTTTGTTTGAAAGAGTATACTTTCAGGTAGGTCCCATTTTGGGTTTGGTCATGATCTGATGAAGGTCTTCAGAGATAGGCAGTGGAACTCCTCAGAAAATGACAGCATATCTCTCGAAATTGAGGCAATCGCTATGTACTTGGGTGCTGATTACAAGGTATTACTTGAAAATCGACATTCTTCCACCTGACCTTCGATCCTGGCTTCATCAACATATTCACCATAGAATTCTTCAACGGATCAGAGCACATAACTCGAGATTGCGGCAATCACTGCGTTAGGGTGCTGATTCAAGGGTATTACTTGGAGATTATCAGAATACCCACATGACCTTCGATCCTGGCTTCATCACCATAGAACTCCTCAACGGATGACAGCACATAACTTTAGATTGCGGCAACCAGTTTGTGTTAGGGTGCTCATTGCAGGGCATTGCTGAAAATTGCCTGCGTACCCACCTGAATTTCGATCTTGGCTTCATCACCGTAGAACTCTTCAACGGATGACAGCACATAACTCGAGATTGCGGTAATCATGTTGTGTTAGGGTGCTGATAGCAGGAAGCTACTCAAACATGGCTACTTATACTCACTTGAACTTCGTTTCATATTAAAACCACGTTTGCAAGAACTACCTATACCTCACAATTTAACCCAGCAACACTAAAAAATGTGAAATAAAATAAACTTTTAACAAAAAAATAGCAACCGACTTCAATAGTAACAGCAGTCATTCACTAAAAAGTTAATAATAATTCTATAAAGACCGATGGTACCGAAGCAACACTTTTGCCGACTTCTTTCTTCCTGAAACATTATGTTATCTAGAAGTCGGCGTATTTCCTACGATATAGCAACATAAAAACCAATATAAGAACGCCGACTTCTAGATAACATAACGTTTCAGGAAGAAAGAAGTCGGCAAAAGTGTTGCTTCGGTACCATCGGTCTTTATAGAATTATTATTAACTTTTTAGTGAATGACTGCTGTTACTATTGAAGTCGGTTGCTATTTTTTTGTTAAAAGTTTATTTTTTTTTAGGATAGGTGGCATAAGACCACGGCTATCCTCTGAACATCACTATGAATATTTATTAAATACATTGAAATGTATTACGTGTAAGTAATATTGATTCGTTTGTACATAACAATTTCAGATGAGGATATTTTCTTGTTTAATACTTTTTAGAGCGTGATATTACAGTAGTCGGGTTTTAGTTTTTGAACTCATTTTTTATTTAAATTATTTGGGGATGTAATTTTATGACAGCGTATATGCAGAGCCGCTTTAAATATACATACGTATTTATTATATAAATGTATTTTGCGAAGGATTCGAATGAAGCTTGATTTTATAGAAATTATTTCCAATTATCAGATGCAGGCAAGCAAAGCCGCAAGCAACAGCTAACAATATACATATATATTTTAGAAATGTGCGAATTAAGCCCTTTCATTTGATACCCAATACGGCATAATTAAGACATTTTTTTTTAGTTCATGACAATATGCTCTCTAGAGGGCTCTATATTCTATTTAATATAACGTCACGTATCCCATAATCAGCGGACAATCAAGACGCTTCCAACGATACCTCATTTGTCAAATTATGATAAGTAGTTTAGAAGTTATGAGGGAACAGATGAACATTCATACATACATACATACATACATACATACCGGTCAAAATCATAAACCTCCTTTTTGCTTCGCTATGGACGGAAAAATAATCCATAAATAAATTTCCTAAACGATATAATTCCGTGTATTTTTTTTAATGTGGAACATTAACTAAAACTGTGACATACTGCACACACTCAATTGTTTGTGTTTATGTAGGTCACTTCGTGCACGTCACGCACGTAATGTATCAATATTGGAGTTTATGTAGGTCACTTCGTGCACGTCACGCACGTAATGTATCAATATTGGAGTTTATGTAGGTCACTTCGTGCACGTCACGCACGTAATGTATCAATATTGGAGTTTATGTAGTTAACTTCGTGCACGTCACGCACGTAATGTATCAATATTGGAGTTTATGTAGGTCACTTCGTGCACGTCACGCACGTAATGTATCAATATTGGAGTTTATGTAGGTCACTTCGTGCACGTCACGCACGTAATGTATCAATATTGGAGTTTATGTAGGTCACTTCGTGCACGTCACGCACGTAATGTATCAATATTGGAGTTTATGTAGGTCACTTCGTGCACGTCACGCACGTAATGTATCAATATTGGAGTTTATGTAGGTCACTTCGTGCACGTCACGCACGTAATGTATCAATATTGGAGTTTATGTAGGTCACTTCGTGCACGTCACGCACGTAATGTATCAATATTGGAGTTTTATATCAATAAATATTAGACCTATTACTGACTACATAATGTGTTTATCATACTTTCACAAAATGTTGTACAAACTGTGGTGCCAACCTCATCGTGTGCGGGGCCACGCAACAAGAAAATAACTGGTCATATTTATGGGGTTCTGGACTCAGGGTATAGGTGGGTCATAGGATATCATCTACCTACGGCGTGCCATCCTGAAGTCAGCCCACGACACGCGGTCGGCCCTTGGAAGCGGCACCTACTTATCTAATAATATGAATATTATCGTCTAGTAAGGAGTCTCTATGGGCCCAGGCTCCACTATCCTGACAATTAAGGAGCTACCAGTGGAATCCCAAGTAGCATTCGGGGTTCTATATAAGATGTCTAGTCGTTCACATGTACTCCACAAGCTGTGTAAGTCAGCTGTATAAGAGCTGTATAGCTTGCTATAATGCTCTTATATAAACAGTTTGGGCACAAATTAGACAGCCTTAAGTTCACTATGGCTGTACATTAGCAGTATAATAGCATTATAATAGCAGTTTAAGTAGTAACGTCGGACTTAAGGCTGACTTACGGCACTATATGGGACGCAGTATGAACCATACAACGTACATGAGTGTAATAAAAAGTAACAAGTGGCTAAATACACAGCCTTCACAGTTATAAAATCCGACAAAATTACTCCAGTGCTACCTCAAATTCACATGTGTCCTATTATTTCTTTATTTTATTATTAATTTCCTCATTGGTTTGGTTTTGTGTGTGCCATCAGAAACATTAACTCCGGCTGATCAAGGATACAAATTTATGATAACACGCGGTAATACTTAATAATGTTAATGCCATGGGAATGCAACTTTATCGTGAAATGTATAAATATTTACAGCTAAAATATTCACGCGCCTCTGAAAAAACGCGATATTCATTTTAAAATATTTAAAACTGGCTGAGAGGAAATCTACAATTTTCAGTTTTTGATATTATATTGGCATTATAATTATACTACGGTAATTAATTATAAAATGAAACCAAAACTCAATCGCTATATCTGCGTATTTTGTGATAAATCTGCATGATAATTTTGGAGATTTATTTGGTAAATATTTTAGGTTACGTAGAACAAAATGGTGGAAATGAAATACGGCTATGTGAAATACGGCTATTGTTATAACTCCAATTTTAATGCAGTTCAAATGTGTTCTGTTAGAATGCTGTTGTCTATATGAAGTCCCACATTTGTACCACTACAGAGCCAATGTCTATAAATTTATTCTAATGTGAACTTATGTACAGCTTTAAGGTGTAGTTCAGGTCAATTGTGTATCATCGTTTAATTCTTTCAATATACTAACATTTTATAGAGGTCCGCAATAATAATTATTGTCCGTTAAATCGCCTAGCCCAGGTACTAAGTCAAGTATGAGTACCTAAAGTACAAATTTTGTAACAAACTAACAAAAAACACTTTTTGTTTTCGTGTGAGATACACAGTGGGATAAGTGTAATAGAATATCACATTCACATTCATGTTCAG
Source organism: Ypsolopha sequella (assembly GCA_934047225.1). Lineage (NCBI taxonomy): Eukaryota > Metazoa > Arthropoda > Insecta > Lepidoptera > Ypsolophidae > Ypsolopha > Ypsolopha sequella. The sequence continues at coordinate 30,137,139 of OW203989.1, forward strand.
CTTACAGCAAATAAGAGTAGTACTTGTGGACAAATAAACTGCTATTGATGTTAATGGACAACACATATAGTCCTTTTAACAGCCTAAAGTGCACATGCGAGCCATTTAAACACTTCTGTACAGATAGTAAAAAAAGGTTATTTTAATGATCACAAACAAGTCCTACTACAGCTACTAGCTGTATAACATTCTAAAACAAGTAAACATAACAGCCTTTGGCTTTATAAATGACCACGTGTGTTCTATTAAAATTCTAGCTCTATAACATCGTACAAGTAGGCCGTTAAACAGCGGTTGCCGTATCTTTACCCTCCTATAATGCTCTTAGTCAGACGGCTGACTAAAGTATAGTTGTTAGAGTATTATAACACCAACAATCGTTTAAAAGTATAACTCTACACTCCTATAAGTCCCTTAGACAGGTATAGGTGTTATTAATCGCAATAATGCAGCTTATACATCACAAGTGAACTGTAATAATGCTAATGTACGAACATGCAACATCCCTCGGACACAAATTGTTTGTTTGAACTGTAAAGTACAAGAACCCACGTCGCTAAATTAAGATAAATATTCGGTAAATAAAATTAACTAAATCCCTACTACAAATTCAAGAACTATGTAATTAGTTAATATTTATGCCGAAGTACGCATCAGAATAAGTAATTGGTATCAGATTCCCCCAAGGTTTGGATGAGATTGCTGAAGATGGGATAGAGTGGAGGGCACATATCGAACTATCGGTGCCGCCTGATGTCAACTATCGGTGCCGCCTGATGTCAACTTTATCACACACACAGATGCTCTGCGACATTATCTATACATATCATTCATTGCCCTCTGTTGTGTGCTATTTGTTTGTGGCCCATCAGATAAACATAGATATAAACATAAAATATATTTATATTTAAGTATACCAGACGAGCAACATCTGGAATGCTAGTCTAGTCTACCTATATAGTTCCCGCATCTTATATATTGAACTTCCAAGAGAAAGTACGAGGTTCCCCTAATTATTATTATCTTTTTTTTTATCCCGCGTCTCGACAACAGATGGCGCCGATCCCTTTGCTTCCGCTACTGGATAACAGATGGCACTGCGTAGCGTTTCTGCCATTATGACCTACTTAACAACATATTTACTAGGGGACCTCTCCAAATTTTTGATTTATTGGATATTTAGCGAAGATATTCAACCAATTAATTTACGGTATTGTGCTTTCACCCGAATTTTTACTTTCATGACATTGTTTTTCCAATTCATCTTATACGTGCAAACTTTGTACCTACTTCTGCCCGTAAGAACTTCATAATTATCTGTCTGTTTGACGTTAAACAAAACAACTATATTATAAAGCATATTTTATATAGGTATATACAACGACATTCTATGTCATTGGGTATATATTAAAAATATAATTTAGTTTTGTATAGATCCAGTAACTCCACCCACGTTGTTGATCCGTCGGCTGAAGCCTACGAAGAAAATAGTATTTAAATAAAAATAAATTATTGATGCCATGTAGACATATAGCCAAGACAAATACTCTTTACTGCACACCAAATAAATTAAATAAGTAAAATAACAAACTTATAGCGATTTCTTCCAGACAATCGTATATTAACATATCATTATGACGTATAATTAGAGGTAGGTACGTAAATAGCTACATTGCATAAATAAATAATTATTTTACGTATAGTACACTAGCCTTTGGCCCGCGGCTCTGCCCGCGTTTATTCAATCAGTACCCCATACATATGTGTTGACCGGGGCCACTTCGATGATACTTGAGTGCGCTCTAGAGCTAAAACGGGACACCAGACAAACATTGTAAAATTTGTAGATTTGGCCTCACTACAATACATATAATTTTATTAAAAATTTGTCAAAAATATACAATGTACAGACACGACTTTCTTAATACAGTTATTTTATATAATATGTTGACTTGCACTCGTAGCACAGCGTTAATCGCGCGCGACGCAACTTAGTTGTATCACAAGTGCGACGAGCGTGACACGATATTTTTGTGGTTAAATAGATAGTATGTCACGCTCCTCAAACCTGTGATTCAACTAAGTCGCATCGCGCTCGGTTAACCACTGTGCTACGGGGCCAGCACAATTGATTTTTACACTGTGACAATCATAATGGTCCATTTTTCAAGTTTTCTTACGTGAATCATTCCATGTGACAAAGTCCGAAATGCCCCAACAGTACCGCGCCCACCGGCAGCGAAGTCCTGCAGTTAATTGACATCACGGTGCTACGAGGTAAATGCACCTTGTAGTACCTGCAATTATATCATTACACGTAATTATGCAACAGCCTTAGTGATGCGCTCTGAGCAATAGATATATGATCAAACTACGACAATGCATGTGTATGTACAATTATATAATTACACGTAATTATGCAACAGCCTTAGTGATGCGCTCTGAGCAATAGATATATGATCAAACTACGACAATGCATGTGTATGTACAATTATATAATTACACGTAATTATGCAACAGCCTTAGTGATGCGCTCTGAGCAATAGATATATGATCAAACTACGACAATGCATGTGTATGTACAATTATATAATTACACGTAATTATGCAACAGCCTTAGTGATGCGCTCTGAGCAATAGATATATGATCAAACTACGACAATGCATGTGTATGTACAATTATATAATTACACGTAATTATGCAACAGCCTTAGTGATGCGCTCTGAGCAATAGATATATGATCAAACTACGACAATGTATGTGTATGTACAATTATATCATTACACGTAATTATGCAACAGCCTTAGTGATGCGCTCTGAGCAATAGATATATGATCAAACTACGACAATGTATGTGTATGTACAATTATATCATTACACGTAATTATGCAACAGCCTTAGTGATGCGCTCTGAGCAATAGATATATGATCAAACTACGACAATGTATGTGTATGTACAATTATATAATTACACGTAATTATGCAACAGCCTTAGTGATGCGCTCTGAGCAATAGATATATGATCAAACTACGACAATGCATGTGTACTAGATCGTTCAATAAGTCCCGAGACTAACTTGCAGATGGCGCCATAGATTAAAAACTCTTCTTGATTTTTAGAAAGTACCGGTCATCAAATGAGATGTGTCAAATTTTTTTGAAAATCGGTCTATGAAATATTGAGTTACAGACATTTAAGTAATGATACTTTTGTAATTTCGAAAACAATGGAAAAAAAACGAGTTTCATGCGTTTATAAAACATTGTTTTTAATGGCAAGAAACACCGTTCAAGCACAACAGTGGCCTATAAAGTGTTATTCGGAATCTGCTCCGTCTAAACCAACCATTTGTCGGTGGTATGCCGATTTCAAACGCGGTCATATGGACACAAATGATGCTGAATGCTCTGGTCGTCCAAATGAAGCAGTGACTCAACAAAACATCAACCAAGTCCTGAAAATCGTGAAGGAAGATCAGAAGCTGAAAGTACGCGCGATAGCTGAGATAGTGAAGGTTTCAACTGGTAGTGTTTTCATTATTTTACATAAAAATTTGGCCATGAAAAAGCTTTTTCCAAATGGGTGCCGCGTTTGCTAACAATTGCTCAAAAGCAACAACGTATCAATGATTCAGAGCGCTGTTTGGCACTGTTTAGCAGAAATAAAAAGGATTTTTTACGTCGGTATGTGACAATGGACAATACATGGATTCAACATTTCACTCCGGAATCCAATCGGCAGTGAGCAGAGTGGAGAGCAGCCGGTGAAAGCGGCCCGAGACGGCCTAAGACACAAAAATCTGCCAGCAAGGTTATGGCCTCTATATTCTTGGATGCGCATGGAATACTCTTCATCGACTACCTTGATAAGGGGAAAAATATAAATAGCGAATATTACATGGGATTATTAGATCGATTAAAGTACGAAATCGCGGAAAAACGGCCTCAAATTAAGAAAAAAAAGTGATCTTTCACCAGGACATTGCGCCGTATCACAAGTCCATGATAACGATGGCCATACTAAAGGAATCGGGCTACCAATTACTACCCCATCCACCTAAGTCTCCAGATTTGGCCCCCAGCGATTACTGGCTGTTTCCAAACCTAAAAAAAAATGCTCCAGGGTAAGAAATTTTACTCAAATGGCGAAGTAATGGCAGCAACGGAGGCTTATTTTGAAACTAAAGATAAATCGTTCTTCACACATGGAATGGAAAAGTTAAAAAAGCGTTGAAGGGACTGTATCGCAGTTGAAGGAGACTACGTTGATGAATAAAAAATAATTTTATCAAAAAAGCTTTGTTTTAGTATTTAGTATCGGTACTTATTGAACCGAGTGTTATGTACAATTATATAATTACACGTAATTATGCAACAGCCTTAGTGATGCGCTCTGAGCAATAGATATATGATCAAACTACGACAATGTATGTGTATGTACAATTATATCATTACACGTAATTATGCAACAGCCTTAGTGATGCGCTCTGAGCAATAGATATATGATCAAACTACGACAATGCATGAGTATGTACAATTATATAATTACACGTAATTATGCAACAGCCTTAGTGATGCGCTCTGAGCAATAGATATATGATCAAACTACGACAATGCATGTGTATGTACAATTATATAATTACACGTAATTATGCAACAGCCTTAGTGATGCGCTCTGAGCAATAGATATATGATCAAACTACGACAATGTATGTGTATGTACAATTATATAATTACACATAATTATGCAACAGCCTTAGTGATGCGCTCTGAGCAATAGATATATGATCAAACTACGACAATGTATGTGTATGTACAATTATATAATTACACATAATTATGCAACAGCCTTAGTGATGCGCTCTGAGCAATAGATATATGATCAAACTACGACAATGCATGTGTATGTACAATTATATAATTACACGTAATTATGCAACAGCCTTAGTGATGCGCTCTGAGCAATAGATATATGATCAAACTACGACAATGTATGTGTATGTACAATTATATAATTACACATAATTATGCAACAGCCTTAGTGATGCGCTCTGAGCAATAGATATATGATCAAACTACGACAATGTATGTGTATGTACAATTATATAATTACACGTAATTATGCAACAGCCTTAGTGATGCGCTCTGAGCAATAGATATATGATCAAACTACGACAATGTATGTGTATGTACAATTATATAATTACACATAATTATGCAACAGCCTTAGTGATGCGCTCTGAGCAATAGATATATGATCAAACTACGACAATGTATGTGTATGTACAATTTTATAATTACACGTAATTATGCAACAGCCTTAGTGATGCGCTCTGAGCAATAGATATATGATCAAACTACGACAATGTATGTGTATGTACAATTATATAATTGCACATAATTATGCAACAGCCTTAGTGATGCGCTCTGAGCAATAGATATATGATCAAACTACGACAATGCATGTGTATGTACAATTATATAATTACACGTAATTATGCAACAGCCTTAGTGAGGCGCTCTGAGCAATAGATATATGATCAAACTACGACAATGTATGTGTATGTACAATTAAATAATTACACATAATTATGCAACAGCCTTAGTGATGCGCTCTGAGCAATAGATATATGATCAAACTACGACAATGCATGTGTATGTACAATTATATAATTACACGTAATTATGCAACAGCCTTAGTGATGCGCTCTGAGCAATAGATATATGATCAAACTACGACAATGTATGTGTATGTACAATTATATAATTACACATAATTATGCAACAGCCTTAGTGATGCGCTCTGAGCAATAGATATATGATCAAACTACGACAATGTATGTGTATGTACAATTATATAATTACACATAATTATGCAACAGCCTTAGTGATGCGCTCTGAGCAATAGATATATGATCAAACTACGACAATGTATGTGTATGTACAATTATATAATTACACGTAATTATGCAACAGCCTTAGTGATGCGCTCTGAGCAATAGATATATGATCAAACTACGACAATGTATGTGTATGTACAATTATATAATTACACGTAATTATGCAACAGCCTTAGTGATGCGCTCTGAGCAATAGATATATGATCAAACTACGACAATGCATGAGTATGTACAATTATATAAATACACGTAATTATGCAACAGCCTTAGTGATGCGCTCTGAGCAATAGATATATGATCAAACTACAACAATGCATGTGTATATACAATCAAACCATAGTGAACTTAACGCGACAAGACAATACAAGACAAGACAAATACTCTGTATTGTGCAATATATAAAATAAACTTAAAGTAGAAAAACAAGATACAGATATATTACATTTGGCGGTCTTAATCGATGAAAGCGATTTCTTAAGGTGAGGCATCGAGTTTTCAACGACCAGTGTCACTCCAAGCGGAAAACGTGCAGTGCGAGAAGGACCGGGAGAAAGACAAAAAAATTGCTTTTTATTTATATAAAAAAAACTAAAATGACTAGAAAAAATTCCAATTACCAAAATGTAGATATCATTAAAACCCATGTAATAAAATATGTTTGGGGTCTATACATGATAATTATTTGTCAAACTATGAGAAAGCGTGTGTTTGAAGACCTCATTTTAATAATTATTTCTATCGAGTGAAATATTTTTAATCGCGTTTCTTTATTACAGAAATCTAGAAAAAGGTTCCGAAAATGTTAAACTAATTTATCAAACTAGTAGCTTCTTACTGAACGTAGTAAAATGACTCCAAAAAGTGCAAAAGGAGCAAGGAGCAAGCCAGTGAACCATGATCACTAATCTAATCGTCATAATATGTCTTCAGATAACTTGATTAGAATCAACTTACCTAACATCCCATCCGTACGCGTTTTCAGTTGGAACATAAAAACCAGGTTCGTTCAGTAGCAAATGCTTCTGTAGCGTTTTAAACTCAACATGGTTTGCATTTGTTGGATCAACAGTCTGCAAATATTGTTCATCATCTTTCGAAGCCTCAGGTTTACCATTCAGCACAACAATCACATCCTGACCTTCCGGATTGACGACGAAAAGTTGAACATTCAAAGATTGGTCCTCATATCCTGGTAAGATTTTCGTTACGACGCAAGCAACGAAACTATTATTGATGTAAAAATCACAATGAAACAGTCTTATCAGCCTGTGATCAGGTGTCAGTTCATCAGAAGGGTTGACCTTGAGACACGACCCTCCGGTGAAGCTGTCCTCCAGATATACTTCTAGACACTCCAGCTCACCAGGTACCTGAGCTAAAGCTAGATGAGTTGGATCTGCTACGTTCCCCAAGCTATCATTTTCTGTTAATGACACCACGAATTCGTAGGATTTCAGCGGAACTGTCACCTCGACACCACCGGAATTATCTTTCTTTATACGTAGAAGAGATTTAATCATGTTCGTGCTAGACCGGCTTTTGTTTGTAACAGAATATTCTTCCCCATCTATAGAATTATCCGACAGATTATACTCTTCTTCAGTTGGGAGAAATCTCTCCCGATATTTCTCGATTCCTGTGCTCTGTTGCAAACGCGTTAGTTGTAGGACGTGAAGAATGTCGCTAATCGTGGTCACCAGGTAACCGTGCTGCCCTTGGTTGGAATTCGGCTGGTACTGCTGATGCCTCAAGTTGTACCATGGAACTGGACCAAAAACCTGGTACAAACAATGTAACATTCTGGTAAATCAGACATCGGTGCTTTGAGAAACACTTAAATAGTTGGTCTCACCTCTCCATAAAACCTTCGTTTCTTGCCCTGACCTCTACAGAACGAGGTCTGGAAGGGCAGCGCGCTCGGCAGCCTCGTGTTCAAGTAGGGCCACAGGCTGCCCCACAACGCTCGATCCCGTAACAGGAACTGCTCATATTTCTGTAATGTCCCACACGCTCCCGCCGCGTCCTGCTCACGATGATCAGGAATATCTTCGTGCGTCCACGCAGGCGCGAACAATGCCGTCGAGCAGCCATACTTGTGTGGAATCTTCATAGCCTGAAATTAATTTAAAGATACGTTGCTAAGAACTTCTGGTATTTGATTTCCAAGAGCTCTGGTTACCGTATACCTCATGAGTATTGAATTGTCCACCTCCGTAGAAGTTCCGTCCCCAAACGTCCAGCCCAACATACAGGTCTGTCAGTCGGTCGCCGGCCAACGCCGCGCTGGCGGCCACGTGGCGCTCCGACCACGTGTAATTGGTGAACATGCCGTCGCACGCATCGAAGAATGCTCTGGAGAACGTCAGGACAGGTGGAATCAAAGAGAACCAACATTAACTTGACATATCAGTGATCGAATGTAGAAAAGAAGCATAAGTTTGTACTTGTTTTTGTGATTGAGTCCGTTCTGCCAGTCAAGCTGACCGTCCACGGTGACGCTGTCGTACCAGATGAGGAGAGGGTTTTGTAGCTCCTGATGCAGGCTCGAATGCAGGGACCGCACGAACTCCAACAACATTGCGGGCTCTTTTATCTAACAAAGCAATAAAATACACATTAGGATTTCTAATTAGATACAATTCAAAATAATAAGAGCCAGCGGTAGCTCAGTCAGTACGACGCGGACTCTCGATCTTGCTGCTGGTCGAGGTCGAGCATGGATCAATAATAACTCTCGAACATGGACCAATAAGAACTCTCGATCTTGCTAGCGGTTTAACATGAACCAATAAGAACTCTGGCTCTTTGCTACCAATCAAGCATGGACCAATAAGAACTCTGGATTTTTGATAACGGTCGAGTTTGGACCAATAAGAACTCTCGATCTTGCTGTCGGTTGAGCATAGACCTATAGGAACTCTCGATCTTGCTGTCGGTTGAGCATGGACCTATAGGAACTCTCGATCTTGCTGTCGGTTGAGCATAGACCTATAGGAACTCTCGATCTTGCTGTCGGTTGAGCATGGACCTATAGGAACTCTCGATCTTGCTGTCGGTTGAGCATGGACCTATAGGAACTCTCGATCTTGCTGTCGGTTGAGCATGGACCTATAGGAACTCTCGATCTTGTTACCGGTCGAATATGGACCAATGAGTATTACTGAATTATAGTATGCATACCACTTGCTGACGAGGAAGAAAACACATTGATCTGAGGTAAAAATGTAGGTATGTTCTAAAAGCGTATACTTGTGCCCGAAACGCGGCGATAAGTCTCCGCCACCTGTCGCGTTGGAAGAGGGTGTTACGAGTTTTGCCTATTCGATAATACCTCTGACACCCCTCGGGGAAATAATATGTGTAATGAGAACAAAATAAGATGTCAGTAATCATTAAGTGAACCTGGTTCTCGACGTTGAGAAGCCATCCGTCGATCTTGAGAGTTTTGGCGATGGCCGTGAGCATGCTAGTGAAGTTCTTCCTCTCCACCTCGCTGGAGAGGATGCGGTCCCAGAACTCCTCGCCGTCCTTCCATTCGGTGATGACAGTCCCTGTCGGTACATGGATCGTCAACCACGCTCTGTCCAACGATACCCACAACAAGGAGGTTCTTGGGTTTTTAGCGAAAGATTTAAACCAAGTTAAAATTATATAGAAATATAAGGTGATTATATTCATACAGCCAAATTTATACTGAAGATACTCCTGTACTATAACAAGTGTGACCTGTACTGTCTGTACGTACCGATAACTCTGACGATATGGCGCTGTCTGTACGTACCGATAACTCTGACGATATGGCGCTGTCTGTACGTACCGATAACTCTGACGATATGGCGCTGTCTGTACGTACCGATAACTCTGACGATATGGCGCTGTCTGTACGTACCGATAACTCTGACGATATGGCGCTGTCTGTACGTACCGATAACTCTAACGATATAGCGCTGTCTGTACGTACCGATAACTCTGACGCCATGCGCATGCCCGACGTTGATCCAGCCGAGCGGCGGGATCGTTATCAAGTGGTGACTAAAATAGCAGAAAATGTCGATTCCACTCCAGTTGTAGAATGTGTACGCATCGTAGCCACCGGTGCCGTCAATAAAACTGCAATTATAACAAACACTGAAAACGTATACGCTTACAACACGGGACGGTTGCAGTTCTTAATACAACAGCGCCACTGTTTGTCAGGTGAACAAAAGTTAAACTAAAGTAGAATATACACAGGCTAAGAAATCGAGAAAAAATATCAGTTGTTTCATACATTTTCGTCGGTAACTTTTTTATTTTTTTTTGCGTGTCGAGGGTTGGCTCCATAGTAAAAGTTCGTATGGACGAGCACTATCGCATGTTTCCGGCTTCTGCAACTTAATTTTAACACCCAATATAATATAGTCACGACATGAATCCCGCAAGTCACAGTCTAGACTCGGTACACCCGCGTTTCACCGACGATCGTAACGTTCAACGTGATGAGTGTTGAACCCTATTGAAATTGAAATTGAAATAGAAATTGAAATATCGCCGTACGCACAAACACACGCTTTTTAGGGCATGCAGGTTTCCTCACAATATTTTCCTTCACCGTTCAGCAAGTGGTAAGTAAGAACAAATACTGTAGCCGATTATGAAGGCTTCAATTTTAGTTTTAGTGCTGTCAAAACTTAAATTTTTGCAAAGTAATTTAGTTTCTGTTCCTAACATTTAAAGTCTATTTTGTAATCAAGAAAATTTTGTTTTGACAGCACTAAAACTAAAATTAAAGCCTTCAGCATCGGCTTTACTATGACTTAAATATTATGCATATTTTATAAAGCTGCCGCTCTGCTATAAAACAGACAATACGTCATAATATATGTTTATAGAACCGAGAGACACCTAGAGTTAGGGTAAATTCAGATGTGGGGTAAGGTCGTATAATACGTTTATAGTACCGAGAGACACCTAGAGTTAGGGTAAATTCAGATGTGGGGTAAGGTCGTACAATATGTTTATAGTACCGAGAGACACCTAGAGTTAGGGTAAATTCAGATGTGGGGTAAGGTCGTATAATACGTTTATAGTACCGAGAGACACCTAGAGTTAGGGTAAATTCAGATGTGGGGTAAGGTCGTATAATACGTTTATAGTACCGAGAGACACCTAGAGTTAGGGTAAATTCAGATGTGGGGTAAAGTCGTATAATACGTTTATAGTACCGAGAGACACCTAGAGTTAGGGTAAATTCAGATGTGGGGTAAAGTCGTATAATACGTTTATAGTACCGAGAGACACCTAGAGTTAGGGTCAATTCAGATGTGGGGTAAGGTCGTATAATACGTTTATAGTACCGAGAGACACCTAGAGTTAGGGTAAATTCAGATGTGGGGTAAGGTCGTATAATACGTTTATAGTACCGAGAGACACCTAGAGTTAGGGTAAATTCAGATGTGGGGTAAATTCGTATAATACGTTTATAGTACCGAGAGACACCTAGAGTTAGGGTCAATTCAGATGTGGGGTAAGGTCGTATAATACGTTTATAGTACCGAGAGACACCTAGAGTTAGGGTAAATTCAGATGTTGGGTAAGGTCGTATAATACGTTTATAGTGTTACATTTTACTTTAGATTATAAATAAAACATAATTTACAATTTAGGAACTATATTTCTAAGACATTTAGTATAAGTATTAAATTTAAAAAATAGGTACATATCACTTGCAATCGTTACTTAAGTATTTATACAGGGTCGCAGTTCTTTGTCTGATTACGGTCAACATTAATTACAAAGGGCTAAGAGGTACCGCACAACACTCTCCTAGAACGAACAGCTTCGCAGACGACGGACACGGAAGAGCGGGTTCTCGGAAGAGCGGGTTCTTAGAAGAGCGGGTTCTCAGAAGAGCCCGGTCTCGCTGCAGGCGGACGCAGTGAAGCGGGTGTAGCTAGACGGGAGTAGGCCCGTAGCTTATTCCTTACTTAAAACCCCGAATAATGGGGTTTCCAACACTTAAACTAATCACATACACAAATTCTCGAATAATACGAGATAAATAAATAAAAACACGAGCCAGCGCGTAGCAGTATGGTAGGTAGGTATATTTAAAAACACTCGCACGGTGATAGATCAGCCGTCGTCGTGGAGCGCGTATAAGTAAATGAATCATCCAGTCGTTTTGAACGGTAGAACTGTACGAAACAAGGACCGTATCCGAAGTTAATCGACCGGTGACGATTGGTAGAATTTTACGGCGTGTGTTAGATTAATTGTAATAATAATTCTGTTTGCTTTGTTTAAATTTGTATTACGTAAAAGGTTTTAGAACTACAACGTGACAATAGTACCGAGAGACACCTAGAGTTAGGGTAAATTCAGATGTGGGGTAAGGTCGTATAATATGTTTATAGTACCGAGAGACATCTAAAGTTAAAAAAGAAATGGAAAAAAAGGAGAGTGAAGCTGCGAACAAAAGCTAGTTTAAAATAAAAATAAAGTACCAACAGATATAAATTCACAGAAAAATTCACGGAAAAAAATGCTTGTGTAAAGTTGCATGATTTGATTGTTAGTAGGGAGATTATTAAGAAGTGAATTTTATTTTTACAAATACATACTTTAGGTAGGTACTATACCTGTCGTCGTGATAGCCATTGGCCATATCATGGCAAACCAAAGTCTTCGGTAACTTTTTAATTTCATGACGTTTGAAATTTTCTACTTCCGGTTTGAAATGACAGAAGTTTCGTGGAATTTCCATATTTTTTTCTCCGATATCCATATTGCGAATTGCATAATTACTGTGAGGTTTCATTGCCACGCAGAGTGATCTCCAAGGCGGTGGATTTTGTAAAAATAACATAATATCTTCAAATGAATCTATTGGCTTACAAGTTAGTTCGATTTCACTGAAAAGTCTAGTTCCTGACATTGTGTCTATATCTATAAAAAATCCCTAGTTCTTTTATGATTGCAAGATATTTTCACCGTGTTCTAATAAATAAAAGTATGTATGTAAGGGTTTTTTTGTATTAATTGAGAAACAGCTGATTTTGACAGCTTCTCAATGATAAGAAAATAATATGGAAAATGGTAGAAAAAATTAAATGCCAAACAAATTGATAGGTAGTTGATTTATTTAATTTAATATGTTATTTTATATAAAAATCCAGTAATTTTATATTTATAAATATAACAATAAATTATAAAAATACAATTTGTTATATCTAGTTATTCAAAGAGGGAATGCTGCCAGCCTTCTGAGAACCCGCCCACAAGTCGGCGGCAATTCCCATGGCTTAATTTTTAAAAGACTTTATTTTCATAAAATTTACGTCATTTTAGGACATAGTTTTCATTATTTTGGTATTGGTATAAATTAACCATTATTTTTTTATGATTTTTAAAGAATTGTCCGATGACCTTGTCACTTGAGAATTTTAGACATTATACTGATGGTGATGTGTTATTGCTTAAAAAAAAGTGGTTTGTCTCTGTCCATCTACTCATCTGTCATCTAGCTGTCAAGTTAGTCTGAAGCGAATTACCTACTATAAATTTATCTTGATAGCAAACGACACATTTCTAAATAGCCATTACTCAAGTGACGTCACACGAGGGCAAATGGAAGTTGCAGCCTTTTCGTTTTTTAGGCCAAAACTTCGAAATATGGCTTATTAAACCTAAATCTCGAAATTGTTTTCGAATTAACACACCTTAACATAATTTAATCTATGCCTATTTAGATTTTTTTTTTCATTTACTTCTTTTTTTTCTTTAGCAGATTTTTTAATTTAAATTAGTTTAATTTCATTTAAGGGATAGGTTCATTTTATTTATAGGATAGTTCTAGCTTGCTATTATGTTTTTAAGTTATTTGTTTTATTCGATTTTTTATGAGTTTATGGAGTTATTTCTTTTTTAATTAATTAGGTATACGTGAAATTTTATTCAACAAAAGTACAGTCAATTCAAGTAATTGTACACGTTCACCCGCAAACCACTCGAACTTTGCAGATATTTTAAATTACTGATTGAGTTACACTAATAGACGTGGTGATGGCTCGTAATAATTTCAACAACTATGCTATAGTAAATGGTACATATTCTGATGATAGATGAGTCACTTGGTCGGACACACATTGCTTCGATAACGGTGCATGTGCAAGGAAACTGATAACTATGTGTTCACCATTGCAATAAACAAATATGCCTTGGCTACTTATTTACTAAATTAAATATAATTGACACCATTGTGCGCAAATTTGTCTGTTCTTTGTGTGTAAGTGTATTAAGTGTGTGTGTATGACACACAGGTTTGAGGTTGGATTGAAAATGTTCACGGCCCAGTTAAGAAAACAAAAGAGAATACATGTAAAAATATTTTTATATTTTAAAAAATATATTAACAGAGGCCTTAGCCCAACAATGGGATGACTGGTAGTTGTAAAAAGTGAAAAAGCAAGTTATAAAACACACTACAATAAGTTTTTGAACATTTGACATATCATAATTTACAAAATTTTTAAAGAAATAATTAATTTTATTATATGATATTGTAATTATTGATGTTAGTGTCTTCTTATAATTGTGCACGAAAAATAAGACTCCCAAATATTAAGAGAAGTAATTTTATAAGTAGTTGCGTACCTAAAAACAGATAGGTACCAATGGAAACTTTGCGATGGAACGTATAAAATATATAGGTAATAAGGTTTTGTTGAATAACTATTGAGTGAATTTTGAAAATAAGTGTTCTCTTTCGATTAATTAGAAAAATCCGCCTTTTTCTAATTAATCGAGACTGAACACTTAACTTGAAAATTCACTCAATAGTTATTCAACAAAAATCATCGCAAAGTTTCCATTTCTGTAAACTTGAATTTTAAAAATGTAATTATACGTTATAAGGTTTTGTTAAATAACTAAGTAATTGAGTAAGTGTTCTGATTAATTTTAAAAGCTTTTTTTTATTTATTTTTTCAGAGAATTTACGTTATTTTAGCACATAGTTAGTTTTCATTATTTTGGTATATAAATTAACCATCATTTTTTATGATTTTTTAAAGAATTGTCCGATATGACGTCACTTGAGAATTTTAGAACTTACACTTAATTTGTGATGTGTGATCGCTTATAAAAAAAGTGATCTGTCTCTGTCTGTCTAATCATCTGCCATCCAGCTGTCAAATTAGTCGGAAGCAAACGAACGAACGCCTGATACAACAATTTTTTAGCATCTCATACATATTCATTAGTTTATAATTTAAATAAGGGTTTCTTTAGTCTGAGATTTAAATGCAATAAAATTAGTGGAATTTGGTGGTTTCTTTTAATCCAAATTTTCTGAAATCTGGCGACATTTTACTCCTAGCGCTTTAAAAAAAAACCAAGGTGGCAACACTGATATTGCTAAATAAATAGAGATAAAAAAAAACAAATCAAAAGAAAATAAATTTTGTGCAAATTTATTTATTCATAATATTTAAACCTAGTTTTATTGAAAAATGTATTGGTCTTTGGCGAAATTAAACGTCGTCACACACATTCCGAAGCCATAGCCACAAAAGAAGAAGGGAATATTGAAGTTTTATACACTGAACAATATTATTATGATATCTAACCTTTATATTTGGCGGAACTGGCAACCACAGTGAGTTAAAAATAGTAAAGAGCTAAATTAAAAATACCTATAATATGTTCCCACGAGGTTTTATAAATTAACGCGTAAGGATCGTGCCCCCTTAGCGACACTGACCGAATCTCATTGCCCACTTCCATCTCGAAGTAAGGATCGTGCCCCCTTAGCGACACTGACCGAATCTCATTGCCCACTTCCATCTCGAAGTAAGGATCGTGCCCCCTTAGCGACACTGACCGAATCTCATTGCCCACTTCCATCTCGAAGTAAGGATCGTGCCCCCTTAGCGACACTGACCGAATCTCATTGCCCACTTCCATCTCGAAGTAAGGATCGTGCCCCCTTAGCGACA
Organism: Ypsolopha sequella; assembly: GCA_934047225.1. NCBI lineage: Eukaryota > Metazoa > Arthropoda > Insecta > Lepidoptera > Ypsolophidae > Ypsolopha > Ypsolopha sequella. Next base: position 30,153,017 of record OW203989.1, read on the forward strand.
CTGACCGAATCTCATTGCCCACTTCCATCTCGAAGTAAGGATCGTGCCCCCTTAGCGACACTGACCGAATCTCATTGCCCACTTCCATCTCGAAGTCCTGATGCTGATGCTGACCGCTATCGCGCAGTTCGACAGCGTTCTCATATCCATTTATTTTAGGTATGTAAGTTGAGTACTGAGAATTATACTGTAAGTATTTAGTGATACAATGTAAAGCGGTCCATTCACCACTCAGTGTTGAATAATGATTCTTAATATTAGAAAACGATACTTTCAACATGTATGATTCAACTATAATATAACTACACATGATTATCATGGTACGAGGGTGAGGTCACGAGCAGTCAGAGGGCTGCAGTTTCTTTTGTGTTGAGACAGCGGCAGGTGTTAGACGGGGGAATGACCCGCTTTGCATCATCTCAATAAACATAGTATAGACCTGACCCTTTGTTTACTGTTACAAAATGTGTAAACCCTCCTTTAGCTAGATCGCATGCATAACAATAATCTCCAACTTTAATTGGTTTGCAGATGCTCGGAACTTAAAGGAAAGAGACATAATAAAAATGCCTAAATGCTTACTGATTACCAAGTTCCTCCAAGCAAAGATCTCAATAATACTTTCAGTTGTGTTAAGCATTTCAAGCATATATTTCTTTGCATATTATGGCTCCTACAACTATGCTCACATTCCCACTGAAGAATTAGAAACTCATCTTTATCGAAAAGTTAGTTCTAAGTTAGTTTCAAAGCCATCGAAACCAAACTGTGAATATGATTTTATCAAGAACACAAATACTCTATACGGTAAGACAATACCAAGTAATTTTGATGACTTTCTTCCGAATGGCATTGTTAATGGAAGCTACAGTCCGGAGCATTGCAACCCAGCCTTCAGTGTTGCCATCCTTGTGACGTACAGGAATAGACAGAGTCAACTGAATATCTTTCTACCATATATGCATAACTTTCTGAGGAAACAAAACATTCATTACAAGTAGGTTATCCTTATAACCATAGCTCGGACAGCTCATCGCAAAACAATTGCAAAACAGAAATAGAACAAGAAATATTGCAGTTGTGTTATATACATATATCCAAAATAATATTTTTAGAATTTTCTTTTGGCATTGAAAAACTATTCAGATAATTTCTGTGAATGTGATGTTAGTGGAGATGTTAATGTGATTGACATTGCAAAATTTCAACAGAGGAAACTGCTTGGCACGGTTGTACCTAGGGGTGTTCTGAGCTGATTTAGCCCGGTAGGCAGCTTGCAGGTGACCTAAGCGTAATATCTGAATACATTAAGCAACTAGACCGAGTTTGGTGTCATTTTTGGATAATTCGAAGGTGAGGAATTAATTTCTGGAACAAAATTTACATTCCTCTATACAAAAAAGGGGTGTTTTGAAAAAAAAATTTTGAATATGAGTTCTTTTTTCTTTCCTCCCTCTTAAAATTTTTGAAATAGAAATTTTGGATTTTGAAAAAATTTATGTTATATAGTTTTACAGCCCATTTTTTCAAGAACATACCTATAACCATAAACTTATTGAATATTTTATAATCATACAAAGTAACAAAAAAAGTTAAATGTAGATCTGCGAAATACATATTGTAGATACACTCATAGTTTACTATGACAAGTTAGTATAAAAAGTCCAGAAAAAAAAATGAATACCCAAAAAAAAATTTTCTCTGCATTATAAAACAACATTTTTGAGAAATGTTGAACTTTTTCTGAATATTATTTTGTCGGATTTTTTCGCCCAAGTAACAATTACATTTGTTTAAAATTTCAAGTACCAACTTCAAATTCAAATAGTTTATTTTGTAAAGTAGGTACACATAATACACTTTTTAAGAGTCCAATTTAATCTTATAAAAATATATTTAAGAAATTATACGTACATGAACTAAATTAAAGGTTTATTTAATTTATGCAGCAATATATATACGATCATATACGAATCAAATGATAGGTAAGATCTATAATTATATACTACACTACATACTAATAAGTTACATATAAATACATGCCTACTCCACCCATTCAATTAGTCTTGATAAGAAGAAGGGTAAGAAGATAAAGATTAAACGTTTCAAAAGTTATACTTACCTAAAATATGTGACATACATATGGACAAACAGATGGATAACGGAGTCTCAGCACAATTTACTTTCTACTTAAACAAAATTCAACACAAGTAAAGAAAAAGTGCATGTATATGTCAAAGGCAAATAGTAAAATTCGTCTGTTTACAAACGGCGTCGTCAGTTTCTAAACGCTCGCTGTTTTGCAATTTGCGTCGTCGTCGTCATATCATAGAATTCAGCATTTTATAATTTGTCTATGTACCTATGTCGTAATTCTGTTAGAACTATTTTGCTCCGCTTCACTAGCTAGGCACCCAATATGTATTTACATGTAAACATCTGATACTGCCGCCTACCAAAAACGGTTTATCTCCGATGTAAATCACTAGAGGGGACTTTTCAAAACCTCGGCAATCGTTTTCTTGAAGAGACCTAAAGCTCTATAATATTTACAATAAGGTCGGACTTGTTCCGAAGTAATGAAAATAGTTTTTAAATGTAGAAAAATGTGGCGAAGAACTTGATTTTTCGTAAGGAAAGATTAAACGATAGAAAAAGCTTGCTCGAACCTATGAAATTAAATAAATATGCGCTATTTAGTACAAGATCAAAAACGTCTGAAAACAAAACTTAGCATAGCAGCATAATACATGTGTACCTACTTTACAAAATAAACTATTTGAATTTGAAGTTGGTACTTGAAATTTTCAACAAATGTAAATGTTACTTGGGCGAAAAAATCGGACAAAATAATATTCAGAAAAAGTTCAACATTTCTCAAAAATGTTTTATAACACAGAGAAAATTTTTTTTTTTGGGTATTAATTTTTTTCTCTGGACTTTTTATACTAACTTGTCATAGTAAACTATGAGTGTATCTACAATATGTATTCCGCAGATCTACATTTAACTTTTTTTGTTACTTTGTATGATTATAAAATAATCAATAAGTTTATGGTTATAAGAAGATAAGCTGTAAAACTATATAACATAAATTTTTTCAAAATACAAAATTTCTGTTTCAAAAATTTCAAGAGGGAGGAAAGAAAAAAGTACTCCTATTCAAATTTTTTTTTTCAAAACGCCCCTTTTTTGTAGGAGGAATGTAAATTTTGTTCCAGAAATTAATTTCTCACCTTCGAATTATCCAAAAATGACACCAAACTCGATCTAGTTGCTTAATGTATTCAGATACTACGCTTAGGTCACCTGCAAGCTGCCTACCGGGCTAAATCAGCTCAGAACACCCCTAGGTACACCTGTGCCAAGCTGTTTCGTCTGTTGAAAAATCGCAAGATTTCCACCATAATATCGCATTAACAAGGCCACTATGTTGCTGTGCTGTTTTGTGGCAACCATCGTCAATGGTGGCAACAAAGTTTGCTTAGCATTTTTGAATCATGTGGAAGTTAGAAACTGTTAATAAATGAATCAATCAAGGATTATTCGGAGCTGTCTTACAATGAAGATTCTTGTGGAGCCAATTTTCCATGACATCATTCCATGGTATACGTTCCTATCCTACCTAAAATGGGTTCATCCTTAAGGTACCCGATCCTTGAGGGACCCGTCCTTTAGGGCCCCGATCCTTGCACACCGATAAATTTAATTATCTTTTTTTGTTATTTTTGCCATTACCATGCTAGTGTACCATCGATACAAAAAGTGCTTCAAAGTACATTAATTAAATAATGTGTTAGTTTGGTTAAGGCAACCTAGTCTAAAGTTAAACTGATATAATTTTATATTTATTCCATATTTTAAATCCCTAGAAATACTAAAGACGAGCCAAAAAAAATGGACCCATTGTGGCCACTAACTAGTTATAATGAGCTGGCGTGGCGCTATACTAAACTATGTTTTATATGCGCTATACTATGTTTACTATATTTTACACATAAACAATCTTTGCTGAGATTTAAAAAAAATGTAAGTAAATGTAAAAGCACTAGTGCAGTAAAATAAAGTAAAAAGTAAGCGTGTTTTATAAGCTGCATTATGGACCTAAAAGCGGTGAAATAAGAACTACTTTATTAGCAACTGTGTTACTACTTAATTCCAACTGATTAATAATTTTGTTAGTTTAACACTTTTGTTGGCAATTATACTTTAAACGACATTGGCATTTTATCAAATTTATCGGAGTTCTCAAGTATCGGGGCTCTAAAGGACGGGTCCCCCAAGGATCGGGTACCTCCCCCCCTAAAATTAGTAAGTATGTAACACTCCTTAGTCCATTATTTTTTGTTTTGCGATGACCTGTCTGCTATGGTTATCACTAGAGATGGGATAATCAAATAGGTACATATTTACCTAAAATTAGATTTTCACAAAATATGAAAGCGTCTTCAGAAAATATTACTTTATGTAGGTCAATATAAAAATATGCATCCAATTCTAGGTATTTATGATTCTATTCTACAGAAAACCTGAACTTTAGGTAAATATGGATCCGATTATCTGATCTCTAGTTATGACATATTAGTATTTTTTATATGTTGACATATTCAAAATCATTACATTTTTTTGTCCACTACAGAATTTTTATCATAGAACAAGCAGACGATACACCATGGAATAAAGGTTCCCTCTACAACATTGGCGCTAAATATGCGATAGCAGAGAAGTTTCCATGTCTCATTCTGCATGATATTGACTTACTACCACTAGACGAGAGCAACCTGTATGTCTGCCTGACGGAGCCCAGACATATGAGTGCTAGTTTAGACTCCATGAGATACATCCTGATGTACAGCAACCTTGTGGGCGGAGCCATGGCCATTCAGTCTGAGCAATACACACTAGTTAACGGACTATCCAATAAGTTTCTCAATTGGGGAGGTGAAGATGATGACTTCTCCAACCGCATTCGAGCTCATCATTTAAAAATACTCAGGTGATTTATATACATATTTACTTTTTTTTTGCATTTGTTTAACAGTCCTTACATTTTATATCACAAAAACAAAACTTATACTTGAAAAAGATCTATTTTTAATTCGTTGTAGTTGTCTCGCACTGGACTTAGCTGGACTAAAACCCTCCATTCAAAGCTACAAACGATGTGTAATATTGATGTGTAAATTTATTTAATATTATTTACAAATTCAAAAAAACAATAAAAGATCAAAGAATGTATCATCTCGAAACAGTTTTTTAACAGCATGCCCTGGCATAAAGTTAATTTCCACCCTCATATAACATTTAGTTACATACATCCGTATACTCACGCCTGTCTCCCAGACCACAGAGATACGGGTAGGCAGAGACTACAAATTTACATCTGCTACGATTTAGACACACCTCTTTCGCCTCTTCCAAATCTTTTTGACATTGCCCTTCATCAGTATGTCACCAATTTGGTCAGCATTCGTCCTTCTAGGGCGGCCTGGTCGAGCTGTACAAATTTCTTTCGTCACCCTACTTTCATTCATCCTCTCTACATGTCCAAATCACCGAACCATTCCTTTTTCTACTCTAGTCACTACATCTTCTTTCAGGCCGCAAATATCCCATATGTCGATATTTTCCACTCTGTCATTCAATGTTAAACCACACATACTCCGAAAGGAACGCATTTAGGCATGAAGTTAAATAGACCAAAGATAACAAGAGACTGATGGATTCCTTCCTCTTCAGATTCCCAAGACCAATGTCCAGATACATAATGCTGCGTCACAGGAAACAGCTGATGAACGAGTCCAGGTTCGAGACGATGAGGGTTGGCCGGAGTCGGCAGCACGAGGACGGACTCAGCACGGTGCGGTACCTCGCCGCGCAGGTCAAGAAGTATCGCCTGTTCACACTGGTCCAGGTCAGGTTATGATACAAGCATCTCCACTACGAATCTCTTCACCAAATCGTGTATTTTAATTGCGGACGGACAGGCAGAGAATAGACGGCTCAGTGTAACTGATCCCATTCATATTTTAATAAGTAGTGACCACTAAATGCTTTAACTTGCGCTCCCAAATTCGTTTTGAAAAGTTGTTGTAGAATAGATCAAATGTGTGGTTTCAATTTAGTGTATGTTGCCTGTGTTACTAATGTAATCATTTTCAATTATAAATTATGATTATTATCCGAAATCTCGTTATTGTTTGTGATATGTATAATTTATTAATAATAAAATATGTACCAAAGAGTACAATAATGTATTGTACACTACATATATAAATAACGCACGTACGAATCGTCGCCAGTCTTCGGCACAAATGTCGCATTTTCGTAATCGTATTTCCGCTTTCTTACTATCCATGACAGATAGTTCACTACCGGTCGCCTATTGACAGCCAAAATTATGGGAAAGAAAACCAAAAGCTTTTACGGTAGAGGGCGCTGACTTTGCTGAAAGATGTTATTTTTGATAGGTAGTAATTTGGTAAACAATGTAAATAATGCTGAAGACAAGAGCATGATATTTACGAAACACAATGTTCGAAAGGGTACCTGTTGTATTTGAAGAAACCTACAATAACTAGACTATTTATAGTTCAGTATCCTTAATGCCTTTTCCCACATTTTTCTCAACTTTACATCACTAGGAAACTTTAAAGTTCCGTTTCCTTTACATCCAAAAGCTACACAAACACTCATTGCTTAAACTTTTCAATGAAAATAGTAAATTATTTAATTATTTGTATGTGTAATGACAAGCTAACCCTCGGTTTCTGAAAGGCCAATCAAAGTTAACAGTAGATTAAAAAAACTTTAAACGCAAATAACGGTGAAAATAAAGCATATATGAAGTCTGAATAGTGATGAATCAATAATTAACTTAGTTAATTTTTGATTTCAATGTAAAATTCCCACTTTTTCTGCCTTAATCCGCAGATAATTATTTTTTAATCTACTGTTAACATTGATTGGCCTTTCAGAAACCGGGGGTAACAGACACAAACACACAGTGCCCTCTATGTGGAACTAATTTGACAGTAAGCATCCCTGCATCCCCAGTGCACGTGTTCTAAAATGACTGACTCTTTTTAGGGTTTCTTAGTACCTAAAAGGTAAAAAAGGAACCTTAATAGTGAGACTCCGTTGTCCGTCCGTACGTCCGTATGTCACAGCCTCACAACTTTAGCACCGTTAAAGATAAAGACTTTAAATTTGGCACAAAAATAGCATTAATCTGTCTACATAACACGGTGTAAAAAAAATTGAATAATTTGAAATAATTCAAAATATTTCCAAAACAAAAGAGATGAAAAAAATATATTCTAAAAATACAATATGTGTATCAAATTGTAGATAAGTAATAGTACATTACGATACGAGAGCGATGAAACGTTTTCTGACGAGTGTGAGTTTGCGGCACGAGCCGAAGGCGAGTGCTGCAATCACACGAGTCGAGAAAAAGTTTCTCGCACGAGTTTCGTATAATTTTTTATAGCACAAGTGCGGAAAATGCCGACTTTACGCACAGTGTCAAAGCGGTCATTTTACGCACAGTGTGCTATAAATTTTTTTTTTATATAATATTGCAATATGGGAATCAAATTGTCATTATTAAAGAGCTGTTTGTAAACATATATACGTTTACTATATTTATTGGCACTGATTTCGAAAAATCTCGGAAAAACCACGAAAAAAACCTTATCTCTAAAACTGGTGGACAGAAAAATATGAAAAAATTCATGGTAATATGTGTTTACGTAAAGATGACAGGAAAAATATAGCGGTTGAGAAATTCACGAAAACAAAATGACAACATTCCCAAAACTGTCGCATTGGGTACGCGAGTCTGACTCGCACTTGACCGTTTTTTTTTTCTCTTTAATAAATTTCCAATTAGGAGCCGTCCATATATTACGTTACCGATTTTTGTCGGCCCCCTACAATCATTATATCGTCATCATCTAAAGAACCCACCCTCTCACAAAACTGATGTCATTTTTGTCGGCCCCCTACAATCATTATATCGTCATCATCTAAAGAACCCACCCTCTCACAAAACTGATGTCATTTTTGTCGGCCCCCTACAATCATTATATCGTCATCATCTAAAGAACCCACCCTCTCACAAAACTGATGTCATTTTTGTCGGCCCCCTACAATCATTATATCGTCATCATCTAAAGAACCCACCCTCTCACAAAACTGATATCATTTTTGTCGGCCCCCTACAATCATTATATCGTCATCATCTAAAGAACCCACCCTCTCACAAAACTGATGTCATTTTTGTCGGCCCCCTACAATCATTATATCGTCATCATCTAAAGAACCCACCCTCTCACAAAACTGATGTCATTTTTGTCGGCCCCCTACAATCATTATATCGTCATCATCTAAAGAACCCACCCTCTCACAAAACTGATATCATTTTTGTCGGCCCCCTACAATCATTATATCGTCATCATCTAAAGAACCCACCCTCTCACAAAACTGATATCATTTTTGTCGGCCCCCTACAATCATTATATCGTCATCATCTAAAGAACCCACCCTCTCACAAAACTGATGTCATTTTTGTCGGCCCCCTACAATCATTATATCGTCATCATCTAAAGAACCCACCCTCTCACAAAACTGATATCATTTTTGTCGGCCCCCTACAATCATTATATCGTCATCATCTAAAGAACCCACCCTCTCACAAAACTGATGTCATTTTTGTCGGCCCCCTACAATCATTATATCGTCATCATCTAAAGAACCCACCCTCTCACAAAACTGATATCATTTTTGTCGGCCCCCTACAATCATTATATCGTCATCATCTAAAGAACCCACCCTCTCACAAAACTGATGTCATTTTTGTCGGCCCCCTACAATCATTATATCGTCATCATCTAAAGAACCCACCCTCTCACAAAACTGATATCATTTTTGTCGGCCCCCTACAATCATTATATCGTCATCATCTAAAGAACCCACCCTCTCACAAAACTGATGTCATTTTTGTCGGCCCCCTACAATCATTATACAGGGTGGAAAAAATGAAAGGGCCCTGGAGGGGAACTACCTTAAATCCTTTAGTTAGCTCATTTTACTGAAAGGAAACATTCCTTTATTTTTTAAAAGAAACAAAACTGCATTCAAAGATCTTCTAAAATTTGCTTGTCTCACCCGGGAACTGAACCAACTAAAAATTTAAAAAATAAACCCTCGCTATTTTATTATACGAATCGGTAGGATTATTGTTCAGGATAAAATTTGTCTACTAAACTAAAGTCTTACACTCATCTGTTGTACGAGATACCCATGAAATTGAATATTTATTACAAGTTCTTTATTAACAATGCCTAGTACTGTTCACTTGTAAAGTAATAATTATACGCCATTATTACACAATAACAGCACAGAATGAAAGCAAAACAAAACAAAATTTTAATTTCGAACGAAATTTATGGTTCGAACTTCAAATTTGTTTATTTGCAAAAAATGCGTTGCAAAAAAAATACGTTCCTTTTTTAAACTTTTCGTCAGTACGCCTAGTGCAAGAAGTAATTGTGCTCTGCATACATTTATAATTACCATTTAACGATTTTCTTATTGAAGTCTTCAACAAGGTACTTAAGATAAATAACATTAGCAAGCTTGTACTTCATACGATGTCTTTGTATGTAAGAGAGATAAAAAAATTAGAACGTTTCATTTACTTGTTACAAGTAAACAGTACTAGGTATTGTTAACAAAGAACTTGTTATAAATATTTAATTTCATGAGTATCTCGTACAACAGATGAGTGTAAGACCAAATGTTTATTAGACAAATTTTATTCTGAACAATAATCCTATCGATTCGTATAATAAAATAGCGAGGGTTTATTTTTTTAATTTTTAGTTGGATCGATTCCCGGGTGAGACAAGCGAATTTCAGAATATCTTTGAATGCAGTTTTGTTTATTTAAAAAAATAAAGGAATGTTTCCTTTCAGTAAAATGAGCTAACTAAACGATTTAAGGTAGCTCCCCTCCAGGGCCCTTAAATTTTTTCCACCCTGTATCGTCATCATCTAAAGAACCCACCCTCTCACAAAACTGATATCATTTTTGTCGGCCCCCTACAATCATTATATCGTCATCATCTAAAGAACCCACCCTCTCACAAAACTGATGTCATTTTTGTCGGCCCCCTACAATCATTATATCGTCATCATCTAAAGAACCCACCCTCTCACAAAACTGATATCATTTTTGTCGGCCCCCTACAATCATTATATCGTCATCATCTAAAGAACCCACCCTCTCACAAAACTGATGTCATTTTTGTCGGCCCCCTACAATCATTATATCGTCATCATCTAAAGAACCCACCCTCTCACAAAACTGATATCATTTTTGTCGGCCCCCTACAATCATTATATCGTCATCATCTAAAGAACCCACCCTCTCACAAAACTGATGTCATTTTTGTCGGCCCCCTACAATCATTATATCGTCATCATCTAAAGAACCCACCCTCTCACAAAACTGATATCATTTTTGTCGGCCCCCTACAATCATTATATCGTCATCATCTAAAGAACCCACCCTCTCACAAAACTGATGTCATTTTTGTCGGCCCCCTACAATCATTATATCGTCATCATCTAAAGAACCCACCCTCTCACAAAACTGATGTCATTTTCATTATCTGTATTACAAATTCAATATTGATATTTGTACAATCGTTTTTTCTTTCGTTAAAATTCCACCATTCTTGCCATCTATGCTTATGATATCACCATCATCTCCAGGCTTACCCTTAATTTCAATAATTTCAAATGTCGTAATATATCGTCGGCCCCTTACTACTTTTTCGGCTTATTGCGAACAGTGGCGAAGATTTGTTGTGTGCTCATTACATCCTTACATTAGCAGATCTGTAAGTAGATATTTAAGATTAATACCTAGTTTCTTTTGTTTATTTGCAAGTTGATCAAATATGTTAAATATTATTATTATTTAAATACACTTGTACAATCACCACCATCAACTTCAAATATTTTAAATGTATCAAATTAATTATTTTCAAGTTGATCAAATACTTTGTACCGAATGCTGCATATATTGTGATAAGGAAATAGGCTATTGATAAGGTCAAAGCGAGTCAATGCAATGTGTACTTAGTTTATTGAATAAAGGAATACAATTACAATGATGTCGAGTACATATACTAGTTATTCGACGGTGTATGTAATGGCATAGTTTTCACTATGGTAGTGGTGTGTCGCAGGGACACATCTCGCCCCAGTTCTGTCCTTGCGAGAGCGCGACCGGCAGCCGCGTCGTCAGACCGCAGTGGCGGCCGCAGCTCTCCATCACATCTCGCACTATATCTGAGGGGGGACGTTACCTATTTTATCTACTCGGCTCCCATGATTGACAGTATTGCTAGGTTAAACGAAAACCACATTAGAATCCGTTGAATGATTCTCAAATCATAAGCATCATTGCAACATAAAAAGAAAGACAAACTTAATACGAGCGAACATACTAACACCAGCCTGTCCATGTGTTGGTACATGCACGCAGCGAACAGCCGGCAAATATATAATAAATAATTCCTATAATTCAATAGCTATTTCCATTATTTGTTTTTTATTTGAAACCGCCTGCCCAGCGTGTGTGAGTATGGGCAATTCTTCCAGGATGACCGCCGGGAGTGGCAAAGTCCTGGAAAGGCTGATGTCCAGCAGTGGACGAATTAGGCTGATGGATGATTTGAAAGTTGATTTCAAGGTTTACATCTTTGTATTAAATTTTGTTTTTATTGCCAGTTTGACAACTAAAATTAAATCTTCAAAAAAAGTTCGTCCTAAATGCCATCATTTCCGTGATAAGATTCGTAATATATTTTTACAGCTGACACTTTTTTATGATTGTTGCTGTTAGCTTAATGTTGTCTCGTTCATACACAAAAAAATATAAAATTTTGATTTGTCATTCCTATAAAAAATGCAAAAATGTTAATGCTGAAAATTGAGTTTTCTTCAAATTGTCCATACAACACGGACAGTTCATAGGTTTGCATCCAATACTTAGCAATATGTCCTTGTTGAGGTACGTACTACGTGCAGTGGCGAGGTGTTCGGCGCGCACCTCCCACACGAGCTCGTCGTGTATCTGCAACACCAGGTGACCCTCCACGCCCTCCTCCCGCAGGCGCGCGGCGCTCTCCGCCATCGACAACTTGCACAGGTCCGCCGCCGAACCTGACGGACAAGGAAGTTAACTTGGAAAGGGACAGCCTACAGACATTTCATTTTAAAGTAGCTTGACAAGCTCCCCATTGGTTTGTAGCTTCGTGTTGCTGGTGTACCTTGCACAATAAAGTTGACGGCCTGCCTCTCGGCGTGTGACTTGAGTGGGAAGTCGGTGCTGGAGATGTGTTTGAAATGCCTCGCTCGGCCGCACAGAGTGGACAGTCTTCCGCCGGCAGACTCGCAGCGGGACACGACGCTGCGGCCGAAGCTCTTCAGAGACGGAAACGTTCCTGTGAACGTGCAAGGGTTCACTCTGTGGCGACCGCCATTGAACACTTTGCTACAGATTCGAGGAAGAAAAGATTGCCTGATGTATCTTACTGTTGAAGCTGGTGACGATGGACAAAGTCTGATCGTAGCTGACGTTGAGAATGTCCATCAGTTTCCTGGCGCCGGCTCCGTACAAGCTCGCGTACACGATGCGCTTCGTGCGCTCGCGTTCCTCCGTCGAGACGGCTTCCTCGGGTTTGTTCAACCTGCAGCATAACGTTACCATCAACCGACAACCAAAGACCTCGTGATCTGTGAGACGAACTCTCACCATTTGGCAGCGAGCACCCTGAACAGATCGCGGTCCGTGGCGAGCACGTCCAGCAGCGCGGTGTCTGCGGCCGCGTGCGCGAACACTCGGCACTCGATGTGCTGGAAGTCGGCGGCGAGTAGAGTGAACCCTGGCCGCGCCACGTATACCGACCGGAAGTTCACCACCTGATTCTCTGGGGACAAAACTGCTGCTCACTTATTGTGGCAGAACAACTTACTGGGAAAATAGCACAACTAAATTCCAACGATATAGAAAGGATAGAAAACGAGATGCTGTTTAAATACACTGACACTTACGACTTGGCGAATGTTTGTTACGTTTTATTTGTATGACATCATTTGTATGTCGCAATATCGTTAGGCGCGGATCCAGGAGAGGAGCAATGTTGTTGAGGAGGGTAATCACACCCATTGCCCCCGCCCCTCCATCAATGAGCTCCATGGTGTAAGTTCATAAATAACGGCGAGTTTTGTTTACTTTTAGTAATAGTTTAGATGTACAAACCTGTTTCCCCAGATTCAGTGAACATGATAAGGCTGAAAGGGCCCTTCGGAATGGCTTGTAGGTTCGGGTGGCTCGAAGCGATGCGACCCGTCGCTGCTGCCGTCTGCACCCTGCAGTGTACCGTGAACAATGTTCAGATCTGAACAACGAAATTGTAATAAATCCACTAGCTAGATTATCTGTTGCTTACCAAATGGGTTTGACGACACCTTCTTTGACGTGCTGAGTAATTCCGGTGAGGAAAGTGGCATGTGCTTTGTGAAGATGACGGTACTCCAGAATCAATTTGGGCAGTGGATGCAGGGACATCAGATTACGAAGCTACAGGAAAACATGAACCTTAGTACTCGCGTTATCGGATGAGATTTGCTTTAATAATTACCTACCATTGCTTCTGATGTAGATTTGGCTCCTGTGGCAATGGTCTCGCGAATTTTAACATTATTCTTGGAGTCCAACTTCAGCTCTTCGTACAGAATCGTTCTCACTTGAACGGTTGAATTAATTTGGAATGTTTTTCCTGCTGCTTTATAGCATTCTTGTTCCACTGTTTTAACTTTGTTGAGCAGGAGACTCTCCATCGCTTTTAATTTCTCAAGATCTACTTTGACCCCTCGACGTTCCATATCTGTTACAAAATTAATACGGTAAATACCCACATTAAAACTGTTCAATATAATATGGACAACGGAAGTTTTTATTGTATATTTAGTGTTCACCAGCGATCAACGGCACTAGTCGCATCTCTATCTCCATGAAGACACTCCAGATACCCTGGTCGCACAACACTGTTCTCAGCAAATCGGTGCACTCGTTGAGCAGAGTGAGGTACCAGGCCGCCTCCTGCAGAACGCACTCCGTCGCGATGGTGAACGCGGGCGTGAACGACAACACTTTCTGTACTTGGCCGAAGTCCTCCGGAGGATTGTCAGGGTCTACGAGACTGCCACCTATCTGAAGTTGATTAGGTAGAGTTAGGACCTTAAATATATTAGACAATAATTTACCGTTTATTGTAGTTTAACTAACCTTGGCGTCAACAATTAGAGCTTGAAAATCATTGAATTCTATCTTGAATTGTGTAGCTAAGTAAATCAGCAAATTCTTAGCTTCATAACAGATTACAGTAGTTTTTTTAAGAATTTCAATCAAAAATTTCCTGTAAATTAGGTACATAGAATATTAAGGCCAACAAGTTTGATTGAACTTAAAGGTCGATTCTCCGGGTTTGTAACTAAATATTAAGATATAATTATAACGGCCAGAATATTACTTTTAGCTCAGACTACTTATTGTTAAAAGTTTACTATTTGCATAAACATATTTTAATGATATGATGGTAGCTTCAAAATAATTGGATTTCCCATAAGCGTGATATTAGATTATTTTAAGAATTTACAGCTGGTATAACGACTATAGAAAAGCCAATTGTTTTATAGCTATTGTAATATCAATTAAATATGTTTATGCATATAGCAAACTTTTTACAACAAGTTTTCTTAGCTAAAAGTATTTTGACCGTTATAATTATTTCTTAATATTTTGTTACAAATCCGCAGTAACTCGTAATAAAATTGTAATCACCTAATTTCTTCCATGTTGGGAGAATCTGCGTGTCTAAGATAGTAAAAGATGTCTTTAATATTTATCATAATTCCCTCTGCACTGCATGAGTTATCTGTATGATGTTTATTCAATTGGCAAAATCCATTGCTGAAATCATACACCGATGAAAACGTAAGTACCTACATATGTATTACAAAACGTCAGTGTTGTCGTTTTTTAATACATATACACATATATATATATATATATATATATTACATTTGTAACCGTTGTTGTTTTATTTATTGGCGAGTTACCTAAAAATTAAGATGATTATAATCCCGTTACTGTCAATAAGGTCTGCCATATCCAAGTTAACTAAAACATCTTTGTCAATATTAACGATTTTGTACCTAACATCTTTTACTCGTATTTGAGATTTAATGGGAGCTACAAATTTAGGCTTTGCTTTCTTGTCTTTATCCTTGTTCTCTAGGGTACCAGCTTGCATGGCGTTGTTAATAACTGTATCGGGTATCGCTTCGTTGTTCTCTAAGGTACCAGCTTGGATGTCGTTGTTAATAACTGTATCGGGTATCGCTTCGTTGTTCTCTAAGGTACCAGCTTGGATGTCGTTGTTAATAACTGTATCGGGTATCGCTTCGTTGTTCTCTAAGGTACCAGCTTGGATGTCGTTGTTAATAACTGTATCGGGTATCGCTTCGTTGTTCTCTAAGGTACCAGCTTGGATGTCGTTGTTAATAACTGTATCGGGTATCGCTTCGTTGTTCTCTAAGGTACCAGCTTGGATGTCGTTGTTAGTGACTGTATCGGGTATTGCTTCGTTGTTCTCTAAGGTACCAGCTTGGATGTCGTTGTTAATAACTGTATCGGGTATCGCTTCGTTGTTCTCTAAGGTACCAGCTTGGATGTCGTTGTTAATAACTGTATCGGGTATCGCTTCGTTGTTCTCTAAGGTACCAGCTTGGATGTCGTTGTTAGTGACTGTATCGGGTATTGCTTCGTTGTTCTCTAAGGTACCAGCTTGGATGTCGTTGTTAATAACTGTATCGGGTATCGCTTCGTTTTCTGCTTTCTTAGGGTTCGGCTTTTTGAATTTCATCACTCCATCTTTGTTTGCTAATTCAGCCTGTACTGATTTTTTATTTGTATTTTCTTTTACCAACTTTCTCATTTTAAATTCTGGTGCTTTACTTGTTAATTTTTCAATGGATGTTCCACAATTCTCCTTATCTTGTTTTTCTTCTTTACCATTTGGTAAATTAATGTCCTCATCGACAGAATTATTCGGATCAACGGATTCTAACCAGGTCTTGATAGTTTTGATGTAGTTTTGTTTTCTCAAACTTTTTTCTACTGCCTTTTTGGTTTCTTTTGATCCTATTTTCTTTACTTTCCTTGGCAATGCGTCTGTTATTTTCATTTGGCTTTTACGTTTTTTAACAATATTTTCAAATAATTCCGGTGTCACCATTTCATTATATTTTATTGATATTTTATTAGAATTTCCTTGTTGATGAGTATTTTCTGCCTGGTAAAAAATATTTTCAGACAAGTTTGGCTTTTTTATTTGATCTTCATTTATTTCTAGGTTTTCGTTTAATGACGATTGCCCTTGCGGTATAATATCGTCGAACATATTGTCCCATTTAATGTCATTATTTTTATTTTCTGTATCCCCCAATTTCAGGATAGCTGAATAGCTCATAATGAGCTCATTATCGGCATCGTTGTCTGATGATTGATTGTATAAGTCAAAAACATCATTAGGTTTCACATTAAACTGGGAGTCTTTTTGGTTTGTGCCGTCCAATGAATGAATTAAGCGCTTCCTAGAAATGGTGTCATTCATCGTATCACCATATTCACTTGCATTTTTCATTACTGATAAAGAAGTATGTACAGCTTGTGGCTGTAACATTTGCCCAAAATCAAGTGGTAAGTCGTGTTCTTCTTCAACCTCGTTAAATTCTCTGTCCTCGTTGTTGAGCGTCAGAGCATTGTTGTACAATGCGTTATTTGAGACATTTGAATAATTAAAACTGAAAAACAAAAATGCATCCATTACTTCATCATAAAAAAGGTGCACCTTTTTAAAAATACTAATAAACATTACAAGTGAAAACGAGGTAACAATTCGCGGCCTTATCGCTCAAAACGATTTTCGTAAAAAACATATAAGAAATCTTTATTTTTAATTTCATCCATTGTCGGTCGCACACCTATTTGAAGACTAAAAAACCCGGTAAAGTGCATGTCGGGCCACGCGCAGTGTAGGGTTCCGTGTTGCCCTGCACAGTATGCGGACTTCTTCTCCAAGTACATTTTTATAAGTTTGTCGAATAATACAGATCGCACCAAACTTCTAGTACGCTCGGAAGTTGCTCTTCCCAAGAACGGCCCATACATTTTGTTCCTGCTGATGCGAATCGCCCCGTTTTTAGATGGGACTAAAAGTTTGGCGCGATTTGTACTCGTTAACTTGTAAAGCCTACTTAGCTGTGATAGTTTTCCTTTTAATTTCGTTATGTATACTATAGCCGTGATTTTTTTCACGTCTCCAAATACAATCGTTTCGCTGGCAGGGGGGGGACACTTGACTTGACTTAACAAAAATTAACAATTTTAAGCTTAATATTTCGCAAACGGAACCCTGGATCGAAAAATGGTCATCTCACACCCCCAATATTTTTAAATTACCTATCCAACGACACCCCACACTAAGGGATACACGAGAAAAAAAAATGATGATGAGGTAACATAAAAAAAAAAAAATTCGGAATTTTACACCACCACTTTATCGGCGTGATAAATATGTAGTATACCCATGCCAAATTACAGCTTTCTAGTACTAATAGTCTCTAAGCTAAGCCGCGGAGAGACAGACAGACGGACATGGCGAAGCTATAAGGGTTCCTTGTTGTTGACTACGGAACCCTAAAAAGCCTGTCAAATGATAACGTTAACCCTGCTGAACCTATCTTCCTGGGACGCGATATTGATCGTATCATGGAACCAATCTCATACCAGACTACCCTCGGGACTGTATTCTGCCACCAACAACGGAACTGTACAACACAACAAGACCACTGAGAGACAAACCCAGAGCTTATAACTACTATAAGTAAGTATTGACACAAGTACTTGGACAAAAATCCCACAAGATCGGTGGACAGAACTAGTTAGAACAGAACTAGTTCTAACAAAGGCGCACTATTTCCTTGTAAGTATGACTTGAAAATGAAAATGAAAATGAAAAATTATTTATTTCTTAAGCTTACTTCATTAAATAAACTGAGTTTGAGTTCTCCTATTGGGTATGAAAATACCTGTACTTACGTCAACACTCTCCTAGAATCTCTCCTTCGGCCGTTTCGTGTTGTCCAAGGATGTTCGGTGCGTCTGTGCTGATGCTTCACATCACGATCCTTTTCTGCAAAAACACGCGTGCCTATAGGGCTCAAAAGCTGAGCAGAGATCCCGCAGAGAATAAGAATAAAAAAGCATTTATTCGCTGCAATAACAAGTAAAAAATAAAATAAAGTAGATTAGAAAATCAGAGAGGATAATTAGTTAATAGTTGATCATCATCTATATATATAAAAAGAGAAGTCCTGACTGACTTACTGATTCATTCACTGACTCATCAACGCACAGCCCAAACCCTTCGACCTAGAAAGCTGAAATTTTGCACAAAGCTTCCCTTTGTAATGTTAACAAGGAATAAGAAAGGGTTTTTCGAAATTCTACCCCTAAGGGGGTGAAACGGGGGTCCAAAGTTTGTATGGGGAAACAAGATTAGTTAGACTATTTTATTCGAGACTTCACAGGAGTACTCCTATTCATAAATGAGTAAACACCTGTTTCAGGTTTTTTCAGAATTCAACCCCTAAAAGGGGGAAATGGGGTGACAAAGTCTGAAAATCAACATGGGTATCGTTTGTATGGTTTATCGCGTCGCTGATTACGAAAACAACAACGATTTCTAAATCCAACGTAGTGAACGTGAAATAACATCATTTCCTGTTGGGGTGCGATGGGGTTGAAATTTTGAAATGTGTAAATATCAATATGGGTGTCGTTTTTTATGGTTTTCTTGGACATTAATTACGAAAATTGCATCGATTTTGCAATTTAATATAGTGGACATGAAAATTCTTCAAAGTATGTGTGCAAATCGGCTATAACAGACGGACAGACAGACAGTCACACAAGTGGTCCTATTAGGGTTCCATTTTTTCCTTTTGAGATATCTATCGATCTATATATCAACAATCTATCTATCTATCTGTCTGTCTATCTATCTACCTATCTATCTATCTATATATATCTATATCCAAGCAAAATATTTTAGGAACGGAAGGTAGTACATCCCTAGGGGTTGGCCCACGGGATGCCAAAAAAAGTTTTTTTTTTAATGTCAAAACTTTGACGGCGTGTATCTCCCAAACGGCTGAATATAAACCCATGTTGATGGGTGTCTAGGAAAAGGTCTGGACGAGATCTGTCTGCAGAAAGTGTCAAAACTTTACAGGCCCATATCTCCCAAACGGCTGATGCTAGACCCATGTTCATGGAACTCTAAGAAAAGGGCTAGGCGAGGTCTAGATGACGGTAAAAAAAAAAGAAAGTTTGAATGAAAGTTCGTTATTATAAAGTTCGTCTGTTTCGAAGTTAGGATCTTTAAATTTTGTGTTTAGACTGACAATTGAAAATTACTTTATACGTGTCTCAGCGTTTGTGATAATACCAACCTCGAAGGGGTGAAAAGGGGGATGAAGTTGTCTTTGGAAAGTTCTTCATTTTCAAAGTAAAATGACTAAATTTGTTATTTAGGCTGTCCGTCTGTCCGTCCGTATAAACGGGAGACTCGGTAAGTGGCCAAGACCAAGGTTCAATGACCCTTTTAGCGAAAAACACAAAATAAAATTTGTGCCCTATACTTTACAAATTTAAGAACTCCCAGTCAATTAGTATAGCAAACCTATTGTTTTTGTTGTGTTTTTACTCAAAAAGGGTCACTGACTACTTACCAAGTCTTCAGTATGTATTTTTGGCTATATAATTAGAAGTGACCCAATGTAGGTACCTCACAAATATTGCAAGTATTAGGGGTGTGTTTACTTTCGTAAGTACTTTCTAAGTCCAATAAAAGGAATAGAAAATGAGTGTTTTGATGTCCATAAAAATTTAAGGGATGAGTTAATGTTCTTTCGTCTTGCGGATGCACTCCTCTCATGTTAGGTACATCCAACTAATATTATAAATGCGAAAGTTGGGATGGGTGGATGTTTATTACTCTTTCACGCCGTAACTGATGAACCGATTGGGTTGAAACTGCACAAATGTTGTTCTAAACCTGGAATAGGACAAAGGCTATTTTATATCCGATAAATCAGTTCCCATAGGATGGCAATGGGGTGTCAAGTTCCTATAGAAAAGTGATGTACTGTTACTCTTCCACGCCGTACCTACTTAACGGATTAGGCGAAACTTTGCACAAATGTAGTTCTAGAACTGGAATAGGACATAGTAGACCACTTGTTATCCCATTAATCAGTTCAGAGGCAATTGGGTGTCAGGTTCCTATAGAAAAGTGATGCACATCTTCACGCCGTACCTCCCGAACTGATAGGGCTGAAAATGCTTTAAATGTAGTTCTAGACCTGAAATAGGACATACGCTACTTTTATATCAAATCAGTAACCAAAAAAAAAATTTCGTTTGGAAATTTCTCACCAAAGACCCTTTAGCAGAGGATTAATTCAGAGATCAAAATATGGTGTTTTTCGGAAACGCAGCCCTGCCTTCGGCTTCGCCAAAGACCGCCAAAGATACTTAAGCAGATGATTAAAATTAATTAGAAAACAAAAGATAGTGTCGACTAGAAATGCGGCTCGGATTTTAGCCTCGCCAAACATGCTATATCCCCTAGATTAAATCAGTTATCAAAGACAGCCAAAGACACATTCAGAGGATTAATTCAGAAAACAAAAAATAGTGTCGATCTGCAAAATGGCTCGGGCTTCGGCCTCGGCAAAGACGGAAACGTGTCTTGATCTTCGGCCTCGCCAAAAACACTTTACATAGCGATGAAATTAGAGATGATGAGAACCAAAAACACTTTAAATACTCCAAATCAAAGTCAGGTCAACTACTAAAACTAAAAATATTTACAGATTCGATACGATTATACAAAAACTTAATTAACGCGGGCGACGCCGCGGGCAAAAGCTAGTCTATATATATAAAAAGAGAAGTCCTGACTGACTGATTCATTCACTGACTCATCAACGCACAGCCCAAACCCTTCGACCTAGAAAGCTGAAATTTTGCACAAAGCTTCCCTTTGTAATGTAAACAAGGAATAAGAAAGGGTTTTTCGAAATTCTACCCCTAAGGGGGTGAAACGGGGGTCCAAAGTTTGTATGGGGAAACAAGATTAGTTAGACTATTTTATTCGAGACTTCACAGGAGTACTCCTATTCATAAATGAGTAAACACGTGTTTCAGGTTTTTTCAGAATTCAACCCCTAAAAGGGGGAAATGGGGTGACAAAGTCTGAAAATCAACATGGGTATCGTTTGTATGGTTTATCGGGTCGCTGATTACGAAAACAACAACGATTTCTAAATCCAACGTAGTGAACGTGAAATAACATCATTTCCTGTTGGGGTGCGATGGGGTTGAAATTTTGAAATGTGTAAATATCAATATGGGTGTCGTTTTTATGGTTTTCTTGGACATTAATTACGAAAATTGCATCGATTTTGACATTTAATATAGTGGACATGAAAATGTATGTGTGCCAGAGCAAATCGGCTGTTGTTGACGGACAGACAGACAGCCACACAAGTGATCATATTAGGGTTCCATTATTTCCTTTTGAGGTCAATCTATATATCTATCTAATATCTATGTGTCTATCTATCTATCTATCTATCTGTCTATATCTATCTATATTCCAGCAAAATATCTTTGGAACGGAAGGGATATACTTGGGATATACTTGGACAACGGTGTGCCAAAAAAGTTTTTCTTTTTTAATGTCAAAACTTTGACGGCCTGTATCTCCCAAACGGCTGGAGTTAGGCCCATGTTGATGGCTGTCTAACTGCCGAAAGTATCAAAACTTTACAGACCCTTATCTCCCAAACGGCTGATGCTAGACCCATGTTCATGGTACTCTAAGAAAAGGGCTCGGTGAGATCTAGACGACGGTAAAAAAAAACGAAAAGAAGAAAAATTGACAGAATTTTGATCGGCCATATCTCCCGAACGGCTAATCGTAGGGAGTTTTGGTTTCAACTATAGTGATCAGTCAAGGTAGGGCTACATGACAAAAAAAATAATTTTACAGGTTTTGACAGTTTTTGACAGGTCACACGAAACTCGGTATCGAAGGGCATTCAAGGTTGCCGATTACGCTGCCGTATTCAAATTTGTCATTTTTTGACAACTGATAGGGATTTTGATACTTTTTCGGAAAAACTTTGATCGGTGAGTCCCTGTGGGAGTGAGAGCTCTTATAATATGAATAAAAAAAAACTAATAGGTAATAGGCCCCGTCAAAGAGACTTTACCTGGAGATCAAAGAATTGCACCAAAAACACTCCAAACCAGATTTAAATAATATGTTGTGTAAAAAGTACTACACAAAAACTAAATCAACGCGGGCGAAGCCGCGGGCAAAAGCTAGTATACAATATTTAGAGAAGTCTCGACTCACTCACTGACAGAAGAATTAGAAGCAGTCTAAATTTTATGCGCGGCTGAAGCCGCGAGCAAAAGCTAGTGCATGTTATATTTCTTTCTAAAAATGTGGTAATATAATCATTATATGTGACATTTGCAAAATCGATGGCTAAATGTACGATTTTATATCCCAGAAGAGTGACTCTGTCTTTTTCTTTACGTGTAAGGAGTAAAGAAAATAACCACACTTTTGTACTTTTTCCTTGTTTTTATCGGTTTTTAAATTGTTTAAAATTAAGGGATATGTTTATTAAAACCCACTTACGTGGTCGACCAAGAAAACTTAAAGAGCAATATTACCAGATATGTTTCGTTAATAAAAGAGTGGAATTATGGAAATGGCATGATTTGAAAGGTCTTATTACATGCTGTGTTCGTGAATTATTTCTATCGAGCAAAGTTTATCTGATCGTGTAACACATACGTGGAAGAGCTAGATAAAGATTCAAACTATGTTACGTTTTTTTTTTTTGAAGTTTTAGACGATATTTGAAAGTTCTATTTGACTTTGAAATTACTGATTTTGGGATAAGAGCGCCTTAAGCAGGAGTAACCTTTTTATGTTTTTACTATCTAAAATCGCAATTGTTAAGTATAAAAATAAATAAAATATTACGTCACAACATGATCCCCGAGGGGGTGTCAGAGGTATTCCGAGTGTGAACTCTGAAATGGAAGTCACAGTCCGAACTCGGTACACCCGCGTTTCACCGACGAATTTATTACGTCCCATCGTGATGGGTGGTGAGCCCTATCGCCGTACTTCGGGCAAAAATACACGCAAGTGGTAAGTAAGAACAAATGCTATGCACATATCGGAACATTACTGTTCCTGCATACATGGAAAAAGAACGTTGGGCAGTTGCGCCCATGTCATAAGCATACTGTACTACCTAGGATGGGCTAGATATGAAGACAATTTCCAACGACCTACATTATCCCTAGAAAACGTTGTAGGTACCTATTAGATATAGAAATGAAATGTCGTAGTGAATAAATTGATTCGACTGATGACGGCCCCATACCGAGGATCGAAATATATCTAATAATATTTTTTTTATTGTTTTAATACTAATTAATAAACAAAAGAAGTAGTAAATAAAGGATTTTTCTCCAATTGTTTATACATTATTTTTGACTATAACCTCACATTACGTTTGCGATTTTATACAGTAAACAAATTATTAATAAAAGTTTCCCCTATTTGAAACAAATAGCCATAACGTACATTTAGCCATCGATTTTATTAATGTCACATACACGGATGTAACAACTGCATTTTTATAATGTCACATACACGGATGTAACAACTGCATTTTTATAATGTCACATACACGGATGTAACAACTGCATTTTTATAATGTCACATACACGGATGTAACAACTGCATTTTTATAATGTCACATACACGGATGTAACAACTGCATTTTTATAATGTCACATACACGGATGTAACAACTGCATTTTTATAATGTCACATACACGGATGTAACAACTGCATTTTTATAATGTCACATACACGGATGTAACAACTGCATTTTTATAATGTCACATACACGGATGTAACAACTGCATTTTTATAATGTCACATACACGGATGTAACAACTGCATTTTTATAATGTCACATACACGGATGTAACAACTGCATTTTTATAATGTCACATACACGGATGTAACAACTGCATTTTTTTTTAAATATAACATTCATAACATCTGCGATTTTAGATAGTAAAAACGTAAGGTCAAAAGGTTACTCCTGCTTGAAACAAATAGCAGTATTATACACTTAGCCATCGATTTTGATAATTTCACATATACAGATTTACCTACCACATTTTTAGAAAAAATAAAACATACATTTCGATACTAAAAAAATGTACCCTTGCTACAAACAAATAGCAATTCCGTACATTTAGCCTTCGAATTTGATAATGCCTCATATGACATATTCACTTACCACATTTTTAGAAAAAATATACAACTTTTGCGCCGGGCCTAGGTTTTTTCCCCATACATTTTTAACATTCTCCTTTAGGTAAAAATCCATTGTCAAGACGAATGGGATGAATTTACACCCAAGAGTAAGAGGAATTTACATCTTATGAATATTTTTTTTGAAATAGGATGAATTTGTACAAAAAAAAAATACTTTTTGGGATTAATTTCCACATGATGAATAAATACACCGACCCGAATTTGAATCGCAAGGCTGTGCTAAAAGATTAGGCTCTGGGCTCTGGCCTTTCGTGAAAAGGCATTTAAATAACACTAGGAATAGGTACTATAATTACATTAAAATTACCTTACCTTCTTTCCATTGCTGTAGCATAACGTCCAATACATTTCGACCGAATGGCGACAAGTGTTCTTTAAATCGATTCGGCCTAAAGCGAAAAGAATTGTTGGAGTTCATTATAGGTATGTATAAAACGAATACTTTATTGCAAAGCAAGAAACTTTTAAAAACTTTAGGTTAATAAAAGTTCCCGCCGGTCGGCTTCCCGCGATCGATATTAAATGTTTTTTTTTTAATTATCCGGTCAATGAAACTAAAGGCTAAGAAACCAAGCCATACTGCCTTGTCTGTTGTTAAATCTGTCTTGATAAAAGGCCATCAGGCCATTTCTGAGGTTTTATCGTTTGTCTATAGTCACTGTAAGTTATATTAGTTATATCCTCTGTTGAGGATCATCTGATGGGTCTGTCCTGTCAGTTCGTGCTAAAGTGATCGACCCACAACACAAACACAATGTTGGGTTAGAAAAAACACACGAAAAGGCACAGCATGCACTTTTGCTCCATTGAACAACACACTACACTGATTACGGCGATTTAAATTCACAATATTCTATCACTGTTGTTGATCAAAACACCTAAACGGTAATATTTTTTCAATAAAACCTCACCATCATCTCTTCGCACCTTTGGTGCCCCCGACGAAATTGAATGGTATTTAGATATATATGGCGGTGCGCATCGTTTAATAGCACTTCGTCTATGGCTTGGCTATTTACCGGTGCCCTTGCAGTGAGCTCGCAAAGGGATATTTTTTTGTGTAAGTCAACATGTACGGGTGTCGCCTGGCTCCGCTGGGCTTCCCAAATTTATTTACCGTATTTGAAGGTTTGTGTACTTATACGTTTCTTATTTTTTTTAGAATTCCCCGTTTTTTGGGGATTGTGGTAGACTTTTTGGTGTTGTAAAAGTTTTATTTGATATATGAGAACAGTAGCTGATCTGTAAGAATGCTGTTGTCTTAAAAAGTTTTTCTTTGAAGAGGGTTACTTTGATCCGTAGATTGTTTCTACTCAAAAACCGTACTTATTAATTTATACTTAAAATATATACTTTCACTATATTAACTGGCACTGGTTTCGAAAAATATGTATGCCCCCCCCCCCCCTTATCACCGAAACTGGTAGATCGAAAAATATGAAAAAAATTACAATTATATATCGTAACTGGCCAATTACAGGAAAACTATAGCAATAAAAAAAAGCACAAATGAGAAAAATAAAAACAGAAGAAAAATAAATTTAAAAAAAAAATTATAAAAATACAACATGGGTACTACAATTGTAGGTACTAAAAAGCTAACTATAAAAATATATACTTTTACTATATTTAATTGCACTAATTTTGAGAAATCTTAAAAAAAAACAAAAATATGTATGCCCCCCCCCCCCTACCTCCAAAACTAATGGACCAAAAAATATGAAAAAAATCATGGTAATATGTGTTTACATAAAGATTGCAGGTAAAATAAAGTGGTTGAGAAAATCACGAAAAAAAATGACAACATTAAAGGAGACGGTCAGTTCCCCATAAAATAAAGAACAAATTCAAAATAACACGGTTTGACTATCCATTTAAAACGGACACCATCTTTTAATAACTTTTTATGATAAATCGTTTTTATTTTGAGGTTATTTTCATATGGCATTGCGAAAATAAACTTAAGCGCGTTTGAAACGTTCATAGATGTAACAATGTTTCACGATAATTCTGATATATTTAAAAGGGTCATGCTCAAATGTCAGTCGTAATGTAATCTCTATCAAAATCCAGAAGAAAAGCATGAATCGTGAAATAAAAAGCTGTGACTGCCGATTGCGTCACGCATGACTCTATCAAAGCACGCTGGAAACGTAGTTTGTGAACTACTTGGTAGATGGCGCGCTTTCGTTTCGTTCAGTGTTCGCTCTCATGACCGGCTGCGACATTAAGTAATTATATTATTTTAATATCCGTGTCCGTATTATTATGAAAGTTAAACTAGTTATGAATAAATCTAACAGAAATTATTGTATAAATGTATTTCATGTACGCGGTTAAGGCCGATTCTTACCGTCTCCTTTATCATCCACAATACGGAACCCTAGGTATGCGAGTCTGACTCGCACTTGGCCGGTTTTTTCCTATTGGTGACGGTGCCTCTCTTGGACTCTATCTCATATTGACGTTTCTGGTAACGAACTTACCGATAAACTTGCCAGCTCTATAACTAAAAATTCTAATATTCATCAAATATTTATCAAAACTGTTAAGTTGCCAGCTTCAGATTGCAAAACTGACATTAAGAAGAATATTAAACATCAATGGATGCTCCACTGGAAAGAAACGACACGAATAAAAGGAAAATGGTTTAGTAACATTAACTCTGATATCAAGAAACTATGGTTCATCACCGGAAAATATATACATAGAAATTTTAATACAACAATTTCTCATTTAAGAATTGGACATGGCAGATTTAATGAACATTTACACATTTTAAAAGCACAAATATTTTTGAAAAAAATCCTTAGGCCAAGATTTAAACCTGCCACCTCCTGCTTACATGACAGGCGCGCTACCGAGGTTCGTATAGATCTGGAACGACGAATTTTTCCACCATATCTGTACACCGATTTTTCAGATTGATTTCTAGCTGGTAATGCACGCTAATAATAATAAGAGTATTCAAAGCTATGGATTTCGCAATAAAAACGTATAACATTTACACAGATTGGAAATGATACCTTGCTCAAATTGTACATATTTTAATTTTGAAATTCAAACTTTAAACCACATATTTTTTGATTGCCCTCAATTTAATATACAAAGATTAGTATTAATTGATAATTTATTGAATATATTTCAAGATGCCCGCGCTCAAGAATACAGAAACATTTTACTTCATTTATAATGTTATAAAGAATACGATCGAGGTTATTTGCAAAATAACAATACCGGAATTGACCCCTACATAACTGATTTGACAATACAGATTTGACCTAAAAATACTGGATTATAAAATGAATGAATCTTATTAATACGTTAGACAAGGCAGTTTGCCTCGATTATGAAATACTAAAGACTTGATTTTGACTTAATAACTACAAAATTGAAGAAAATAGCTATTATGAAAGACCAGAAGAAAAGAAACTAAAATAATACTAGGCAGTATGGCCCTTTTATGGCCTTTTCCATAAAGGAAAGAAAAGGAAAAAAAAATGGGTTGGAAAAAAGGCGCGAAGATGTGATGGCGTCGTTTTTTTGTTTTATTGAAAAAATATTGCATTTTAGGTGTTTTGATCAACAATAGTGATAGAGTATTAAAATCGTATTAACAATATTAAAATTGTGAATTTAAATCGCCGTAACCAGTGTAGTGTGTTGTTCAATGGAACAAAAGTGCATGCTGTGCCTTTTCATGAATTTTTTCTAACCCAACATTTTGTTCATGTTATGGGTCTATCACTTTAGCACAAACTGACAGGACAGTGACTGACTACGACAGGACAGTTCCTTCAGATGATCCTCAAGAGAGGACATACAAACACAGAAAAGAAAAGAAACTAAGGCAGTATGGGCTTAAGCCTTTAGCCTTTTCCGTAAAGAAAAGAAAAGAAAATGGCCTGTCCAAAAATGGGACAAATTGAGGAAAAAAAAAAAAAAAGAAAAGAAAATGACCAAAAAAAAAAAGATGTCAAAATCGACCAAAACAAGAGTTTATTTGCCAGAATTAATCATGTAATTTGCGGTGTAGCTTTACAAGACACTTGATTGCGAATGATGGCTTTAAATTTAGAGAGTTGTGATAGTTTACCACCGGACGAGGAACCCAAACTGAAGTATGATCGTATGGGGAATGATGTTCAAAATATTCTACTGAAAGACGCAGTGAGCTGTATCTGTGTACATACCAAGTTCATTTGTTTGGGGACTCAATGGGGAGTGATACATTTGCTAGACCATGAAGGGAACACTGTACCTATCAGTTCTCAGGATGGGAAAGGCAAGGAGTTGCAAGCCCATGCTATTGCTGTGAACAAGATCTCAGTAGACATTAACGGGGACTACATAGCGAGTTGTTCGGACGACGGCAAGGTGCTGGTGTATGGCCTATACTCCGACGACAACACTCACAACTTGTTGTTGGGTCGTGTTGTCAAATCTGTGGCCCTCGACCCAACTTACTTTAAATCAGGATCTGGACGAAGATTTCTCACAGGTTATTTGATTTTCGTGTACCCAATGCATTGAACAATGTTATAATATTAAATTAAACATAACTTCTCTCAATTTCAGGTGACAATAAATTGACACTCTATGAGAAAACATTTCTAAATCGATTGAGAAGCAGTGTGCTATGTGAATGTGAAGGCTACGTTCAGGCCATGGCCTGGCACGACAGATTTGTGGCATGGGCCAGCGAGGTGGGGGTCAGAGTGTACGACCTTGTGGCACGCTGCTCCCTTGGACTCATTCAGTGGGAGAAGAGTCCTGAACGCTCCATTGAAGATTACAGATGTAATTTACTCTGGTCAGCACCGAAAACGCTAATGATCGGCTGGGTGGATACCATCAGAATATGTGTCATACGGAAAAGAAGTCAAATAGAGCTACAGACCCGAGATGTGACTGAATATCTTGTAGATCCAGTGTATACCTTCCAAACGGACTACTACATTAGTGGTCTCGGACCGCTAGATGATCAGTTAGTATTATTAGGAGTACCCAAAGAGACTGATGCAGAGACAGGGAAAGCTCAGAGGCCAGTACTTTCAGTTGCAGATTATAAGGATTGTGAGTTCAGTGAAGTCTCAACGGACTGCCTCAATATCAGAGGATACGAAGAGTACTCCTGCAACGACTACCACTTAGACATGCTTATTGAAGAGAGCAGATTCTTCATTGTCTCCCCCAAGGACATAGTTATAGCCAGCCCGTATGATATAGACGACAGAGTGAACTGGTTAACAGAACATGGAAGATTTGAAAAAGCTATTACAGTTCTTGAGGAAGTAGGAGGCAAGACAGCGAAGCATTCAGTGGTCACTGTAGGAGTCCAGTACTTAGACCATTTGATGACGGAGCATCTGTATGAGGAGGCTGCCATTCTCTGTGCCCGGATATGTAGAAATGACAAGGTGTTGTGGGAGAATCAGATACTAAAGTTTGCTGAAGTTAATCAGCTTAGAGCCATCAGTGCCTATGTACCAAAAATACCTGAACAAGCATTGAGTTCACATATTTATGAACTTATCTTTTATGAATACTTGAAGGTAGACCCCACAGGGTTCCTAAAATTAGTCCAAGAGTGGAATCCGGCCTTGTACAAGACTGGTGTCGTTATCAAAGGAGTTTTAGAACACTTGTTAACTACAGAAGTTGATAAAAGTTTATATTTAGAAGCTTTAGCCATGCTGTACTGTTACCAAAAGAAATATGATAAAGCTCTAAACACATATTTGACATTACAACATAAGGATGTGTTCACACTAATCACAAGATACAATATGTACAGTGTAATTCATGACAAAATACTTGAACTAATGACTTTAGACTGTGATAAAGCAATATCAATCCTTATGGATAAGACCAGAGTTCCGGTAGAGGTGGTGGAGAAGCAGCTGGAGGCGAGACAGAATGACCTGTTCCTGTACCGGTACCTCGATGCTTATAGCAAAATAGAGCCAAATGGCAGGTATCATGGAAAACTGGTCAAACTTTATGCTAAATATGCCCGAGAAAAACTGTTGCCATTTCTCAAATGTAGTGACAATTACCCCATACAAGAAGCACTGGACATTTGCCAAAGCTGTAAATTTTACCCAGAAATGGTATTCTTACTTGGCCGCATCGGCAACACCAGAGAAGCATTACAAATTATAATTGAGCAGCTGAACGACATCAACCAGGCTATCAACTTCTGCCAGGAACACAATGACAAGGAACTTTGGACAGACTTGATAAAGCAGACAGTGAACAAGCCGGAACATGTGACCCTCCTCCTCAAGAGAATCGGCAACTACGTGGATCCTCGGATGCTGATAGAGAACATCCCCCCAGGGTGCGAGATAGAGGACTTAAAGGAGTCACTGGCTAAGATGATGTGCGACTACCATCTGCAGCTGTCGGTGCAGGAAGCATGCAAAGCCATCACTCTGCGTAACTACTTCGACTTGCATGAGAAGCTGATCCTTGGCCAGCAGAGGGGAATATCCGTCACGGATGACTTCCTATGTTCTGTGTGTCAGGGTCGTATTATTATAAGGGACTTGTCTAATGCTTCAGATCTGATTGTGTATAACTGTAGACACTCTTTCCACATAGACTGTCTGCCCGATGGAGTCCAATGCAACAAATGTATAGTGTGCAGTGCAGTCAAAATGTAACTGCACATTCTGCGCTCAATAGGTAATTTATGTGCATAATGAAAATATCAATATTTTTCCATGTAATTATTACCATTTAACTTAACTAATTGTATTATTATACTAACTGAATGCTATGATAAATCAGCCAATATGATTGTTTAAAAAATAATAAATATGTTATGGTGCTTTTATGTATGAAATATAGGATTTTGTATTTCTTTTCTCAACTCAAAAGGTCATGTCATAGGGGCGGCGGCGCTACTTATGGGAATTTACGGGCACCGGGAGGGGGGTGCACCCCCCTGTCTTCGAGAAAACTACACAATTTTTTTAAATATAATTTATTGTATAATAGAATGTGACTCGACGTGACGTAATTGAACTTTGTAGTTATCTTGTTTTTGTCACTGAGTGAACAAATAAAACATTTTTGTTTCTATAATTCTAAGGATTCTATATAATTCTATCATATTATTTATAGGTAGATGCAATGCCAATGACAATAATCCTGCGGCCGTGGGGCGCCCGCGCAAATGTGGGAATTGAAGCCAAGTGCGATCGTTTGAATTGCGCACCGAAGATTCCTTGGGAATAGAGATGGGTTTCCACCCGGGAAAATTCCCGGAGAGTTTCCGTGAAAACACCCGTTTGGGAAAATATACGGGTCTTTTCATATTTTGAAATAAAAGCTATCCACCATGGCAAATAAGTAGATTTGCGGTATTGTAGCTAAATGACAGAAAGTTCTTCTCAGAAAGTAATGCATATTTCAAAAAAAAACTTTATCAGTAAAAGCTTCGACCAAGATCTTGGTCGAAGAGTAAAAGGTGTTTGTAATAGCGTCACCAGTCTATTACAAAAAAAATAGTTCGGTTACTTAACCTTTTAATTAAATATTTTCAAGTGCCTGTAGTTTCCAAAGCGCACATTTTCGCAGTTAAGTGTAAGGAAATAAAATGTTGGCTGGCTTCCTCTATCACCTGCAGTAAGTTTTATTTTAGGTTTCATAGTAGGTATTTGTGAAGAAAAATGAAAAAACCCACCTATTGGGAATTTTCCCCGATAAACACCGGGAATTTTCCCGCGCCCATCTCCAAGGAGTATAGTAAGTGTCTCTGTGTCTCTACTTGGGAACAACGCTCGCACGCTACGAATTGACATTTTAAAAACAGTAGGTCTACCTCATGGAATTAGTATGTACCTACTACGTACAACAGTACATACTAATTCCATGGTCTACCTACCCATTACCCAT
Organism: Ypsolopha sequella; assembly: GCA_934047225.1. Taxonomy (NCBI): domain Eukaryota; kingdom Metazoa; phylum Arthropoda; class Insecta; order Lepidoptera; family Ypsolophidae; genus Ypsolopha; species Ypsolopha sequella. Next base: position 30,185,578 of record OW203989.1, read on the forward strand.
ACATTATATACTATACAGGATGGAAAAAATTTAAGGGCCCTGGAGGGGAACTACCTTAAATCCTTTAGTTAGCTCATTTTACTGAAAGGAAACATTCCTTTATTTTTTAAAAGAAACAAAACTGCATTCAAAGATCTTCTAAAATTTGCTTGTCTCACCCGGGAACTGAACCAACTAAAAATTAAAAAAATAAACCCTCGCTATTTTATTATACGAATCGGTAGGATTATTGTTCAGGATAAAATTTGTCTACTAAACTAAAGTCTTGCACTCATCTGTTGTACGAGATACCCATGAAATTGAATATTTATTACAAGTTATTTATTAACAAAACCTAGTACTGATGAGTGTAAGAACAAATGTTTATTAGACAAATTTTATTCTGAACAATAATCCTACCGATTCGTATGATAAAATAGCGAGGGTTTTTTTTTTTAATTTTTAGTTGGTTTGATTCCCGGGTGAGAAAAGCGAATTTCAGAATCTCTTTGAATGCAGTTTTGTTTCTTTTAAAAAATAAAGGAATGTTTCCTTTCAGTAAAATGAGCTAACTAAAGGATTTAAGGTAGTTCCCCTCCAGGGCCCTTAAATGTTTTCCACCCTGTAATAACTCTTCACGTGCTAGTGCGAAACTGTAGCCGATTCTGAAGGCTTTAGTTTAAGTGCTGTCAAACATAAAATTATTCCAAAGTAATTTAGATTCTGTTCCTAACTTTTAAGGACTATTTAGCAATGAATGAAATTTAGTTTTGACAGGACTAACCTTATTTTAAACGTCCTGTCTTTTTCTTTCTTTATCGAAAAGACAAGGACAGAGCGCTTAAATTAAGTTTAGTCCTGTCAAATAAGTTAAGATGTGCTTTACCGAATCGGTATCTATTATACCTACTGTCTATGACCTAAAAACTTAACTAAACTATGACCCTACTTCCTTGCATTAAACAAAACGCACGTATATCTAAAAACCATAGGGCTGGCTGCGTTCAGTTTGATCGTCCGACGATGCCCCTTAACGGTAGACAGAGATATACTTTGGCCAGGGAATCCTGTCACGGCTATTTTTCGAAAGTTTTATTATGGCAACATTTTTAACTGTCAAATGAGAAACCATTGATACTTTAAAACGTTGTGAAACTTTCATTTCGTAAGGGGATAGTATCATTTATAATGAATAACCAATATTTTTTTATTTAATAAATCATGATGAATATTTAAAAGTGTAATGTTTCATAATTTTATTTCTAATTGATTGAAATATGCTTTACTTTGCGGAAGTCCATCATCAACTTACGGATATACATATATTTACTTACGGATATATATGTATTTATAATATTATTAATTTTGGAATATTGCAAATTATTAATATGCCCATACGTTTATTTTATTTCTTCTTCATTTGTATAAAATAAGGAAAGATCATAATATAATAATATGCTGTTACATAAGTATACTTAGATGTATTAAAGTTGTTTTTTCAGAGTGTACTCAGTGTTAACAGCTTCAGATTTTTTAAATTTGCCGCGGTTTTGTTGTGACACGTTTTCCTTGTCACGTTTGAGATGGAGATATGCATTACCTCTATTTAATTAGTCTGAGGTATTTACCCTGAGTTGCCAATATGAAACCTAAAATCAATGACATTCTGTGTCGTTGCCTAAAATGAAAAAAATATTTATTTCACAAAAAAAAACAGTTTACATTTTGAAAGCAGTATCCAGTGGCTCCCAGACTAGACCATTGTGAGTCTGTACCATGGGTGCCGGTAAACAGATAACAATATTAATGATATACAATTTTCATACTAACAAAGTGACACTAAGATAAAATTAAAATCATTTGAAAAATCCCCAAATGTATTTTTTCTCCGACAAATTAAATTAGAGATCTGCCTCAGATACTCATATTAAGCATGTAGAAATCTATAGCCAACCGAACGGACGCGCAATAACTGTCGTGGATTGTATAGAAAGCGTAAGTAAATACGACCATTGCAGAAGAGTGACGAAGATTCCTATGCACATTATTTGGATGGTACAGTGGAGACAGCATCAGTAAGACACATTGGACGTTGTACCTATCTTATATTCTTCTCTGTAGGGGCTACTACCCTTTCAAACGACTCCTTCAAACTAAACTACCATGTCAATCAGTGAGTTAAACAACAAATAATAACACGTCTACACTTCGAATCCAGAATAAACATCAAATTCTTAATCTTACAAATGCTATCCATCTTCGCATACGAAAACACTCGCGGCCGGCGTCGCGCGTCGGCGGTGTGGTTGGCACCATCCAATAAAACCAAAGCAATCGATACTTACTTTTTAGGCCATAACCCCGAACTCTGTTTTGCACAATCTTGGAACTCCGACCCTTAGGCCTTTTTCGTCTGTACCCACAACTTTTTGAATTGGCCAATGACATTATTAAGCATTATAGTGACGATCGGTGTTCAAAAAATCGCGTAGCCAAGTCATCTTGTATAGGTGTACCAGAATCTCATGGCATTTAAAAAATAAACAAAAAATTGATTTTTATATGGCAATGTCACAGTGTCACCTGTCAAATCAAAGAACGAAAGCTGCTGAGATTTTGTGATTATCTTCTTACAATTGGTTGTTTTTGTGAAAATGTCGAAAAAGCCACTTCGATCTCAAGCGAGAAATATTGTTTTCAATGTTTATCGTAAAATAAAGGAAGAAGAAGGTGTTAATAAAACTCAATCATCTATTTTAAAGCGCGTGGTAGAGTTGACCGGTAAGTTGGAGTGAGTTGTTTTGATACTTTTAGTTTTATTTTTCTTAGATACTTAATTGTGACTTCTTTATAGGGGTTTTAATTGAATTCTATATCCTTTTATTTTATACTATAAAATAAATTAGTAAACAAAGTGATTTATGATTTTTTTATTTTTCATTCTTTCATACATATAACTAATTGGGTATGTTTTATCAATTACCTAATTAAAGAATTTTAAATGACCTAATAAATAATATTTATTCCTAAAATAGTAGACCTCTCACCTAAATTTAATCACCAAATAATATCCAAACGCTTACCTTAATATTAATTAAGAATCACTTTGAAATAATATCAATCATCAAATACCTGTATTAGGTTTCAAAGTAATAGAAGTGCTACCAAAATTGAATCACCAAAAAACGTTCCGCTTCGCTCGGCTCCCCAAATGTATTTAAAATATATAAACCTAACACGCTCCTTCTCGCTCCGCTCGTTGTCGCATCTATTTTTTGACTTTTGGTGTAAGATTTTCGATTTCATACTTTACGACCTGCCCAATTTTACGAATTTTTTACGCATTTTTTCATAGAATTAAGGAACGGATCTATTTATTTGCTGACAGATCTATCATTTTGATGTTTTTTGAGGACATACGTTATATTGAGGATAAAGAAAAAAGTGATCAAATCAACAAACTATGATTTAACATAAATATTTACATTAATTTGATGATTCATACTTAGAGACCGTTTTATTATTAAGGTGACTAACATGTTTCTTGGCAATAAATATTATAATTAGAGTATTGCAGATAAGTGACAAATCTAAATTTAGGTGACAGAAAATATTGTACTCTAACTAATATACTTCATGTTCATTAATACTAGACCTAAATAAAAATTAAACAGTATCAAGATCGTTTAATCCAATTTCCCCAGTATTGCACACCATAAAATTTTATTTCCCCTTTGCCATGAGATTCTGGTAGACCTATATCTATAAATCAGTGTCCAGATATTCGGTGCCAGTTAGTATTGTCATAGATAAATAAAGGAAGGATAGATTGCTCACTCCATACATTAGAACAAAGCCCGCGTAAAACATATTATTTTCGCCGGTACCTTGTAGTTCGACTTATTATTTTTGATGTCGCTACTATACTAGAGAAATTGTGACATACCTAGTGCCATCTATCGAACTGTTGATGAAACGAAATTCGATGTGTGTGTGTTTAGCAACTATACTGCACCCACAAAAACAAAAATTTGCTAGAATACGACAATACGCGACACATGGCATACGATAAATCTGAGGATAAATCGCTCAACCGTGCATGACAGTTGAGTCAAAGAGTAAAGTTATATACCGGTATGTATGAGTACATAGTGTGTGTTAGGTAAATAAAGCGTATTTTGATGCACATATTTTGTTTAATTGATCGCTGTGCGCCATCTACCGGAATCCAGAATAACCATCTGCACGCTTAGTGAGATTGCCAGTTTAACACCGAAAGTTTAATGAAAAAAATGTTAAAAACACCTAATTAAGAATTCACTATTTTCTGATGCGATGTTATGAAAAGTTTGTGTTTTTATTCATAAAATAAATAAATATGATGAACCAGAACAGTAGAATGCTATATTTCGTCGATTTCAGACAAATTTTATTTCCAGCGAGACAAGTAACGCCATCTAGCAACGTTATTGTTAGTATTGCGAACCGTACAAGGAGATAGCAATCTATCCTTCCTTTATTTATCTATGGTATTGTTAGCTGAAGTTATAGGTCTACCAGAATCTCATGGCAAATGGGGAAATAAAATTTTGTGGTGTGCAATACTGGGGAAATTGGATTAAACGATCTTGATACTGTTTAATTTTTATTTAGGTCTAGTATTAATAAACATGAAGTATATTAGTTAGAGTACAATATTTTCTGTCACCTAAATTTAGATTTGTCACTTATCTGCAATACTCTAATTATAATATTTATTGCCAAGAAACATGTTAGTCATCTTAATAATAAAAACGGTCTCTAAGTATGAATCATCAAATTAATGTAAATATTTATGTTAAAACATAGTTTGTTGATTTGATCACTTTTTTCTTTAGCCTCAATATAACGTATGTCCTCAAAAAACATCAAAATGATAGATCTGTCACCAAATAAATAGATCCGTTCCTTAATTCTATGAAAAAATGCGTAAAAAATTCGTAGAATTGGGCAGGTCGTAAAGTATGAAATCAAAAATCTTACACCAAAAGTCAAAAAATAGATGCGACAACGAGCGGAGCGAGAAGGAGCGTGTTAGGTTTATATATTATAAATACATTTGGGGAGCCGAGCGAAGCGGAACGTTTTTTGGTGATTAAATTTTGGTAACACTTCTATTACTTTGAAACCTAATAAGGTATGTGATGATTGATATTATTTCAAAGTGATTCTTAATTAATATTAAGGTAAGCGTTTGGATATTATTTGGTGATTAAATTTAGGTGAGAGGTCCACTATTTTAGGAATAAATATTATTTATTAGGTCATTTAAAATTCTTTAATTAGGTAATTGATAAAATCATACCCTATTAGTAATGTGTATGAAAGAATGAAAAATAAAAAAATCATAAATCACTTTGTTTACTAATATATTTTATAGTATAAAATAAAAGGATATAGAATTCAATTAAAACCCCTATAAAGAAGTCACAATTAAGTATCTAAGAAAAATAAAACTAAAAGTATCAAAACAACTCACTCCAACTTACCGGTCAACTCTACCACGCGCTTTAAAATAGATGATTGAGTTTGATTAACACCTTTTTTACGATAAACATTGAAAACAATATTTCTCGCTTGAGATCGATGTGGCTTTTTCGACATTTTCACAAAAACAACCAATTGTAAGAAGATAATCACAAAATCTCAGCAGCTTTCGTTCTTTGATTTGACTGGTGACACTGTGACATTGCCATATAAAAATCTATTTTTTGTTTATTTTTTAAATGCCATGAGATTCTGGTACACCTATATCAGAAAAATTGAAGTTATCAAAACAAACACAGCTAAGGCATAGAATTTAATGTTGTGTTGACTGACTGTGACTGACTGCAAGAAATTTTGTTTTTATTCTTTAGAAAAGACAAAGATTAATAGCCCGAGCAGACAAGAGATTATATTTTTACAAGTCCTTAGAGCACGTCATCTTATTTCTTTTTTGGAAGCTATCCTGGAAAACGGTTCATTATACCTAGGTACTTCAAGTTTGGCGATACCATAAAGACGAATTGTTTTAGAGTGAGACTTAAGTAGTCAAGAGACAAGGCAGTGTGGGCTACATTTTTTTTTATTACAACTTTACATATTATAAACATTTAGATTAGGGGCCAATATATAGGTGGCCAGTTCGCTGCTGTACCTATTGGCACAAATTAACCGAGAGAAGGCTCTCTTCTGCAATTGTATTACTTTACCTTTACTCTACTCTTTGCTACTACATGTAAAAAAAAGTTTGCGAAAATGGACGCGCACATGATTTCTTGGATTTGAAAATGTATTTTTCCAGCGTTGTTGTACGATAAGCGTAATAATTGTGAAATTTTGTGGTCACAAACTATAAGTTTGTGAAAATGACAGAAATGCCTCCTTATATCTCTGCCAATGATGAGGATAGTGAGTGTGAACAATTGGACAGTGAAATCTCCGCAGAAGTGGATGATTGGGATTTACCCCTTAGTTACGAGGAACCGAGGCATACGGAGCCTATCAAGGGTGAAGAACGCCTAGAACACTCCTGGAGACTGAAGGAGAAGGTAAGGATGTCCCAGGTTCTAAATAAACCTGAGCTAACGTCCGTTGTAGATACTGCGTCTTTTTGTGGTTGACTTGCGAATCAAAACAAACACACATGGTGCATCCGCGATCACGCTAGTTTGCAGTAACAGAATTATTGTAATATTATGAAATCGTAGCGTACTCGTTCGTAACTGTTCGTTAGTCCATTTAGTCCATTATAAGCTTGATAATCGTTAAAAAAAGTAAGTGATAAGGAAGTGTTGGGGCTATAAACACAAAACTGCATATGAACACTGAAAGTAGGTAATTCATATGAACACTTAACCAAGTAGGTAATGCATTATGAACACTGCATCACTCAAGGCAGTATCTCTAGGTTTAAAAGATTGATATTTTAATTGTTGATTATTTACTTTACTTTGGGGTGTGAATAATGAGAAAACAAGGCTAGTTCATATTTGTATGTTAGATACGGTTGAATAATGAGAAAACAAGGCTAGTTCATATTTGTATGTTAGATACGGTTGAATAATGAGAAAACAAGGCTAGTTCATATTTGTATGTTAGATACGGTTGAATAATGAGAAAACAAGGCTAGTTCATATTTGTATGTTAGATACGGTTGCCAACCGTACTTTAAAATAAAGTATCTTACGTTATTTTGGGTCCCTATACTTATTTATTATGAATATAATAATAATAATAATGATAATAAAAATAATAATAATAAATTTATTATGAATATATTTTGAATACCAATAAAGTATGTGAAAATACTTTATTTCAATCTTTACAACACCAGCGAAAACACAGCCATAAAGAAATCCGAGAGAAAATGTATGACTTGTGTGCATTGTGTGTTTGTGTTTGTGCAAAGAGCACAAAAAATACAGTTTCACAAAAGGATTTGAAGATGTTAGTATGGAGCCTGACCTTCCTAGTTCCTGCCGTCCGCTGCCTTGATATATTTTTAAAAAATTCTTTGAACTCCTGTGAATAAAGGATACTTTTTTTAAAGGACCGTACTTTTTATTTACCTTCCCCGAAATCAGATGTACTTTATTTCTTCTAAAAAAAGTTGGCAACCCTAGTTAGATAGGTCTGGTTATTATACTATGATCATCTTGGATTGACCTCTTAGGTAAACAAACCATTTGGGATGAAAATTAGTAAACTAGTACAAACCTTTCACCAAAAACTTCAAATACATTGATTCTAGACACTATAATCTTCATGTGGAATACACTTCTGTTCAGAATAAACTGCATATTATCTCACGTTCTAGCAAAAAAAATTTCAACAAAATGAAAATTATTTTTTTCTGACGATGGCTGCACATTTTATACATGTGTGACTTTTACACAGATAAAAAAAACTAAGGAATGAATAAAAAGAAAGAGTTATGTGTTTTCAAACAAAATTTACTGTACAGCCCTTAAAAAATACTACATAGCTTAAATTGCTAACAAATAGTGGCATGCATAGAACTTTTTTCTGGAAAAGTAATCAGCAAGCAAAGTTTGACAATAAAAAAAATATGAAAAAATTTAAATAGCATTTTGAAGAAAAAAAAGTTTGTATGATGTCAGGGTAGGCACTGATGTCGATTCAGCGCAACACAACTTAACTTATTTGACAGAACTGACCTTATTTTGAGCGCCCTATCTTTGTCATTTCGATACAGAAAGAAGGAGACAGAACGCTTAAATTAAGTTTAGTCCTGTCAGTTAAGTTAAAACATGTTACACTGAATCGGTGTTACTGCCTACCTTAGAAATAACATTTTCGTACAAACTTAATTTTTTTCAAAGTGTTATTTAAATTTTTTCATATTTTTTTATTGTCACATTTGACCTTCTGATTGCTTTTCTGGAAAAAAGTTCTATGCACGCCACTGCTAACAAATGAAGTGAAGAAAACAATTCCGTCTTTCATCTCTCTTGCATTGAAGGTGATGCGATGTAAACAGCGAACAGGATGGCAGTAAAACTTGAACTAAATGTCAAAAATGGGTTGGCAAAGGTTAGTGAATAAAGGAAGACATGTAAACAATTATGATTGTTTGGTAGATATGACTATCTACCAGATTGGCATAGATTAAATGAAGGTGTGTTAATTCGAAAACCATTTCGAGATTTAGGCTTAATAAGCCGTATTTTCGAAGTTTTGGTCTAAAAAACTTCATGATGATAATATTTTTACGAAAAGGCTGCAACTTCCATTTGCCTTGGTGTGACGTCACTGTAGTAATGAATGTGTCCCCTGCTATCAAGATAAATTTATAATAATTTGTTTTATTGAAATAGCTACGGTCACTTTTCAGAGCGCCATTTTGCCACAGATCAATTTAAGATTCTGTCAGACGAAGTAAAGCCATCACAGTATGTATTGTATAATGTACCATTAAAGATAATACTAAAACCTTTAATTCTGAAATGAGCAGTTTTTAGATAAATTACAGTCTGTTTTCTTTATAATATGTCCCTAATTTCAGTGTGCCTAATGGCATAGGCCTCCTCTAAAAATCTCCACTGTTTCCTGTCTTGGGTTACTTTTCTCCAGTAGGGACCTGCGGTCAGTTTAAGCTCGTCTTCCCATCTGGTGTGTTGTCCTCCCCGGCTTCGTTTTCCATCTTGTGGGTACCAATTTGTTACTGTTTTGCTCCACTTTTCTTGTGTGTCGCGCATCATATGACCTGTCCATAGTGTCCATCTCTACTTTTGAGAGTCTATTTTGGTCAAGATATCAGTTATTTTCGTCCTTGACCTTATATCAATGTTTCTGACCCTGTCTTGTCGTTTTATGCCTATCATACTTCTCTCCATTGCTCTTTGGCATGTTGCAAGTGTCTCTCTCAGTTGTTTAGTCAGTGCGCATGTTTCGCACCCATAGATAATACATGGAAGTATGCATGTATTGTATGCCTTTCTTTTTATTGACATGCCTAAGTCTGGATTTCATGATTCCTTTTAGAGACCAGTGTTTTTTCCACCCTTTTGCTATTCTCGTGTTTTTGGAGAAATAAGTTGGCCCAAGTACATATATTCCTCGACATATTCCAGGGGTTCGTCATGTATTTTGATGTCTACTTTTATGGAGTTGGTCATCACCTTGGTCTTGCTGGCGTTCATTTTTAGTCCCGACTTTTTTGCTTTCTTTATTTAAGCTTTGGATCATAATTTCTAGGTTTTCAGGGTTTTCTTCAAACAATAGCAGATCATCGGCGAATCTGAGATGGTTTAATTTCGAGCCTATCAATCAATCAATAATTCAATCCTAAATCGTCCCAGGTCAGGTTGCAGAATATATTTTCTAGGACCGCAGATAAAAGTTTTGGGGATAATGGGTCTCCTTGTCTTACCCCTCTTTGTATGTCGAATTCGCTTCCTAGAGTTTCTAATTGGATTCTGGCTTTGCTGTTGCCATATATAGTTTTGATGATTTTTACATAATTTTCCTAGTATTCCTTGCTGTTCTAGGGTTTCCCGTATGTATTCATGGCTCAAACTATCGAAGGCTTTGGCGTAGTCAATGAAGGCAATATATAGTTTTTTATTGTATTCTTTGTATTTTTTGATTATTTGTTTAACAGTATGAATATGGTTGATAGTTGAAAAACCTTTTCTGAAGCCTGCTTGTTCTACCGGTTGCTGCTCATCTAGTTTAGAGCTAATTCTGCCTAGGATAATCTTTCCGAAAACTTTATCATCAAAGATATATAAGAAATCATTAAAGATAAGCAAATGCTAAAATGTTACTTTTAAAGTACCTACCTGGAAACAAGACAGACAAATACTTACATAGGTACAACAAGACAACACAATAAACATTATTAGTTATTATACTTTAATATTATTAATTTGAATAAATTATAGAATTAATTGAGACTTGAGGATAGTGTGAGGCGTAACGTCGTCGCGTAAACGTCTTCACTCGCCCAGATGAAGGCAGTCTAAATCTGCTGAAACTAGTCTGCTTTCCCGATCATAACACGTATTGAGGTGAGCCGTTTTTATATACATTTGAATAAACTTGGCAAGGATAAAAATTACTTCTTTATTAGGAATAGACAATAAATATGATATATTGGCAGGAAGGGATATATTATAATCTGATAGAGAAGGATAGATAGGAGCACAATTATTGTTTAATGGACAACTGAAAAATATATGATCCAAAGATCCCTCCACAATACCAAGACTAATTTGACAGCTAGATGATAGATGAGTAGACAGACAGAGACAGTCCACTTTTTTTATAAGCAATCACACATCACAATCAGTATAATGTTTAAAATTCTCAAGTGACAAGGTCATCGGACAATTCTTTAAAAATCATAAAAATAATAGTTAATTTATATACCAAAATAATGAAAACGATGTCCTAAAATGGCGTATATTCTCTGAAAAAAAATAAAAAAAAATCTCTTTAAGAATTAGGCTTGTTCTAAGTATTTATTTAAAAAAGACAAAAATTATATATTTTTTTTCGTTAGGAATAAATATATGATTATTTATTTCAATTATAACGTATTTTCAGTTTTGAAGTTCGGCAATAATGAGATCTCAGACTGACACCTCTAAGACTGACATTGAAAATCTGATTTCGAATACAACGAATAAATTGTCATAAAAAGTAACCATTGGTTTTATTAATGAATTACTTTAACATTATTCTAGTTCACTATAATGCTATATTAGAGCATTTTAAAATTAAAGTAAATCCAATGACGAAACCCTAGAAAACATGTATGTAAAGTAATTATCCGTCAAAAACGTTTGTTTAGTATCTTTAGTAGCTCGCAAAGTTTAGTACTTAGGGTACAACTTTAGGGCGCTACTTTACAGGCGGTAAAATTCAAAGTATTTGCTAAATGTTGGTGGTATTATTAAGAGTTGTTAACCACAGAAGTGGCACCACCATTGAAAATTCAATAAAAACAGTGAAAATCTAAATTAATATATACCTGAATCTAGTTCCGTACACAATTTTTTTAGAATCATGGAATTTGTATGTCTATGTTTTTTTTTTCGCTGGCGGCGCCACCTCTGCGGATGAATGAAAGATATTCAATGTCAGTTACTGATTTTATAGTTGATTTTTAGTTTTATCGATAAACATCGAAAAATCTCATTTAAAACACTATAAGTGATTGTTATAGCTAGTTTCTTTAAGTAAATAAAAGAAAACTTTATTTGTTATATTTCGAATCCAATATTATTCTGTTAAATTTATTACTTTATTGGCTTTAATTTTCATAATTTTTGTCGCATTTATCTTAATCTGAAAGTTTAGTACCAAACTTTAGAATGTACAAGTGTAGTCGTAGTAAAATAGAACAAACAATATGTACCTACATAATAATATGTAACATGTCATTTTATAATAAAAGTAAGATTCAGTGTGGAAAAAGTGTATAAAACCCATGTTAAATACTAAATTTATTACCTGAGACACTAAACTTTAGTAAACCCTTACTGTGTTACTACAAAAGTGTGTTTAAACAATGTTTAACTTTAGACAGTGTTTAAATCTGTTGCTGTCATTTTTTTACAATATGAAAGAAAAGGCGACAACAACAGATTTAAACACTGTCTAAAGTTAAACACCGTTTTGTAGTAACACCGTTAAAGTTGTACCCTATTTTTTTGCCCATAGAAAAAATATTCACAAAAGCACTAAACTTTTTTAATGAAAAATATACTATGATATTAATAATAATTATGATGGTTCTATTGTGACGATTCCTATCTAAAAAGGTTCTATAAAGTAAAGACTGATTGTGTGATATTACTTAAAAAATCTAATGAAAGTTGCTTTATTGGATTAATATTCAAATAAAAATTTAAAACATTAAAAATGCGAAGTTTTAATTTATTTTATTCCTCTTCGGACACCTAAACCAAAGTACCTTGCCTAAACACACATAACCATGATGATTAATAAGTTGTTCACGTCGTATTTTCTTATAATTTATCAATAACTTTGATACCTACTTTTTTTCTCTTTTGCGTGTTCTTCCCTCAAAATCTTTTAAACCATCAATGATGCAGAGATATATAACATTTATTATTAATCTTAGGTGTTTGCAGATTAGCTTGGTATCAATCACTCCGTAACTTCGCAGTAGAAGTATATTTTTCACGACCATAAACTTAAAATGCAATTTTCTCAACTCGTACATTTTGACAGTTTCAGATTCAAAAAATTATAAAAAAATGATGGTTGCACCTAGAGATCTGATTATTTTTTCTTTACATAGATAATTTTATCTAGTTTCAGGAACTACCAAACTGAAACTGAAAAACCTTATCAGTTTCACAGTCACATCTGTGCACTAGAGTTTAAAGTAGAGAGACAGTACGTGCATGAGCCGGCCTGTCCCTAGAAGAAAGTAGAGGTACAAATCATTAACGAAGATAAGAAGGGGACCGAGGGTTACGGAGAATGCTAAACAGCTGAGTGAGGATGTGAAATCATGACTCTGACGGATAGGAAGTCATTTGAGTTCTTTGGGGAAATAGGAGAATGGTTGAATTTATGTAAACCAAATATGAAACGAATATCCAGATTTTGCTGGCGCTCGACCTTATCTAGCAAGTCCTCATAAGCATCAAGGAAACTGACATCGGCATAATCAACCCATGGAAGAAGTAAAGCTTGCGCTAGGGAGATTTTAGTTCTAAAAGAAGGAAGTTTAAGAGCCGCTTTAAAGAGTGAAATGCTTCATTCATAACAACTGTTCCTTGTGAATTTATTTACCAAGTTCTTAGATATGTCAGAAAAAATATTGAGTCTTTCCCGAGGATTTGTGAGCAACACTGTAAAGAAACCAGAAATAAACATAAACTAGCTTTTCCTAAAATCAGACTTGCCAAAGTGAGTACATCTTTCGTGGGACATGGCATAAGATTTTACAATAAACTTACTTTGTTAGTAAGCGGCCTACTGAAAAAAGCATATTATAAAATAAATGAATATTTGGATGATGGTGAAGCATGCCTCGACCATGCCAGTCCAGTGTTTTAAAGACGTCCTCCTGCGGGGCGGTAAACAGTTTTAGAGAAACAACATCCCCCTATCTCACGCCGCGCTTAAGGCGTATCGGTCTTGTTAGTACACCTGTACTTGGACGGACATGGCAGCGGAGTCATACAGACATTTCAGCATCTCCGCGTAACGCCAGTCAACTTGGCATCGCTGCAAGGACTGCAGATTCTGCAGAACAGACCGAGTTTCAATGGAGTCGAAGGCTTTCTCGTAGTCTACAAACGCTAGACATAAAGGCTGATTATACTCTTGTGTTTTCTGTATGATCTGCCTTAGCGTGTGGATGTGGTCCACAGTGATGCAGCCTTTGGCAAGCCTTTTCGAAACCCAGCCTGCTCTGGAGGTTGGAAGTCGTCGAATCGTTGGGCGAGACGATTTGTGAGAACTCTTGAGAAAAGCTTGTAGGTGTGGCTCAGGAGCGAGATTGGCCTTTAGTTCTGCAGTAGCATTTTGGCCCCTTTCTTGAAGAACAAATTTATCAGGCTCCTGCTCCACTCCTTTGGCATAGTTCCGGTGCGAATGACGGTATTAAAGAGGTCCTGTAGCTGTCCGAGTATAGGGTAACCTCCAGCTTTCAGGAGTTCGGTTGTGATGCCATCATCGCCCGGCGCCTTGTTGTTTTTTAGCTGCTCAAGAGCTATCCTAATCTCGCCCATTTCAACATCCGGGAGTTCATCGGTGTAGTGGCGGATCAAAGGTGCACGTTTGTCGTCCTGATCGCGGGCAGTTGGCTTGGGAGCGTGTGAAGAATATAGGAGCCCATAGAAATTCTCGATTTCAGTGAGGCTTTCTGGCCTAGAGGTAACAGTTCTACTGTCAGATGTCTTCAGCTTCGTCAGATTAGTCCTTCCCAACAGCTGGGCAAAAACTTTTGAGCCTTTGTTTCGCTCAATCGCTGCTTTAATGATGCGAGTGTTATGTCGGCGCAGGTCAAAACGAATTTGCCTTTTAACGCGTTTATTAAGAAGGGGGTAATCTATCGAATCTGAAGACATTTCCCGTCTTTGCCTCATCAAGTCCAAAGTTCCACTTGAAATCTTGGACTCCTTATTCTTTCGCTCGGGCTTAAAATAAGACCTGCCAACTTCGCGCACGACATCTGTGAAATTGTTAGCAAGCTGGTCGACGTCCTTAGTGGTTTCCAATAGGGCCAATCGTTTCTGAAGTTCTATTTGGAATTTTTTGGATCCCGCAGCGGTTTGGTGCAGAGAAGGACGGAGCGTAGACTTTATCAGACGGTTTCTATCCAGAAGTCGATATTCAAGATGCTTCGGACAAGTCGGTGATCGCTACCGGAACTAAACCTATTGATCACGGAGACATCTTGGAATATATGCTTTTGATCCGTCATGATGAAGTCTATCTCATTTTTTGTCTTACCATCGGGGCTTCGCCAGGTCCACTTCCTTTGGGGCTTCTTTTTGAAGAATGAATCCATCAAATAGAGCCCCTGGCTTTCAAGGAAGCTAACCAGCATCTGACCCCTAGGGTTTCTACAGCCATAGCCGTGCGGTCCGATTACCGATTCACGACACCTCTGTACTCCCACTTTGGCGTTGAAGTCCCCCATAACAACGGTATGATGTGTCTTGGTGTTGTTATTTTTGGTCTTAGTACTGTCATCATATATGGCTTTGACATCATCATCGGGGTCTCTCGACGTGGGGCTATACACTTGGATGATGAGGCATAAATGTGAACGGAGAGTACATTTCACATCTTCGCTTTGCCGATGACATCGTCATAATGGCAGAATCGCTGCAAAAACTGGAGCAAATGATGCGCAGCCTAAGTGATTCTACCAGACGAGTGGGCCTGCGGATGAACTTGGAAAAGACTAAGGTCATGTTCAACTGTCATGTCATCCAAAGGCCAGTAACCGTCGACAATGTCAGAATCGAAGTTGTTCAAAAATATGTTTACCTGGGTCAAGCTATCCAGCTGTGTAAAAACAACTTCGACTCCGAGACTGACAGAAGAATATGCTTGGGGTGGGCAGCATTCGGGAAGTTGCATCACATATTTACGTCGCCAATACCGCAGTGCTTAAAGGCTAAAGTTTACAACCAGTGATGACGTACGGTGCTGAGACGTGGTCTCTTACCAAAGGCTTGATCCGCCGATTTGAGGCCGCTCATCGAGCTATGGAGCGGGCAAAATTCAAAAAGTTTATTTTGCAAAGTAGGTATATATAATACACGTTTCACAAGTCAAATTTCAATCTTATAAAAATATATGTAATAAAATAATAAATGTACATGAACTACTTAGATTAAATGTTTATTTAATTTATGTAGCAATATATATACGATTAAAATTATAGGTAAAATATTATTATACAAGGTGAAATCCAATCAACCGCCCGAACCCATACCGGAGACCCGGCCAGGGACCAGGAACAAGGTTTAATGATCACCAACCGAGCCCCCAGCACGAATCCAGGCGGCCGACCAAATCCCATCCTATATACTACATAGTAATAGGTTACATATATAAATACATGTCTACCTCCGCCCATTCGATTAGTCTTGCTAAGAAGAACGGGCAAGAAACTTGGCAAGATCATGTCTTTTTTCTTAACATAAACTTATACTATACATCAAATTACTTATATCTACTTTAACCAAGGGATAAGAAAATACAAGACAGCAGGAATTCAGGTTAATGAAAAAAGAAAAATATATATATCTTTGCCTACCTGTGTCATATAGTATATTTCCTTTTACAGTCTGTAATTAATTAAGAGGAATCAAAAGTTAGGAAATTATATTAATTAATTAAATTATTACCTACTATCATCAAAATCAGTATCACTATAACACCATGCTTCACCATCATCCAAATATTCATTTATTTTATGTATGTCTTTTTCAGTAGGCCCTGCTTAATATACTGTTTAAACTTATTCTCTGACAAAGTAAGGACCTCTTTTGGAAGTTTATTGTAAAATCTTATACCATGTCCTACGAAAGAGGTACTCACTTTGGCGAGTCTGATTTTTGGAAAAGCCAGTTTATATTTATTTCTGGTTTCCTTACAATGTTGCTCACCAAGCCTTGGGAGAGACTCAACATTTTTTCTGACATATCTAAGGACTTGGTAAATATATTCACAAAGAACAGTTAATATATTAATTTCTTTGAACTTTTCTCTTAATGAATCCCGGTGCTTCATATTATAAATAGCCCGAATTGCTCTCTTCTGCAAAACAAAGACTGCGTCTGTATCCGCGGTTCTACCCCATAACAGCATGCCGTATGACATAATGCTGTGAAAGTAACTAAAATAGACTAGTCTAGCAGTATCTACATCAGTAATTTGCCTTATGCGTCTAACAGCGTATGCGGCCGAACTAAGTCTACCACATAGGGCTTCTATGTGGGGACCCCACTGAAGACGAGAGTCTACCGTAATGCCCAAAAACTTAGTTTCGTTAACTAACTCCAGCTTGGACCCCTGCAAGGGTGGCATATCTCTGATGGATAAAATCCGAAACGAAGATATCCGTCAGAGGTCGAAGGTGACCGACATAGCCTACTTCCGTTCCCGCCTCACCGCGCCGCACGCCTGGACCATTTACCGTCAACAAACAAATAATACGCCCTACACGATATATGATTTAATAAAATAAATTGATTTGAAAACTTACAATATATTATTTATTTATTCTTAATGTACAGTCAACCTGGCAAATTTTTTAATCACAATAAATATCTTCAACATTATACGGCGTGATAGTTGAGTATCAAATTACGTTCTGCACTTTGCAAAACTGTCCCCTTTTTACTGATTGTAAAAAACACTACGCGATATACTGAAAAATAAAATAACAGTTTAAAACTTAACAAAAATATTTTGTTAATTCACTACAGCGACTTCCACGCTAATAACAGTAACAAAAATTATAAAACGATCAAATAGCAAAACCAAAACAACGGGAAGCGATATATGCGACCGGGACGAACGGGCGTACGTGATAGCGTTGCTCACGGTACTAATAGGGACTGTCTAGGAGCGCGGTGCGGTGAGGCGGGAAGGGAGAGAGTGGCCAACTCGAAACGTACGTGATAGCGTTGCTCACGGTACTAATAGGGACTGTCTAGGAGCGCGGTGCGGTGAGGCGGGAAGGGAGAGAGTGGCCAACTCGAAACGTACGTGATAGCGTTGCTCACGGTACTAATAGGGACTGTCTAGGAGCGCGGTGCGGTGAGGCGGGAAGGGAGAGAGTGGCCAACTCGAAACGAACGCGAAGTAAAAAAAGGAGACTCCAACCACCTGCAAATGTTTTATGATTTAGAAAAGGATATTATTACAAAATGATATATTGTTCACAGTACAAGACCCACTGTGTGGCACTGGTGCTGTGCCTGAATGTGGGCGTGGACCCTCCAGACATAGTGAAGACTCAGCCATGCGCGCGGCTCGAGTGCTGGATTGGTGAGTTGAGTGCTCCTGCTTACTTTGTAGTATTTTGTGTTGACTAAATATTTCTTTCCCTTGTCAAACATATGTACGTAAAACTTTATGCTAAGTCTAGCTTTAATCGTGAAAAAAAATTATGGTCTGCATGGTTATTTTAAATTTGCAATTCAGAAAGCTTCCCGATCATACAAATGGTGCTAAAATGGACATAAATATTTGTGTTCTTCAACCACCTGTGACTTCGTTTGTCACGCGTTTTATACACAAGCGATATGATTGGTCGGTATGCGCGAAACGCGTGACAAATTAATTCACATTCGATTTAGTTATTACACTAACACTCAGTCTCTGTACGGTTCAATTACTTTTATAATTTACATTACATTCAGTTATTACATTAACACTCAGTCTCTGTACAGTTCAATTACTTTTATAATTTACATTACATTCAGTTATTACATTAACACTCAGTCTCTGTACAGTTCAATTACTTTTATAATTTACATTACATTCAGTTATTACACTAACACTCAGTCTCTGTACAGTTCAATTACTTTTATAATTTACATTACATTCAGTTATTACACTAACACTCAGTCTCTGGACAGTTCAATTACTTTTATAATTTACATTACATTCAGTTATTACACTAACACTCAGTCTCTGTACAGTTCAATTACTTTTATAATTTACATTACATTCAGTTATTACACTAACACTCAGTCTCTGTACAGTTCAATTACTTTTATAATTTACATTACATTCAGTTATTACACTAACACTCAGTCTCTGTACAGTTCAATTACTTTTATAATTTACATTACATTCAGTTATTACACTAACACTCAGTCTCTGTACAGTTCAATTACTTTTATAATTTACATTACATTCAGTTATTACACTAACACTCAGTCTCTGTACAGTTCAATTACTTTTATAATTTACATTACATTCAGTTATTACACTAACACTCAGTCTCTGTACAGTTCAATTACTTTTATAATTTACATTACATTCAGTTATTACACTAACACTCAGTCTCTGTACAGTTCAATTACTTTTATAATTTACATTACATTCAGTTATTACACTAACACTCGGTCTCTGTACAGTTCAATTACTTTTATAATTTCCAAGTTCGTCCGCTTCATTTACAAAAACCCAATATTTAGAGCGCAACAAATACAAAACCAACATAACCTAAAATTACAAACTGAGAACAACTGCTATGCTGCTTAACGATTTTCTGAGTAGAGTAGAGTCTACTTTACCATATGCGTTATCTACTCTACCCGCTACTATCTTTAGTACTATTCTGTAACTGTCAACATTAAGCTAGTAATGCTATTTGTACTTTTTATCCTTGGTACTCTACCCGTGTAAACGTGTTGTTTTAGTGACGAAAACAGATTAACAGTTTACCTTCTGCGTTGAAACTGGGATGTCAGTTTTGCATAATTTTTGATGTGAAATTTATTTTATCGTTTATATAATAAATTCGAAATAAAATGCAATCAATGCTTCAGCAAAAAAAAAGTGTATTTATTCTTCTTCTATCTATCGTTACATTAAGTTATAATCATAATTACAGTTAAAAATCAAAATACCAATAGATACAAAAAAAAAGTTTTTAGTAAGTTGCTCTTCCCTGAGCACTTTTACTATGTTTTTCGTTAAACGCTGGTTGCTGTTCTTCTTTTCTCGTATCGTGTGAATTGCTCATTGATGTAAAATTATTGTTCTGAGGAATTGCTCTATAAACTAGGTATGGCTCCTGGGAGTGATCCCAGATAGTGGCTGTTCAAGCTACATATTTTGTAATCCTAAACGTAAAAACTGTGTTTGGCATGATTTTACCATAAAAGCCTATTGTTACCTAAAATATTTTATTTCTTTTAATTTAAATTTTTAAATAACCGTTTATTAATGTGAATATATTAAATACGTGACAGAAGAATCAGAGTGTCAGGTAATAATCGTTGACTGAATTTTGGAACACACGCAGTGATGAAGCTCTCCTAATTGGCAAAGGAAGATCGTTCTACAACCGAACAGCTCAGGCTGGAAAGGAATTACTGAAAAATGACGACTAACGAGATGGTGTTGCTAAAAGGAGATTATGAGAGGAACGTAAGGAACGATGAAGAAACTGAAAATGATCTTTAAGATAACAAGGAATTGCATAATTGTGCAACTCAGAAAATAATATAGACAGGATGTGAGCATTACGTCGCTGACGTATAGGGAGCCAGTTAAGTCGAGAACGAAATTCAGAAACGTGATCGTACTTGCGAAGACCAAAAATAAACCTTACACAAGAATTTTGAAGACGTTTGAGTTTGTCGAGTTGCGCTTCAGTGAGATCCAAATAACTGACATCAGCATATTCGAGAATGGGTAAGAGAGTGGCAGTGGGTAGAAAATTTCAGAGCCTTCTCATAGCACCTGCAGCAGCAAACTTGTTCCTACTTACCCTTAGACCATGTAAGACTGGACCAGTTTTAGGCGTATTTCCACATACAGTCAGTTCTGCCACTTTTGGTGGGGGATGAGGTAACCACGGATCATGTTCCTACAAACGCACACACATGCGATTCGCAAACCTGCAACATCCTTGCAACCAAACCTCCTTGTAACCACTCGTCCAGTACGGCTTGTCATGATGTCATGTCGGAACACGACGAGTCAGTTGGTTTGGTTTGTTAGGATGATGACAAACCACGGCCGAAGCCTACTGAAAGGTTTTACTGCTTGTTTAGCACCTACCTAAGTTTAGGGTCTCTAGGGTAAACCTACAGACACGTATAACAAATTTCGTTTTTTTTAACATCCTATACGCCAACGGCAACGTTTGTTACGCATTTCTCAGTAAAAATGTGACTTATTACTATGTAACTCTCAAATTTCCCTAAGAATACCGAAACTGCTTGAGAAGTAAACATTAATAAATCCAGTATTATTGCTTTCTATAAGATATTTCGAATGATTATTTACCCTGTCTAGAAGAGCAGTAAAAATGTTAAATAATAGTTTTATTCCATACAAATACTATATATTATGAGTATAAGATTCGGGTCTTAATCGCGTAATCATACAACATACCTTAACGGTTATGTGCTTGACGTTTCGACGCCTCTGTAGGCTGTCGTGGTCACAAGCGAACTCGTTGAGCGTCCCTACACACCTTGTTGCAGTGATTCCGTATCTGCAAGTATTTATCTTTATTGATATCAGTTGGTTGACGTTTAAATTTTGATTTAGCTATGACTTTCTTCTACATTATCTGCTTAATATCGTTGGTAAGTCAAAGAGCAGGGACGTGTTTTATCTTGATAGCGATATGCTTATAAATAAATAAATAAATAAATTATCCAATAACTACGTCAGTATTTGGCATTTAGAACAGCATTCCATTCTACATTTTTTGCATCCTCGCTAAGATCATACAGATTCATATCATTAAAATTGCGTTGCACAAGAAGGGGGCGTACCTTATAGGATAGATAAATTAAATCATGATATGAAAAAGCATAAACGTTATCTCGTTAATCGATCGAATAATCGAGACATTTTTCGATTGTTCCGAGATACGAGATATGCTCCTTCAACCAAGACGGCGAGTTCTAGAACTCGCGGGCCTAGATCTCTCGTTCGTATCGGTGGTTAGCTTAGTTGGCCGGTCACTTCGCGGACTCGTACGCTGTCGATGATTGTGAAGTTTAGATTATAAAATAAAATGCCTCGTTGTTTAAAAAATATATATTTAAATTTTTTCATTTAAGTTAATTACATATTGTTAAAAATGTCGAAAGAGGAGGTTTTTATAATCATCGATTCAAATAATAAGCCACCGAGAATAAATGTTCTATGGATATCCGACATTTCATTTACAATGTGATACGTTATGACGAGATTTTATAGTCGTTTATCGACGTCAAGATATTTAGTCGACTTCGAAAAGATAATCGCGATTAATCGAGACATTTGAACTATCCAGACAATCGATAAAAATATCTCGTCATCGCGTATCGCTACCCATCCCTATGAAGTGTCAAATTTTATTGGTACGCCATTGTTGTTTAGTACTTAACTCAAGTATAAAAACACGGACTGTAGTCATAAATCACCTATTATAGTCCATTATTGTGATGCCAACTATGAGAACTCCAATATTACCAGCCTGAAAAGATGGCAAGTCACACAACGTATGTTGCAGGGCTTCTGGCGTAGGTGGTCTCAGGAGTATCTGACTCAGCTTATGCACCGGTATAAATGGGCATACCAGACACCTGAACCTAAGATTGGTGATATCGTTTTAGTCAAAGAAGATAATCTTCCACCAGCGAAATGGTTATATGGTATAATTACTGACAAGCATCCTGGATTGGACAATATCACACGGGTTGTCAGTTTGAAATGTAAAGATAACATAATTAAGCCATTTATCTTTAAATTTTTTTTTTGCCTAACATGCCATATCATGAAAATATATCATAACTTTTGATCTATCGCGAGTGAAATAAAACTGTTATAATCCTTAAGAATAGACGTTGCATACCAAATCAAAAACAAAAATTAATCAACTACCATTACCATAAAAATAATATCCTAAAAGATTATTTCTTTAACTTTTCCGTCTTTTTTTTTTCAGTAATAGTCAATTTTTTCAAAATAATGTGCCCGTTTTACTATACTTTTATTCCTATTTATTTGCCTATTTCATTATCTTTCTAACAAAAAAAAAAATACAACGTTCTATCATAAATACAATATTTTCTACGACCGTTTAACCAAAGGCACTGCGCTCGCGTCCCATACAAAGATACCCAGGTGGAGTAATTTTTGAAGAAAAAAAAAATTTTTTTTTTCTTTGTTTTTGTCGATATATTTAGATCTAGTAAAGCTTAATCTTTATTATAATTCACAAAATAAAACAATTTGTTCAAGCTTTGGTGTACTTTATTTTTAGCATAGTCTGAAAGTTGCAAATCCACTTATATTTATTATACAACGTGTAACAGAAACGTGTAACCATATTTGAAGAGCTTATTCAGTCAACATAGAACAACTTTTACTATAGAACAAACCCTGTATCTCGAAAAAAAAAATAACTTTTTCATAGAAAAATGCAATGCCGCTCGGCTGAAATGTATGGAAGGACAGATTTTTTTTTTTTATTTCTGTGTGGGCTCCATAATAAAAGTTGTTCTATACCATTGACGGAATAAGCTCTTCAAATATTTCTGTTTAACCTTTCTGTTACACGTTGTATTTATTTCACTATACCCCCTGTTTATACCCTAACATATTATACAATTTTATGGCACTAGGTGACAGTACCATTCCCTATCCCTTTATTGGTGTACAAGTTTGTTGGATATGACTCTTCTGATTATTGCAATCCGGCTCTCCTCAATAACTATTGTATTGTTGATCGGTAGATATAGCCGTTTGCAATAATCAAGTTTCATTTAATTCGATAATGACTGCCTGCAGGCAAATTAACTTTATAAATTGTATAACCATTGACCTACTAGGGTTACCTACCCTTTAATTTAATGTGTATAACATTCTGTCTTCTTGTTACAATATTTAATTTCAGACCCGAAGTCGATGTCTTCTCACAAAGCGCTGGAGACCATCGGCGTAGCGCTGCAGCAGCAGTACGAGCGCTGGCAGCCGCGCGCCAGGTACAAGCAGTCGCTCGACCCCACCAGCGACGAGGTAACTACTACTGTACAGTTGACACACGAACACACAGCGCCGAAGAGCATTGGCGGAACGCTGCAGCAGCAGTATGAGCGCTGGTAGCCGCGTGCCAGGTACAAGTAGTCGCTCGACCCCACCAGCGACGAGGTAACTACTACTGTACAGTTGTCACACGAACACCCAGCGCCGAAGAGCATTGGCGGAACGCTGCAGCAGCAGTATGAGCGCTGGCAGCCGCGTGCTAGGTACAAGTAGTCGCTCGACCCCACCAGCGACGAGGTAACTACTACTGTACAGTTGTCACACGAACACACAGCGCCGAAGAGCATTGGCGGAACGCTGCAGCAGCAGTATGAGCGCTGGCAGCCGCGTGCTAGGTACAAGTAGTCGCTCGACCCCACCAGCGACGAGGTAACTACTACTGTACAGTTGTCACACGAACACACAGCGCCGAAGAGCATTGGCGGAACGCTGCAGCAGCAGTATGAGCGCTGGCAGCCGCGTGCCAGGTACAAGTAGTCGCTCGACCCCACCAGCGACGAGGTAACTACTACTGTACAGTTGTCACACGAACACACAGCGCCGAAGAGCATTGGCGGAACGCTGCAGCAGCAGTATGAGCGCTGGCAGCCGCGTGCTAGGTACAAGTAGTCGCTCGACCCCACCAGCGACGAGGTAACTACTACTGTACAGTTGTCACACGAACACACAGCGCCGAAGAGCATTGGCGGAACGCTGCAGCAGCAGTATGAGCGCTGGCAGCCGCGTGCTAGGTACAAGTAGTCGCTCGACCCCACCAGCGACGAGGTAACTACTACTGTACAGTTGTCACACGAACACACAGCGCCGAAGAGCATTGGCGGAACGCTGCAGCAGCAGTATGAGCGCTGGCAGCCGCGTGCTAGGTACAAGTAGTCGCTCGACCCCACCAGCGACGAGGTAACTACTACTGTACAGTTGTCACACGAACACACAGCGCCGAAGAGCATTGGCGGAACGCTGCAGCAGCAGTATGAGCGCTGGCAGCCGCGTGCCAGGTACAAGTAGTCGCTCGACCCCACCAGCGACGAGGTAACTACTACTGTACAGTTGTCACACGAACACACAGCGCCGAAGAGCATTGGCGGAACGCTGCAGCAGCAGTATGAGCGCTGGCAGCCGCGTGCCAGGTACAAGTAGTCGCTCGACCCCACCAGCGACGAGGTAACTACTACTGTACAGTTGTCACACGAACACACAGCGCCGAAGAGCATTGGCGGAACGCTGCAGCAGCAGTATGAGCGCTGGCAGCCGCGTGCCAGGTACAAGTAGTCGCTCGACCCCACCAGCGACGAGGTAACTACTACTGTACAGTTGTCACACGAACACACAGCGCCGAAGAGCATTGATGGAACGCTGCAGCAGCAGTACGAGCGCTGGCAGCCGCGTGCCAGGTACAAGTAGTCGCTCGACCCCACCAGCGACGAGGTAACTACTACTGTACAGTTGTCACACGAACACACAGCGCCGAAGAGCATTGATGGAACGCTGCAGCAGCAGTACGAGCGCTGGCAGCCGCGTGCCAGGTACAAGTAGTCGCTCGACCCCACCAGCGACGAGGTAACTACTACTGTACAGTTGTCACACGAACACACAGCGCCGAAGAGCATTGGCGGATCGCTGCAGCAGCAGTATGAGCGCTGGCAGCCGCGTGCTAGGTACAAGTAGTCGCTCGACCCCACCAGCGACGAGGTAACTACTACTGTACAGTTGTCACACGAACACACAGCGCCGAAGAGCATTGATGGAACGCTGCAGCAGCAGTACGAGCGCTGGCAGCCGCGTGCTAGGTACAAGTAGTCGCTCGACCCCACCAGCGACGAGGTAACTACTACTGTACAGTTGTCACACGAACACCCAGCGCCGAAGAGCATTGGCGGAACGCTGCAGCAGCAGTACGAGCGCTGGCAGCCGCGTGCCAGGTACAAGTAGTCGCTCGACTCCACCAGTTCAGGATATATTATTTGCACCAATTCGGCTTAACTTTGGAGAACAAAAGAGTTCGTGTGCTCGTGCCATCCATAAACTGTGAAGAGCTAGTATTGGTACTTCTAATTTTCTTAGAAGCAACGAAGAGAATTGTAAGAAAAAGATTTCCTTATAAACCCAACATTTTTATTTGTAACTACACTAACTACACACAGTGTTATTACGACGTAGTAAAATATAAAATTTTAAAATCATTCACTAATAAGTTTAGTTATGATAAACACCCTCATTAGAATGTATCAAGACAGTTTACTCCATTCACATTTTTTTTAATCAGGAGGTCTGTTTCTGTGACCTTATTGTAACAGGAACACAATATGTAGATTAGCCGTTCTTTGTATTTTAAATTACAGGGGGTGACGCAGGGGTACAAAGTTTGTATTAAGGCTTAAAAAAATCACTCTTTACATTTATTAACATATCTCCCGTTGTTAATCTCTAAAAAATCTGTTACGCAGCAGTAAGACTTTTTTAATAAAAAAATCGTCCTGACTGACTGACTGACTGATATATCAACGCACAGCCTAAACCGCTGGTCCTATAGACTTGAAATTTTGCATATAGATACCTTATATAGTGTAGGCATCCACTAAGAAAGGATTTTTCAAAACACACCCCCTAAGGGGGTGAAACGGGTCCAAAGTTTGTATGGGGAAACAAGATTAGTTAGACTATTTTATTCGAGACTTCACAGAAGTACTCCTATCCATAAATAAGTAAACATGTGTTTCAGGTTTTTTCAGAATTCAACCCCTAAAAGGGGGAAATGGGTGACCAAGTCTGAAAATTAAAATGGGTATCGTTTGTATGGTTTATCGGGTCGCTGATTACGAAAACAACAACGATTTTAAAATCCATCGTCGTGGACGTGAAAAAGGCTTTTCCAGAATTTAACCCCTAAAAGGGGGAAATGGGGTAACAAAGTCTGAAAACCAACATGGGTATCGTTGGTATAGTTTATTGGGTCGCTGATTATGAAAACAACAACGATTTATAAATCCAACGTAGTGGACGTGAAATACTATCATCCCCTGTTGGGGTGCGATGGGGTTAAAATGTTGAAATGTGTAAATATCAATATGGGTGTCGTTTTTATGGTTTTTTGGGACGTTAATTACAAAAATAGCATCGATTTTGAAATTTAATATAGTGGAGATGAAAATTCTTGAAAGTATGTGTGCCAGAGCAAATCGGCTGTAACAGACGGACAGACAGACAGCCACACAAGTGATCCTATTAGGGTTCCATTTTTTCCTTTTGAGGTATCTATCTATCTATATATCCACAATCTATCTATCTATCTATATCCCAGCAAAATATCTTTGGAAAGGAAAGTGGTATATCCCTAGGGGTTGGACCACGGGGTGCAAAAAAAACTTTTTTTTTAAATGTCAAAACTTTGACGGCCTGTATCTCCCAAACGGCTGGAGTTAGACCCATGTTGATGGGTGTCTAGGAAAAGGTCTCGACGAGATCTACCTGCTGGGAGTCTCGAAATTTTACAGGTCCGTATCTCTCAAACGGCTGATGCTAGACCCATGTTCATGAAGAAAAGGGCTCGGCAAGATCTAGATGACAGTAAAAAAAAAGTCTAAAAAAAGAAATTGCCTAAATTTTGATCGGCCATATCTCCCGAACGGCTAATCGTAGGGAGTACGGGTTTCAACTGTAGTGATCGGTCAAGCCGGGGCTACATAACCGGGAAAAAAAAATTTGACAGGTCCAAAAAAGTATTCCGATTTGCATGAAACTCGGTATTAAGGGGTATTCGGGGTCGCCGATTACGCTGCCGTATTTAAATTTGTCATTTTTTGACAACTGATAGGGATTTTGACTCTTTATCGGAAAAACTTTGATCGGTGAGTCGCCGTGTTTGGCACTCTGGGACACCCCCGACACTTCATACTTTTCGCTCAAATTATTTACCTACACTATACACACGCGCACTGGCTTGTCCGCACACGCTTGTGTGTGTGCGTGACCTAGTCTAGGGCTGGCAGCAAGCGTGTAAGCGTCGTCGATCGACAGGGATAACATTATAAGTCAGCAACTTATGATTCTCTTCCTAAATTTTAGCGTAGTTAATCCCTAGGTCCTAGTTCTGGTTCCCCATGGATTAATTTGTATTAAAAATATATATATATATATATCGTCACGATCTGAATGCCCGAGGGGGTGTCAGAGGTGTTTCGAGTGTGAACCTTGAAATGCAAGTCACAGTCCACACTCGGTACATCCGCGTTTCACCTACAAATATTACGTCCCAACGTGATGGGTGGTGAGCTCTATCGCCGTACTTCGGGCACAAATACATGATTTTTAGGACATGCAGGTTTCCTCCCGATGTTTTCCTTCACCGTTCAGTAAGTGGCAAGTACCTACCTATTAGCAAATACTATGCACATTATGTAGATTCCGAAAAACTCATTGGTGCATGCCCGACCGCGGATTGAAACTGGATCTCAAGATTGAGAGGCCAGCGTTCTACCCCTGAGTTACCACGCCGCTTTTTCATTACTTTAAAAGTAAATTAGACGAATACTTCAAACGACTTCCCGTCTGTCCAATTGGGATCAATGGCCCTTCCCTTTATGATGCCGCAACGGCGCGCGGCGGCGATCGTTCGATATTGCGCGGGCGCAACTTTGTAACGGTGGCACGCGCGAATTTTATATGAGTAAAATTTAAACATCGTCATGTCACGACACGAATCCTTTCAGAGTCAGAGGTGCTTTTTAGTATGGACTGTGAAGTGCAGCTTATATATGGTCAATACTCTTACACCCACGCTTCACCGATGATTTTCAACACGCTTTTATTAACTTCACTTGTATGTAACAAACAATATAACTAGCAAAGCAAAATCATTTGTCCATAAATCGGATTTTGCCGGTAACATAATGTATGAGCAAAAACTTAACTTACAAAATTACATAATTGCCAAAAATCAGTATCGTAATAAAACAAAACAAAATACGCGCGCAACGAACGAGTGGTACTCGAGCTCTGCGTGCCTCCAGATTTGCCACTAACTTGCGGGGACGATAAACTCGCGCGGGGAGGTGAGTGTCGCTTCTTTACGTAGTAATACTTTATATTCTCTGACTCTGGCGGGGCCGAAGGCAGAGTAGTGTGTTTCTAGCGAGACCGAAAAACGAGCATGCGAGTGACTTTGACTCCCAGGGGGAGTGAGAGCACTTATAATGTTTGTTTCTGAAAAAAATGTAAATTGTTTCCTGTAGGCCACGCGGGCGAAGCCGCGGACAGAAGCTAGTATTGTATAATGCAATACTATCTATTTCTCTGATGGAGATCGGGAGCTTATTATAAATATCGTTACACATGCCGAAGATACTTATTATAAATATCGTTACACATGCCGAAGATACTTTGATTAAAACTTATTATAAATATCGTTACACATGCCGAAGATACTTTGATTAAAACTTATTATAAATATCGTTACACATGCCGAAGATACTTATTATAAATATCGTTACACATGCCGAAGATACTTTGATTAAAACTTATTATAAATATCGTTACACATGCCGAAGATACTTACTATAAATATCGTTACACATGCCGAAGATACTTATTATAAATATCGTTACACATGCCGAAGATACTTATTATAAATATCGTTACACATGCCGAAGATACTTATTATAAATATCGTTACACATGCCGAAGATACTTATTATAAATATCGTTACACATGCCGAAGATACTTTGATTAAAAAGCTCTGTCTTGCGAGAGGCTGCCTTTATATTTATCTTATTAATTTATAGATAACATTTTCGATGATTAATTTTTTGATTTTATCTATTACAATAAAAGCACATTCGGCTACACTTTTGGTAAGCTTCTCGAATTTCACGATTTTTAGTACGACTTGAACATGGATCTAGATAATGTTAATGGACTCAGCCTAAAATATTATAATAACATTATATAGACACCTCACAATTTGTTGACAGTGTTTGTATGGAGGTTTGCGCGTGATGACGCCTCTTAAAGGATGGACCTGATCCTACTACATGAACAACACCAGACTTTCGAGGGTTTTTTGGAAGAAATTAGGTGTCTCCTTATTTTGAAAAAAATACATTTGGTTTGTTAGTATTTTATTAACTGAACGTGCTATTCAAAATGTATTAAAATATATATATATACTTTTGTGTAAAAATACATATATTTCCAACCTATTTTTTTTGTGTATTTAAGCGCGCTTTAGAAGAACGCGGTTAAGGGATCGACTTAATTATTTTTCATAAAATAGGTAAGTATTAAAAATATCAACTGATTCTACAAAATTTCAATATTTTTCTGCCAACAAAATATTTCAGTATTAGCTAAAATCCCTCCAATTTGTTGTTTCGCTGCGAGTATTACCCGTCCGAGAAAAAGATGCCAATGAGCTAACATGTAATTGCCTCTATCAAAAGCGATTAGTCTTTTTGGACTTATGTTGCTAGGGTATGCCATACTCTTAATGTCTTCTTATTGTCAAAGTTATTAAACGTCCTTAATGTAAATAATCAGACAGAAAAAAAAACTTCTTTAACATAACATAAATACATTAAAATACCCTAAAATGGCAATCTCCAAAATCACGGTATGAGAAATATAATCCCAAAGTTTCCGACACCGACACTGGGTAAGGGCCAGAGTCTCTTCACGGATGATGATGATCTAACGTGGTTTGTCACGGGCTTACTTTCTATAGCATCGCATTACCAGGAATCTCACATTATGATTATTATCTATTCATACTTAACATAATCATTGTCGGCTCGTGACCTCGACCTACCTATCGCGTCGCCAAATATAGCGGCTTCATTTAGTAAATCGAAGCGTCAGTCGGGGAAAGCATTATCGCTATTGAGCTGCGAGCTAATTGGTTTAATTAAGGTGCGTCCGACCGAGCCTGACTACACGGCGTTATTGTCGCGGGGCGGTCCGTAGCAACCGAGCCCTGATATAAAATATCTGTTACAATTATTTGGGGCTAATTAACTAAAAGTAGACTTCGTTTGTTACTAGAATTTCATTATGACGTGTTTTCAAAACACCAACCTGTAGCAACAGCTAAATCGACCGACTATGTTGAGTTGCAACAAATGTATTTTTGTACACCAACAAGTTTGTATGAGGTAGTCAACGGTTGTGATGTGACCCTACACTGTGTCTGCGACCTTAACAATGCGCGATATGACGAATATCTCCCCTGACCTAGCGATAAACGCTACAAACATTTATTTATAACTCTTTATTATTAATTTATTATAAAATTAAGTACCGAATTATATTATAAATTGACAAAAAATATATTTGATGCTCTATTTAGTTCAATCATAGCACTTCCGACAACTTGAAAGGGATATTCTGCTAGTGTAACGGCAGTGGCGTGCATACAACTTTCTTCCGGAAAAGCAACGAGAAGGTCAAGTTTAACAATAAAAAAATAATCTAAATAACACTTTGAAAAAAAAAAAATTGTATGACGCCAGGGTAGACACTGTCTACCCTAGAGTGACAATTTCCATACAAACATTTTTATTCAAAGTATTATTTTAATTATTTTTTTTATTTCTTATTGTGAAACTTGACCTTCTCGTTGCTTTTCCGGAAGAAAGTTGTATGCACGCCACTGCCGTTACACTAGCAGAATATCCCTTTCAAGTTGTCGGAAGTGCTATGATTCAGGTTCAATGTCGTTAATGTGCCTAATTGTCTCATCCTTTAGCTCTTGAATTGTTCTTGGCTTATTGACGTACACTTTTTCTTTTAAATATCTCCAAAGAAAGAAGTCCAACGGTGTCAAATCACATGATCGTGACGGCCAATTAACATCGCCACGACGTGAGATAACAAAAAAGCCATTGTTTCATTGGCTGTGTGGCAAGTGGGTTTATCCTGTTGGAATCTTATTATCCTGTCAAAGAAAAAGCCAATAAGCCAAGAACAATTCAAGAGCTAAAGGATGAGATATTTCGGCACATTAACGACATTGAACCTGAATTATGTCTCAGAGTCATTGAAAATATCGACCATCGGATAGAGCCACCGAAGCCATGGCGAGCATTTGGCCGATATTTTGTTTCACACATAATTTTCATAGATCCTTCTATCATAATAAAAAATATTAAGATAAACTCTGAAAACTTTTTGTTTTATTTACAATTAACATATTGCGTTTTGGTTGGACCGTTATCTTCTTCCTACCATCTGTATGCAGACGATTTGCAAATATATAGTCATTTTCCGGTAAATCAGGTGGAAACAGCCTTACTAGAGTTAAACCATGACCTCTCCAACATATTTAATTGGGCAAAATCATATGGTCTGCTTGTCAACCCAAATAAGTCACAAATCATGTTTATTGGCAGTAGATATATGCTTGATGTGCTATTGTAGATGTGTGCTATAATGGGATCCCTTTACCATATTTTTTGTACCATACCTTTATGTACCATATTTGACGCAAATAAAATTATCTTTATCTTTATCTTAAAATTCACAGAAAAAGCAAAAAAATTTGGGGTTATATTTGATAGCAACTTCTCTTGGGCTAGGTAATCATATCAATGAGATTAGCCGTAGAGTACACGGTGCATTCCACTCCCTAAAGCAACTTCAGAATTTTTTACCCTTTAAAACTAAAATCACTCTCGCTCAATCCCTTCTTCTTCCTCTGATTGACTATACTGATGTCTGTTTCGTTGATATCACCGAGGAACTCCTTAACAAACTCGAAAGGCTTCAAAACTTGGGTATCCGCTTCATCTATGGTTTGCGCAAATTTTATCACGTGTCCCACTTTCGCTCTGAGATAAAATGGCTCCCTATTCGCCTTCGTCGCGATTATAATATCCTCTCTCGCCTTTATAATATTATTAAGAGCCCACTGTCCCCTTCTTATTTACGTGATCGCTTTCAATACCTGTATTCTCAAGACAAGCCCCAACGTCCTTCTAACATGTTCTTGTTAAAAACTCCTGTACATAACACTGGGGCTTACAGCAAATCATATAATGTTACAGCAATTAGACTGTGGAACTCATTACCGCACAGTATTCGCAACTGTCCTACCAAGAGCCTTTTCAAGAAAAAGCTAAAAGAGCACTACCTCTCACTGTCATAGTAAATAGGTAAGTTTATGTTTACTTTATATGTATTTTAGGTAAGTAAGTATATTATAATTATGTATGTATATTTTGTTTAGGTATCGTAATATATATATATATATATTATTTAGGATATATATTTTGTAGTACACGTATGTATGATTACTTATTTTAATAAAATTTCCCTTTCCCGCTTAGGTTTGCTGGAAGAAATATCTTTTTAGAGATAAGCTCGCCTGTGTACATATCTTTTAATGTATTATATGTCCTAACTGCATTTAAGAATAAAGAATTGTTTGAAGTAGCCGACGCTACTGTCGACACATGTTCTGAGGTCGACACGAGTCGGCCACCTAACCACGTGACAAACGAGCTGTGTACACATTCAGTAATGTAAAATAAACAGAACTAAATAATACAGTTTGATCAGCAACTTCCGTCACTGGGTAGGTTATGTTCACGATGCTTATTCCAAAAACAGCATACAAAAAAAAATACCACATAAAAAAGAAGATATGCCCTTACTAAAATAATTATCTTAATAAA
Organism: Ypsolopha sequella; assembly: GCA_934047225.1. Lineage (NCBI taxonomy): Eukaryota > Metazoa > Arthropoda > Insecta > Lepidoptera > Ypsolophidae > Ypsolopha > Ypsolopha sequella. The sequence goes on from OW203989.1 coordinate 30,218,998, forward strand.
TTATCACTGCGGCACGAATACTGAATACGAATACTGACATACATAATACAATATAAATACAACAAAGTTGATAGATAAATACCCTAGGAATAAATATATGCCTAACTCCAACCATTCGATTAGTCTTGTTAAGAAGGGCAAGAGACTTAGGAAGATCATGTCTTTTCTTTTTAAATAATTTTTGTCACAAAGAAGGCTATAAGCTCACCAGTTATCAAGTTATCAGTTATCACGTTCGACGCTAAGATCATCTTGATCTTGATTGATATACACGAGGATAATAACACTGGGGTATAAATATAAAGTGATGAAAGAGTACATATGTAATTACAGGTGAAGAAGCTGTGCTGCTCGCTACGTCGGAACGCGAAGGACGAGCGGGTGCTGTTCCACTACAACGGACACGGCGTGCCCAAGCCCACCAGCCAGGGGGAGATATGGGTCTTCAACCGGGTGAGCCCAGTTCACATACACTAGTACATGCACTAACTGGTTCAGGTCAGGTACTGGAACACTTGGCGGTGACGCGCTTTTGACGTTGTTCGATTTGCACATGTGTTCAGTGATAGTTGGAAGTTGCCCTCAACTACATAGATTATAAGTACAAAACAACGCGAGAAAGTGGATAGACCGCATAAAGGTGTGAGCGCAGCCAGTCAGCACGTCGGGTAAGTCGTAACCATGGATGTCGGTCGGTCTGTTAAGATGTACCCAAACCATGGATGTCGGTCGGTCTGTTAAGATGTACCCAAACCATGGATGTCGGTCGGTCTGTTAAGATGTACCCAAACCATGGATGTCGGTCGGTTTGTTAAGATGTATCTAAACCATTGATTTCGGTCGGTGTGTTAAGATGTGCTACACCATGGATGTCGGTCGGTTTGTTAAGATGTATCTAAACCATGGATGTCGGTCGTTCTGCTAAGATATACCAAACACAAGAATAAACTTTAACAAAAAGTAAATTAATCCCCGGAAAATAAACTACTATGACTCATGGGTGCTCATAAAATTAGTATTAGGTAGTAGGTAGTAGTAGTAACTAGCTGGCAATTAGCCGAAAATGGAGATCCTCTCTACTCGATGTACGAAACAAAACGAGGGCTGACATTTGTAGCGATTATCATCTTATCATTGCACAAGTACGGATTAAAATCGACCGCATCCACAAGCGCAAGGAATCAACTAAGAGAAAATATGATCTCATAAAATTACAAAACACAAGTTACGGGTATCAGTTTCGACGCATTCTTCATCAACGACTAGAGGAAACGAAGGACTCTCACCAAATTAACTCAATAGTCAAATCACTGGGCTGCATTAAAACGTGATTATAACAACGCGGCAAAAGAAGTACTTGGGTTTTATAAACATGCTGAAAGACTTTGAAAGGACAGCACCAACAGACTGTTTATCTGGGACGTACAAGGGAGGGAGGTAGTTCCTGGGAAGATCATAAACATAATTAAGGACGCATCATACGTACATGACGGGTTTAGCTGCAGAGTAGTTCAGAGCCATTCGATGTGAGGACTGGAGTCAGACAGGGATGCTTGCTGTCCCCACTTCATCGTGGCTGAATACTGAAGATAACCCACAATAAGATGAGAGGGAAACCATGGCGTCACGTCATCATCTCTGGAGGATTTGGACTTTGCCGACGACTTATGTCTACTAAGGGAATCCCTAGACAACAAGTAAAGCAAACTTTCCGATCTGCAAGGGACCGCGAGCATAGCTCGGCTAAGGATCAGTAGAAAGAAAACCGAGGAGACGCGTGTCTTCAACGATAATATCACACCGCTGCTGTTAGAAAACTGACTACCGACTCCTGCTATCTCGGTAGTGTCGTTACACCACAAGGAGGAATAGAAAGGCACGTGGAGAACCGTATTAACAAAGCGAGAGAATCCACCAATATATCCCGTACCACGAAAATGTGACCTTTCAAATTAACAAAGCGAGAGAATCCACCAATATATCCCGTACCACGAAAATGTGACCTTTCAAATTAACAAAGCGAGAGAATCCACCAATATATCCCGTACCACGAAAATGTGACCTTTCAAATTAACAAAGCGAGAGAATCCACCAATATATCCCGTACCACGAAAATGTGACCTTTCAAATTAACAAAGCGAGAGAATCCACCAATATATCCCGTACCACGAAAATGTGACCTTTCAAATTAACAAAGCGAGAGAATCCACCAATATATCCCGTACCACGAAAATGTGACCTTTCAAATTAACAAAGCGAGAGAATCCACCAATATATCCCGTACCACGAAAATGTGACCTTTCAAATTAACAAAGCGAGAGAATCCACCAATATATCCCGTACCACGAAAATGTGACCTTTCAAATTCAAATAGTTTATTTTGCAAAGTAGGTATATATAATACACTTTTTACACGTCAAATTTAATTTAATAAAAAGATATGTAATAAAATAATAAATGTACATGGACTACCTATAGATTAAAGGTGTATTTAATTTATGTAGCAATATATATACGATTAAAATGATAGGTAAAATATATATTATACAAGGTGAAATCCAATCAATCAACCGCCCAAACCCATCCGGAGACCCGGCCAGGGACCAGGAACAAGGTTCAATGACCACCAACCGAGCCCCCAGCATGAATCCAGGCGGCCGACCAAATCACATCCTATATACTACATACTAATAGGTTACATATATAAATACATGCCTACCTCCGCCCATTCGATTAGTCTTGCTAAGAAGAACAGGCAAGAAACTTAAGAAAAAAAGCAAGATCATGTCTTTTTTTTACATAAAACTTACCCTATACAAATGACTTATATCTACTTTAACCAAGGGATAATAAAATACAAGACAGCAGGAATTCAGGTTAATGAAAAAAAGAAAAACATATATATCTTTGTCTACTTGTCTCATATAGTCTATTTCCTTTACAGTCTGTAATTAATTAATGTTAACTCCTTAGTGGAATCATAAATTAGGAAATTATACAAGGTACTTAACTAAATTATAAACTACTGTCATGACAAATATCATTATCACTATAACACCATGCTTCACCGTCATCCAAATATTCATTTATTTTATAATATACCTTTTTCAGTAGTCCCTGTTTAATATACTGTTTAAACTTATTCTTAGTAATATTAAGTAAGGACCTCCTTCGGAAGTTTATTGTAAAATCTTATACCATATCGTACGAAAGAGGTACTCACCTTGGCAAGTCTGATTTTTGGAAAAGCCAGTTTATGTTTATTTCTGGTTTCTCTACAGTGTTGATCGCCAATCCTTGGGAAAGACTCAATATTTTTTCTGACATATCTAAGAACTTGGTAAATAAATTCACAAGGAACAGTTAATATATGAATTTCTTTGAATTTTTCTCTAAACGAATCCCGGTGCTTCATATTATAAATTGCCCTTTTAATTCGAACGTGAAGAACACTCCTTTTTATGGGTGCGAAACTTGGAAGGTTACGAGTTATTGTTAATAACTGTCTAAGAAGCATCCTGAAGAGACATTGGCGCAACACCATCACCAATGCTGAGTTGTGGACGGTGACAGACCAGAAACCCGTTGCCCAAGAAATCAAGGAGCGAAAATGGCGATGGTTAGGACATACAATACGAAGACCTGCAGACCATAGATATATGGAGTGTATGGCAATAGGGTCTATTACTTACAGTGGGGTGAATTTCAAAAAACTTTTTTTAGTTCGCCATTACACCCCATAAAGAATACATGTTTCAAATTTCATATTCCGAGTCACAGAATTGATTTATATACATACTAGCTAACAAACATTATAAGCGCTCTCACTCCCTCTCAATTCAATATACGAACTGACAATATCCCAAACAAGCTAGCTACAATAAACCCCGGCTTCCGAGGGGAACTTTATGAACTGCTGCGAGGAACTTTATAAACTAAAGTCGCACAATTACTCACTAAACGAACACGTTCAGATGTTAGTGTTAAGTTTTAATAGTAGGAATGTGCCTCGCTCGCGACCTCACCCGCGTTTATTCAACTCTTCTCTTCAATATCCAGACACACCGGGTTCTACTCTATTATTATATGTATTGATGTATATAGATTATACCTTTTTTTTTTTGTTAATTGTATTATGCACAAATTTCAGTAAACAATATTCGCCAAACTGCTAAACAGTTTGTTGGCGATACGCTCTTACAAATTTTGTTCCTTAAATAAGCATTTTAGGCACTAACTTAAAATCTAATACTTATGGAGTCTTGAGAGAAAAAATAATAATAATTATAGTTTTGTAGAATTGTAGCTATGCGTTTAAAGTTTTAATTATTCAGAAAAGATAACAATGTGCTCTTTAATTTATTCTTTAGGTTACCAATTTTTAACTTATTTTATTCCAGTAGGAGAGGACAGTTATTACATAACTTGGGAGCTAGGTATTCCCTAGTTCTCTCTCTCCATAGTAGTTTTTGGATGATGGCTGTGATAGTTTGCCACTTTTTACTGCTCTAGTGAAATGTCTATTTGGTTTATTAACTTTAAAGTCTTTAGTGTAATACATTTGCAGACCTGAGTGAGGTGGTTAATAATAATGAATGAAATGTACATTCCCCTCGCAGGCGTTCACTCAGTACATCCCGCTGTCGATGTACGACTTGCAGACGTGGATGGGGGCGCCCTCGCTCTACGTGTACGACTGCTCCAACGCGGGCGTCATCGTCGACAGCTTCAAGCAGTTCGCCGACCAGCACGAGCGGGACTATGAGGTACAAAGACATATGGTATAGGAGCGTGGTGCTTGCGAACGTTCACGCAGTACATCCCGCTGTCGATGTACGACTTGCAGACGTGGATGGGGGCGCCCTCGCTCTACGTGTACGACTGCTCCAACGCGGGCGTCATCGTCGACAGCTTCAAGCAGTTCGCCGACCAGCACGAGCGGGACTATGAGGTACATACGAACGATACGCGTGGTACTTGCGAACGCATGAAGCCATAAATAGCCCTCATGCGAGACCCAATGTCATAAAAGATTTGATGTTTTGTGTTGTGTGTGGCTACAGGTGGACGAGAAATATGAGCACGTGTGACGTACTTATGGTTTTTGTGTTTATTACGGTAAAATAAGTTGGAGCACCTACAATTAGAGTAATAACGTTCTGATGTGACGATTGTATAGAAAGCGTTCGAAAATACGATCTTTGCCGAAGAGTGGCGATGATTCCTACGCGCATTATTTAAATAATAATACTTAATTATTTATATAATAATACTTTACAGCCTCTAGCTCAGCTGCAGTATCACGAAAATTCTTCTAAAAATCACCCGCATTCTACACCGCATTTTTTCGCGTGTGCCAGGATCGCCGTCCTGTTACATTTTGCAGCTTTTGCACACTTGCGAGGCTCTCGCCATGAAGAGAAGTCCATATTTTTTATTTATTTATTTTATTTTTATTTATTAAGGTATCAAACAGTCACAATACAATGAAATAGCGAATAAACCTATAGTACCATATAAAGACATACAAAACTAATTATACGCTACACATTAACATAACAACATAATTAATAACACATACTGAAAATTGATACAAACAATAAAATGCCTTATAAATATTAAAATATATATTTTTATATACATATGAAATATATATGTATAATGAAATATATTAACAATAATTATTAGGGAAAAACTTTAACACTTTAACAATAAATCATGTGTGATGGTGATGGTTACACAAAACCTTTGCCACTTTAACTTTGAAAGAAGGAAGTGATTCAGAAAAAATGAATTTTGGTGAGCTTCTTATTGTATTTATTGGGGGCCCGTCGGAAGTATGAAGTTTTGGCATAATTAGTATGCGGAACTTTGGCGTGGAACAAATGTTTAAGACGTGAGGAAGCTCGAGGAACTCTAAAGGAGACTTTATCAAGAAGTGTGGATGAGTTAATGCCATTATTAACCAATTTGTGTAAGAAAGCGACATCCTGATTTATTTATGTTGGTGTACAATAAAGAGTATTAGTCTTGTGTTGCCACTGACTGGCGGTAACCACCGCCCTAAGTTTAGTAGATTGAGTTGTTGATGGTGACGATGCCCGTTTGCTCTACAGATGCAGGTATGTTCGAGCCGTGCGGACGGCAGCCCGCCCCCGCCCCCCGTCTCGTACAAGGCGTGCCTGCAGCTGGGCGCGTGCGCGGCGGGGCAGGCGCTGCCCATGAACCCCGAGCTGCCGGCCGACCTGTTCACCGCCTGCCTCACCACACCCGTCAAGATGGCCATGAGGTGGTTCGTGCTGCGCGCGCGCACGCGCGTCACGCCCCACGACGTGCACGACCTCATCGATAAGTGAGTGCATTTACCTGCACTGAATTACAGTTCCGTCCCCGAAGGGTGCCAAACGAGACCCTGTTACTAAAAGCTTCCGTTGCATGTCCGTCACACAGGTCTACAGTATTTTGGATTTCATACTTTACGATCTGCCCAATTCATATCTCATTATTATTATTATTGTATATTATATCTATTAGGTATATCTCAGGACTATGTAGTCCCGGACCTTTGGGAGGCGTGCATGGGGCCGAAGCCAACACGTAGAGGACCTTTAAATTATTTTATCTAAATGTGATATGACACCAACCGATGGTTATCCCTGTATGCACTGTAGGAGTGCACCCAAGGACAACCCCCCCTCTGTGTAGGACTATTGTAAAGAATGGAAACAAAGGGAACCAGACTATTGGGTTGAGGTGCTAGTGGACTGAGTAACTGGGACTATGAAAGGAACTATGGCGCCTGCCTGATCTATGTTAACAACATGGAAAAATGGGCAGGCGGAGACTCGTCAACTAAATTAAATGGGTCCCCCAATCGGTCACTCGCACGAAGAGACAAGGGGGCAACATTTAAAGGCGGCTAAAGGGTGGAGAGGTGTCACTGGACTTCAAACGACGATCACTTGCTCCCTGGGGGTCCAGCATCACGTGCCCACTCGCCACTTACGTTTCACATCCGCCCTTCGAGCATATAGCTCTTGCTACTCCCTCTAACCGGCCTCCCACGGCAAGCCATAGGTTATTATTATCATATACATCCATTATTTCATATTTCATTGTACGATCTGCCAACGATATCGGCACAGAATGTAGCATATTTTGAGTAGGTGTAAATAGGTCCTACTTGATCTTTCCCCTGGTGAGCAGTCAGTAATAGTACCGTAATCCCCAGGATTCCGGGTCAGGTAACGGACCGGCGCACGATGCTCGGAGAGCTGAACTGGATCTTCACCGCTATCACCGACACCATCGCGTGGAACTCGCTGCCCACCGAGCTGTTCCAGCAGCTGTTTCGTGCCGACCTGCTCACCGCCAGCCTCTGTAGAAACTACCTGCTCGCAGACAGGATCATGAGGTACGCTCTACCCACTAGCATGTTCCACAGAGGCGTTCTGATATACATTATTTGCTTCGCTCCTAGACTATCTGACAGCGACGATCAGATAGTCGCAAAAACCCCTCTAACAATAGTAGCTGATGACTTTGTCGTTCTGTCAGGTCGTACAACTGCACCCCGGTGTCATCCCCCGCGCTCCCCTCACTGGCGGGGCACCCTCTCTGGCAGGCGTGGGACCAGACGCTGGACTTGGCGCTCGCGCAGCTGCCGGCCATGCTCACCGACGGCAGACCCTACCAGCACTCGCCTTTCTTCCGTGAGCAGCTCACCGCCTTCCAAGTGTGGCTCGACCTCGGTAAATGTACGCGACACACGCACACATATACTGACGTGAACTGTTCAGGTGACGCTCACTCGTATTGATGTACGCGACACACGCACACATATACTGACGTGAACTGTTCAGGTGACGCTCACTCGTTGTTGGGGTTGTCCCAATATTTTACTGATAGTGATACGATCGGGGTTTACTCGTTAGAGTGATAAAGAAAACCGCCCGGGTTGAGAGTTGTTGAAACACTGAATTTATTGTAAAAACGTATGAATAAAAATGATGATGCGTGTAACCTACATAAATGTGCGGTGCAGACATATTGCCCGAACATCCTGCCCTCTCTAGAAGACGAAATGTAAAACTACATAATATGTTAAACATTCGCTATAACTGAAAATTAACTATTCTAAATAGATTAATGATAGATGATACAAGGTGATAGCAATTATCTTAAATTAAGGATAAAATTAAAAAGTCAGAGTTCAAAATTCTTAGAACGATTCACTATTGGCGAGGTAGCCTTATTAACACTTAAACCTGATTGACTTTCACTCAAAACTTGTAACTGTAACTTTGGGTCCAATTCACTAACATTGTTTATTTCGTCTGGTGCATCGTTGGTCTGTGGCGGTGCCGTTGACTCGGAGCCCTTCTTGATCTTCCAGTAAATACCAACTGTTCCCGCAACCAATATGATAAATATGACCATATAAATAAGCGTGTAGTGATGCTTATCGTGGACCGATAATTCCTGATTAGATTGTTCCTTAAGGTAGTCTATTTTTACCTTTAATTGTTCCCAAATATCTTCTTTGCTATCTTGTAGAATGCTGTTGTTCTCTGTTTCAATACTTGAATTAATAATTTTGTTCAAAATAGATATTTCTGGGACCTTGATGTCCTTTTGTATATAAAAATTACTTAGAAAATTGTTCTGTGCGTATATTGCGAATGTATTTGTTTTGATTGTGCAACCTTGACCTATTGTTATAATGCCATTGCCCTTTAAAGTGATGACATTCACAACAGATGGACAAAAAATGCGAACGCTGCATTGCTCACAGCATGAGTACAGCCATTGATTATGATAGTGCAACTTAACCCATCTCACCTTGCATGTAGGTAACAATTCCGATGTACAGGTTGATACATCACATAGTGACTGTCTGAATTTCATATCATATATGGGTTTCTCCAAGGAGCATAAGATTCTGTCCATAGATGTATGCAGACAAGATTGTAGATCTGATTCTGATAATAGCATACCCATGTCCTTTCGAAGGTCGAATGCTAAGTAGGGTAAAGTAGGGTATATATAAAATGATTTTATGTCTTTCTTCAAGGGAATGCTAATGATTCTATCCAACTCATAAAGCTCCTTATTTAATAGTGGAATATTAATTTCTATAATAAGTAAATTATTGAGTACTCTTGTAAATACCCTCAATAATTTGTATAAGCTTTGTATGGACGTTTTTTCAATTGGTAATATAAGATCAGCCTGTAGCTGGCTAGAGATCTTGTTAATCTGGTTTTCCAATTGTTCAGGGGCTAATAGCCGTGTATCTATGTGTCCTTGACTGATATCGGTAACTGTGTTGATTAAAGATTGTTGGATATTTCTGATGTTCGTTAAAATGATGGTTGCAGCGAGAGATGATGACGTAATATAATTTGCATTGTTGTTGTCAAGCCGTACTTTGTTTAATTCAGATGATACATTGAACAGATGATGTCTAATAAATGCAAATTGCTTATTCATAATATTCTCATTTCGCCGTAAAATGTTACTTTCAGACTCTAATATTATCGTTTGATTTTTCAAGAGGTTTTGAAGGTGATTTTCGTTGCTGGTAATTTTGTTGATATCGGATTCATATTGCTCAGCGAATCTCTCGTCTAGCACTCCGAACAAAGTGTTAGCGATATAGCCGACACCATTCACGAGGCCCCGTTTTCTTCTCGAATGAGTCCTCAGCAAAGAGTTGTAATGCTCAATCTCGCCAACTTCATGCTCCAACTGTAGTATCACACTTTCATATTGAGAGTTGCTTGCAGTGCTTAATTCCTTGATGTGATTTACGTATTGCTTGATGTCCTGAATGCCTTGCCAATATGTAGACATATTATAATATATAACTAGCTTCCATTGATCTCTTATAAATTGTAGGTTTGATATTTTATCAAAATATAACCCCTGACTGTCCTTGAGAGAGGTAATATTGTATGACGCACTATTGTATTGTTGATTACTTGGTGATAATAACGTCATGAGTACCAATAAAATCATGCTAAAGATGTTGATAAATGCCTTCTTAGTGCGTCTGCTCCTGGTAGAGGGAATAGTAGATTGCTGCGGAGCTTGAGGAATTGCTGATGATGATGACTCAACATCAGATTGATTAAATGCTTGTTGTTGTTGTTGTGCTTCGTCGGACTCGTTTACAGGAAGGAGTATTAACTTGTTAACTGGGCGTTTCAAAATATTGCCCTGAGTCTTTAACGTGACTACTCTGACATATCCATCTTTTCCTGGGTGTAGTTCCAGGACCCTTCCCAGGACAAATTTGCCCGGAGCCATGTTGTCATCCTTAATGACTACCACATCGTCCACTTGCAGGTTTTTCTGTGGTGTTCTCCACTTGGACCTAGTCTGCAGTTGCTGTAGATACTCAGATGACCAACTTTTCCAGAACTGCTTGTTCATTGCTTGCACAATTTGCCATCTTTTCCCCAAATTAATTGATTCTGTGTCTGTTTGCGGTCTTGATAATAATGATCCTCCCACCAGAAAATGTCCAGGTGTAAGGCAATCGTCATCTGTGCTCTCCGTTAATGCGCATAACGGTCTTGAATTGAGACATGCTTCAACCTGACAGAGAAGAGTGGTAAATTCTTCAAAGGTCAGTTTTTGTTCGCCTATAACTCGCTTCAAATGTCGCTTCAGGCTCTTCACTGCTGATTCCCAAATCCCACCTGCATTACAGTGACCTGGGCAATTGAAGTGCCAGACTATGTCCATTTCTTCAATTTTGCTGAATAAGTCTCTATCTAGACTTTGCTTGATTTCTTGATACTCTGCTTTTAGTAGGCGATTGCAACCCACAAAATTTGTGCCGTTATCAGAATACATGTGCTGTGGCGTAGCCCTACGTGCACGGAATCTGTGAAATGCTGCTAAGAACGCAGTAGAACTTAGGTCGGACACGAGTTCTAAATGTACGGCTTTCGTGGCCAGACATACGAAAACAGCAACGTATCCTTTAGTTGTTCTAATGCCTCGTCCTTTGTTGGTTTTCAAGTGCACATATATAGTGCAAGCGTAGCATTTTGGTGTCGCGTCACAGAAGCCGTATAATTGATATTGTTGATTAGTATTTCCATAATGTCTCTTTATAGAAAATACTGATATATTTTGGAAATCATTTCGTAATTGATTCCACTCTCCAGAGATTTCAGTTGAAACTTCGTCATCCCATGATATTCCTGATGACCATGCCTTTTGGAAGAGTAGTTTTGCTTTGATTGATAGTGGCGATAACCAGCCTAAGGGATCAAATATCTTAGAAATATCCGATAACAGTTGTCGTTTGGTTATACCTACTTTGCTTGTTTCACAATCCATTTTGTTTTGAAATGAAAATGTGTCTGACGAAGGATTCCATCTTAGACCCAACGTCTTCCTTGTCTCTGAACATTTAAAATCTAAGTGACTGTCCAGCTGATCACTTGCTAAATCTTTGATAATATCAGGGTCGTTACTCGACCACTTGCGTAGGTTTATACCGGCCCCTTTTAAAATCTCAATCAGCTGCCGCTGAAGTTGTTTTGTTTGATCTAATAAATTATGCCCACCAAGCAAATCATCCATGTAAAATGAGTTTTCCAAGGCATGCGCTGCTAATGGGTACTTCTCTCCATCATCTTTTGCTAATTGTTTAAGTGTTCTGATTGCTAAAAATGGAGCTGCCTTTGTACCGTAAGTGATAGTTGTCAATCGATATTCTTCGATAGGTACTTGCGGTGAAGGTCTCCAGACAATGCTCTGTAGGGGTTGATCTGACTCACGAATGATAATTTGACGGAAATATTTCTCCGCATCCGCAGTGATAACATACTTGTACGTCCTCCAGGTCAAAATGAGTTTTTGCAAATCTCCCTGCAAGTTCGGTCCGCTTTCCATAAGCTGGTTAAGAGTCCACCCCGTAGATTTCCTTGAACTTCCGTTGAAAACTACCCTTAATTTGGTGGTGTTAGAGTCCATTTTCCAGACCCCATGATGAGGAAGAAAACAAGTAGGCTCTGTGCTACTTGTCCTGACTAGACGCATATGGCCCAATTCCTCATATTCGTCTAAGAACGCCTTATAAGATTCGGCAAATGCTTGATTTTTTGTCATTTTATGTTCTAATTGCTTAAGTTGCGCAATTGCTTTCGGTTTCGATGATCCTAAATGCTTTTCAAAACCTGGCTTCATAGGCAACCCGATTTCATATCTACCACCTTCCAATCTCTTTGTGGTTGCTTGATAAAAATCTTCGCAATATTGTTCCTGCTCATTCATGACAGATGATGTACTCTCAACATCCTCCATCTCCCAGAATCTTGATATCTCCGCTAAATCATTTATAACAACACAGCAGTTGAAATTTTTTACGTATCCTGATAAAACCCATCCTAATTTAGTTTGCTGTGCTATTGGAGCCTGTGCTGGACCCTTGATCAGTCCACTCATAATAATGTCCGAGTAAACGCTCGCGTCCAACAGTATGTCAATTGGCTTAGAGACATTATACTTCGGGTCTGCTAATTTGATATTCTGAAGATGATGCCATGTTTGTTTATTAAAACTCATAGTTGGTAAATTGTTATTTATAACTTTTGATAATACTAGAGCCTGTGTAGTAAAATTATAATCATCGTAAATGGATAGACATTCCATGGTTACCAAACCTTTGCTTTGCTTGGTTCCCGTACCAATGCCTGATACTGATGCGTGATAAGGACTTCGCTTCAAACCTAACATCTGAGCGGCGCTCTGGGAGATAATCGAAATTTGATTCCCTTGGTCGCAAAGCGCGTTTAGAGTGACGTATGTGCCATCCGCGGCCCGCACTTTTAGCATCAAAGTTGTCAATAATATTTCTTCGCCATCGCCTGCAACGTGATTTACATTATGTTGTTTTCCTTGATACTTTGTGTTTTCCAAAGGTGGCGGCGGCGGTATCAAAGTCTTTGAAATTGATAGCTTTTTCATGCAAGCCTCGTGCAATATTGTATTATGTTCGCCTTGGCACTCCTTGCAACGTTTCGTCGAAGTGCATACGTTGTCAAAATGCTTATAAAGACAATTAACGCAAACCTTGTGTTTCGAAATCGCCCTCAATTTGCTTTCCGGTGTCAATTCTAAAAATTGTTTGCACCTATAGAGCTCGTGTTCATGATTACACAATGGACATTTGCGCGTGTTACCTATATTTGCTTGATAGAAAGGCTTGAATGATTTGTTTTGATAATTTGAAAACCCCTTGTTTGCGTAATTAGGGTTGATATGATAGGGTTGTTTCTTAGGTAATGCTGATGATGAAGATGTTCTTTCCTTCTCCTGGACAGGTTGATGAACAGGTTCCAGAGCGGTAAACTTCAATTCAAGGAAGTTCATAAACTCTTCAAATGATTGCAGATCACGCGGGTTCTTACGCGCCTCCTTGTACTCGCTGTGTGTTTTTGTGTCCAATTTTTTGGCTAACAAATGGACTAGAAGTGGGTCCCATGTACTAGTGTCCACCCCTAAATTATGTATTGCATGAATACATTCCATCGTTGTATCGTGAAGGTTTCTAAGCTCGAACGCTGATTGTTTTTGGACGTTTGGTTGATTGATAAATGTTTCGATATTGTTTGTAAAAAGAACTTGCCGATTGGAGTACCTCTGCTTTAAGATCTCCCATGCTGAGTCGTAGTTCTCTGCTGACGTATGCAGATGTTTGATAAGACGTCCCGCTTGTCCCTTCACCTTACCCTTTAAGTGCTGCATTTTTTGCGCCTTGGTAAGACTGTTGTTGCTATGAATAGCTTCATCAAATAGATCGTGAAAAGTTGGCCATTCAGTACATTCTCCATAAAAATTGGGTACCTCTAATTTTGGTGTTGATTGCTCCTTATGCACAGTCGAACTGATTTTTTGATTTAATTTGCGTTTGATATCACGGTAAGCTTTCTCATAATTCTCAAACTCATCTTCATATGAGTCATCATCTCCCTGAAGAATGTTGTCAATCTTAAGATGTAACTCATCGATCCCCTTCCATCTGAGCTGAATACTCTTAAGTTCGTCTTCCAATTCCCATTTGTCATTGATCTCATCTAACCTTATGCTCCTAACCAGTCTGCTAAAAGCTCGAAAATTTGTATTTTGTTGCGAAAGATATTCGAAAACCAGACCACTGGGTTCCGTTGCTTTATCTTCCTTTGCTGATTTATTTTCTTGCCCATATTTTTCTATTGACAATCGTAATTGTTGATAAGATGCTACTACATTCTCATAGATATTTTCTGTAAAATATTCGTGCTTTGTGTTTTTATACACTTGCAAAAGGTCATTATTTGATTGATATTTACTAAAAAGGTCGTCAAGTTGCTGTAGCTTCTTTTTGATATATTCAGGAGTTTTCCTGCTCTCGGAGTCCTTGCCAAAATTCGTCTTCAACGTTTTGATTTTCTCCCGAAGCTCAACTTGGTCTTTGATTAATACATCCATGATTGATAATAACGGAACAATCTTACTTGGAACTCGAAGATTGTGCTGCTGACACCGTGTGACCGCACAATGATGCTGCGATCTGTCTCCTCTGCTGCTGCTGCTGATGCGAACCCTGCGCCACACGCAGAAAAATTGCTGCAAAGCTCAAGCCACGACAGCTCAGGCCGAGTTTGATGTGCTGCTGAATTGAGCCCCCTGGCCCACAGTAGCTGATAGACGAGTCTGCTTGACTCGTGATGTAGTGATCCTATGAGCCCTTTGGCCCACAGTAGCTGATAGACAAGCCTGCTTGGCCCTGCTGGTCTCTGCCGAGTGAACCTTTCGGTCCACACAGTGATGATGATAAAAATAGAACTGCACTTGTCCTAGTGTAGCACTGATAGCTCACAATATTTTACACTAATTCACTGTTCTGTGATTGATAAAAGTTCAATAAAATTGTAAAGTCTTCGACACGCACGATTTGGTAAACACGGGTCCCGCATTCGATCAAACCGCACCCCTGATAAAAAATTCTCGAAGGACCAAAAAAAATGTTGGGGTTGTCCCAATATTTTACTGATAGTGATACGATCGGGGTTTACTCGTTAGAGTGATAAAGAAAACCGCCCGGGTTGAGAGTTGTTGAAACACTGAATTTATTGTAAAAACGTATGAATAAAAATGATGATGCGTGTAACCTACATAAATGTGCGGTGCAGACATATTGCCCGAACACTCGTATTGATGTACGCGACACACGCACACATATACTGACGTGAACTGTTCAGGTGACGCTCACTCCTATTGATGTACGCGACACACGCACACATATACTGACGTGAACTGTTCAGGTGACGCTCACTCGTATTGATGTACGCGACACACGCACACATATACTGACGTGAACTGTTCAGGTGACGCTCACTCGTATTGATGTACGCGACACACGCACACATATACTGACGTGAACTGTTCAGGTGACGCACACTCGTATTGATGTACGCGACACACGCACACATATACTGATGTGAACTGTTCAGGTGACGCTCACTCCTATTGATGTACGCGACACACGCACACATATACTGACGTGAACTGTTCAGGTGACGCTCACTCCTATTGATGTACGCGACACACGCACACATATACTGACGTGAACTGTTCAGGTGACGCTCACTCGTATTGATGTACGCGACACACGCACACATATACTGACGTGAACTGTTCAGGTGACGCTCACTCGTATTGATGTACGCGACACACGCACACATACACTGACGTGAACTGTTCAGGTGACGCTCACTCCTATTGATGTACGCGACACACGCACACATATACTGACGTGAACTGTTCAGGTGACGCTCACTCGTATTGATGTACGCGACACACGCACACATATACTGACGTGAACTGTTCAGGTGACGCTCACTCGTATTGATGTACGCGACACACGCACACATATACTGACGTGAACTGTTCAGGTGACGCTCACTCGTATTGATGTACGCGACACACGCACACATATACTGATGTGAACTGTTCAGGTGACGCTCACTCCTATTGATGTACGCGACACACGCACACATATACTGACGTGAACTGTTCAGGTGACGCTCACTCGTATTGATGTACGCGACACACGCACACATATACTGACGTGAACTGTTCAGGTGACGCTCACTCGTATTGATGTACGCGACACACGCACACATATACTGACGTGAACTGTTCAGGTGACGCTCACTCCTATTGATGTACGCGACACACGCACACATATACTGACGTGAACTGTTCAGGTGACGCTCACTCCTATTGATGTACGCGACACACGCACACATATACTGACGTGAACTGTTCAGGTGACGCTCACTCGTATTGATGTACGCGACACACGCACACATATACTGACGTGAACTGTTCAGGTGACGCTCACTCCTATTGATGTACGCGACACACGCACACATATACTGACGTGAACTGTTCAGGTGACGCTCACTCGTATTGATGTACGCGACACACGCACACATATACTGACGTGAACTGTTCAGGTGACGCTCACTCGTATTGATGTACGCGACACACGCACACATATACTGACGTGAACTGTTCAGGTGACGCTCACTCGTATTGATGTACGCGACACACGCACACATATACTGACGTGAACTGTTCAGGTGACGCTCACTCCTATTGATGTACGCGACACACGCACACATACACTGACGTGAACTGTTCAGGTGACGCTCACTCCTATTGATGTACGCGACACACGCACACATATACTGACGTGAACTGTTCAGGTGACGCTCACTCCTATTGATGTACGCGACACACGCACACATATACTGACGTGAACTGTTCAGGTGACGCTCACTCGTATTGATGTACGCGACACACGCACACATATACTGACGTGAACTGTTCAGGTGACGCTCACTCCTATTGATGTACGCGACACACGCACACATATACTGACGTGAACTGTTCAGGTGACGCTCACTCCTATTGATGTACGCGACACACGCACACATATACTGACGTGAACTGTTCAGGTGACGCTCACTCCTATTGATGTACGCGACACACGCACACATATACTGACGTGAACTGTTCAGGTGACGCTCACTCCTATTGATGTACGCGACACACGCACACATACACTGACGTGAACTGTTCAGGTGACGCTCACTCCTATTGATGTACGCGACACACGCACACATACACTGACGTGAACTGTTCAGGTGACGCTCACTCCTATTGATGTACGCGACACACGCACACATATACTGACGTGAACTGTTCAGGTGACGCTCACTCGTATTGATGTACGCGACACACGCACACATATACTGACGTGAACTGTTCAGGTGACGCTCACTCGTATTGATGTACGCGACACACGCACACATATACTGACGTGAACTGTTCAGGTGACGCTCACTCGTATTGATGTACGCGACACACGCACACATATACTGACGTGAACTGTTCAGGTGACGCTCACTCGTATTGATGTACGCGACACACGCACACATATACTGACGTGAACTGTTCAGGTGACGCTCACTCCTATTGATGTACGCGACACACGCACACATATACTGACGTGAACTGTTCAGGTGACGCTCACTCGTATTGATGTACGCGACACACGCACACATATACTGACGTGAACTGTTCAGGTGACGCTCACTCGTATTGATGTACGCGACACACGCACACATATACTGACGTGAACTGTTCAGGTGACGCTCACTCGTATTGATGTACGCGACACACGCACACATACACTGACGTGAACTGTTCAGGTGACGCTCACTCGTATTGATGTACGCGACACACGCACACATACACTGACGTGAACTGTTCAGGTGACGCTCACTCGTATTGACGACGATCATTGCCGTATTATCAACTAGAAACTTATTTTGAAGTGAAGAAATTTCTTGCGTCAGGACTCGAACCGCCAGCTTATTGACAGGCGCGCTGCTGATTGCGCCAATGAGATTCTTATCTGGGACGACGAATTTGATATACCAGCTCGTTAAAAAAGGATTGCTAGGCTTATATCTGTTTCATAATTATGGGATATTTGTCTGAAAAATAACGCAATAATTAGCAAGGGCCATATTTATCTTGATAATGTAAAACCCTGGTTTCAACTTGACATTAATACGGGGCTCGAGTAAAAGGGTCGTGACAGACAGACATACAAATAACAAAGTGATCCTATAAAGGTTTCGTTTTTTCATTTTGAGAAGAGAACCCAAAAAATTAAATAAAAGTACAGTTTTCTTAACAAAACAATGCTTTTAAATAACTTTTTCTGCTTAAAAGTACGTCATGACTTAGGTTTTAATATTTTAAACCAAAGAGGTTTTATATGAACTTGCCTTCGAGTATATGTACAAAACAATACCCGCCTCACTAACGAGGTAACGAGTTAGGACGAGGTTAGGAGGTTAAGTTGTAAGGAGGTTACATATCAATTTATTTTCGGACATTTATTATTTGGCGAAGCTGTATTTTGGTTGGTGCCATAGTTTATGGAAAAAATTAACTTTGTTTTGTGGTTCAAAAATTTTATTTTGGTCGAAAATGGCTGACAGCGATTAGTGATAAGGTTGATAATTTGACTACACCTGACATTCTGGTAACCGCGACGAAAACGACGAACCACCTAATACCAGAAGAAACAGCTAGATAATAACCGATTGTATGAGTGTAGATAAAGTAACGTATAAAATTACACACAGCTAGGTAAAAAAACGCTCGTGTGTAATTTTAAAAAACTCGCCTGTGGCCCGTTTCTTAAACTCACACTCGTGTTTTAATAACCTCATTATGTACCAGTTCCATAAACTACTATTAGAACACACTCGTGTTTTAATAACCTCATTATTATCTAGTTCCATAAACTACCATTAGAGTGCATTAAAAACTAACTAGAAACAAATTTCAAGTAAACAAATATTTAAAAAATAAGTAGTACGAGTATAAGTAATGTAAGCAGGACTTTTCAGGTTCGAATCCTGTCCCGACCGAGGATTTGTTCTAATATTTGTTTTTAGTTTATCTTTTATAGTTTGTAATGCACTCTTCAATATTCAGTATTCTGAGCGATGGATGTCGGTATTGTCGCTATAAAAACATATAATCTTTTATAGTTTGTAATGCACTCTTCAATATTCAGTATTCTGAGCGATGGATGTCGGTATTGTCGCTATAAAAACATATAATCTTTTATAGTTTGTAATGCACTCTTCAATATTCAGTATTCTGAGCGATGGATGTCGGTATTGTCGCTATAAAAACATATAATCTTTCACGCATTACGTTTGTGTATAGGGTTATTATTGAAGCATATAAACATTAAAAACTGTAATAACATTGAATTATAGCGAACAATGGATCAGCAAATTAAAAACTGAGTTTCGAGCCAGTATAGTAGTTAGCACCATTGAGTGTACAGAGTGTGACGTGTGCAGGCTCCCCGGCGCGGCCGCCGCCGGACCAGCTGCCGATGGTGCTGCAGGTGTTACTGTCGACGCTGCACCGCGTGCGTGCGCTGCAGATCCTGTGCCGGTTCCTGGCGCTGGGCGGCTGGGCGGTGCGCGCCGTGCTCGCCGTCGGCATCTTCCCCTACATGCTCAAGTTGCTGCAGGCGTCCGCGCACGACCTGCGCGCCTCCATGGTCTACATATGGGCCAAGATCATCGCGCACGACCCGGTAACTACTCGCTGATACTGTACCACTGATCGTTCTGTACGTATTGCTTGTACTGGATGACTTTTGTTAAGGAACATGAGACTATTTTTATTTAGCTACTCATAATTTTCAAGGGTTCGTAGTACCTAAAAGGTACAAAAGGAACCTTTATGGTGAGACTCCGTTGTCCGTCCGTATGTCGCAGCCTAATTACTTTAGCACTGTTAAGAGTATGACATAGCCAAAACAAAAACCAGTTCCGGGCGTGGCTTATTCTATTTTACGATAGCGCGCGGGGGGAAATTCGTCCCGGTCTCTAAGCTCGCGTCACCATAGCAAAATTATGAATAGAGTGGACGAGGCAGGGTCAAAAGTAATACGTATTTTATTGTATCTAATTTATTAGTGTATTTCGATCATCGTCACACGGCATTGATCCTACTTGCTATCACGTCGGGACGTAAATTTATTATGGTCGGCTAAAAGTGGTTTTTTGAGTGTTTGATTTATCAGTTGACCCTCGGAACATTTCAGACACTCCTTTAGAGATACATAATAATATTGTGACGGTTAATTGTCACCATTACCCATTCTTTAAATATTTTTCGCCCGTTGAGCTGGTTTTACACTTGCGGGAAAATAAATTGGACCAAAAATTTCTTTACAAAAATTTTTTACGAAAGTTGTTATTACAAAAAGTGGAAACTAACAAATATTCTCAGAAGGAATGCACCACGTCACTATCTATCTCACTGTAGCCTATATCAATTATGCCTCTCTCATTCAACCACGTTTAACTGCGTTACTATCTCATTCCAACTCATTTTAAATAGCGTCACTATTTATCTCACTCTAACGCGTGTTAAATGGCATTTTTAATGAACGTCAAATATTTTTACTGCCCGCCACTCTTTCATTCTAAATTCTAATTATTTTAAAAAATACGCAGCTCCTTTGGTAGTAAAATAGCAATAACTTTTTTTTCAAAAGTAATACACAGAAATTGCCAGATCATTTGAAAAACAATATTTGATGAGCCGTTATTTAAGACAATTTGCAAAACTAACATAGGACATTTTTTTTCAGGGTGTGGTATCGAACTAACCTAATTACAAAAAATTGCTCATAAATTGAGTTTTTATTTTTCTTCCTGATGTAACAGCATTTCAAGGTTTATTTTTGACTTTATCAATAGCATGACTATTCAGAGTTGCGCAACAAAAATTTTATTCTTAGAATTTAGAACTGGTTAGCTTTGACTCTCAAAAATCTATTCGAATTTATAAAAGTACCATCAACTCGAAGACTATCTACTTTTTGCTGAGGTCATAATTTGATATTCTGGTCAGTCATGAGCTGGCCTACCAGCCTTCCAAGGGAAAGCGTTGACTTTTGGGACACCTGTTTACCCTTGGGATAAATCGCCAAGTGTTTAAAATATAGAAATTTATTTGTATCATAGTTTGAAATGTTCAGGTCCCTTTACGCAAAATGAAAAAACAAAACTCTTTTAGGATTAATTTGTTGTCCCTATGTTTGTCTGTTTGTCCGTTTGTCTAGGCAATTTTTCTGGGTAAAATCAATAAATGCTAATATTTACAGCCCTGTAAAATATACATATTATAACGTTTTTATGGCCTTTTGTTTAACTTTTTCATACAAATTTTCTCCTTATGAAAATATAGAGATCAACACTTCCAAAATATTTTGCATTTGAAAGAAAGCACAGAAAGGAACTGTAGAACAAATAATGTAAAAATATAAAACCATATCTTTCTATTCTAAAGGGATTAATAATTTACTGTTTGTTCAATGTGGCGATAGCTTTGTTTATTTTATTTTTTTTTTGTTACAAAGATAACAAATATATTCATACAAGGTTTTCCTTAAGGGCTATTTCTCCGAATTTGTAACAAAATATTAAGAAATAATTATAACGGTAAAGTACAACTTTTAGCTAAGACAATTTATTGTTAAAAGTTTGCTAAATGCATAAACATATTTTAATGATATTATGGTATCTTCAAAATAATTGGGTTTTCCATAAGCGTGATATCAGATTATTTAAGAAATTTACGGCTGGTATCACGACGACGGATAAGCCAATTATTTTATTACTATTGTAATATAATTAAAAATATGTTAATGCATACAGCAGACTTTTAACTATAAGTTTTCTTTACTAAAAGTTGTATTTTTACTTATTGAAATTGTATTTCTCATCAAGAAGTGCAAGATGACAAGATATTCAAAATAAGATAATTGAATTTGTGAAATGGTTTCAGGTCAAAACAGTTTTCCATGAAACGTTAATTGTTTATACTTAGCAAAGTGTGTAAACTTAGTCATCTTAACATGAACGACGCCTGTATTTCTCTCTTTTTCATTTCCAGTATAGATAAAAATATACAAACTTGTTAAACTTTGTGTAAAAACGAGGCAATATTGACGATATCCTGACAGCTATTATGATGGTGTTTTATCAAATTTTGCTTTTTGGGCTGTATAGAGACGTAGTTAGATGTCACTAGAATATACTCATGAAAAAAGATATGAAGAAAATAAGCTGTAGACTTCACATTCGGTTTATAGCTATTGTATGAATTTTAAGAAAAATACAGGGGTAAAGGGACCTCTTAAGGAAAACCTTGTATTAAACTATTTGTTACCTTAGTAAAAAATAAACAAAGCTATCGCCACATTGAACAGTAGATAATTAATCCCTTTAGAATAGAACAACATGGTTTTCATATTTTTTACATTATTTGTTCAACAATTCCTTTCTGTGTTGACTTTTAAATGCAAAATATTGTCTCAAGTGTTCATCCCTACATTTTCATAGTGAGAAAATTTGTATGAAAAACGTAAAAACCTAAAACGTAATATAAATAAAAACGTCAAAAGTATGTTTTTACAGCTCTATAGAGGGCCGTTTATATTGGTATTTATTAATTTTACCCAGAAAAAATTGTCTAGACAAACGGACAGACAGACAAACATAGGGATAACAAATTAATCCTAAAAGAGTTTCATTGTTTTCATTTTGCGTAACAGAACCTGAACATGTACCGACAGGATTATCTACGATCTAATAATTTTGCCATGCACTGTAAATATTTCAAAATAAATTTCTATATTTTAAATGCTTGGCGATTTATCCCAAGTAAGTGTACCTATATAATTTGCAAAAAACTTCACTTATTGGAAATGAAATGGTGAGCCAATACTAGAGGGTAATTTCACGAAAAGGTCATTGACCTTTGTTACAGATCTCAGTAAGTATAAGTAAATTAATTTGGGTTTCAATAACGATCACAAAATTATTCTTTTAGAGTAACATATATTATTTTCCCGCATAAAAGTATGAATTCATTCCAAATTCATTCAGTTTTGTTGTTATGACTATGGCACGATGTAGCTAAATCACTCATACGCATATTTTGTTGAGTTTTTAACGGCAGGAATATGATGCTCCTCGAAATATTACTTTATAAAATTAATTTCAATGTGTTTTGAAGTAGTTTTGGGAGATATTTATAGCTTGCAAAAAAGGGCACAGGTTCCACGTCTTACGGGCGCCAACGCTAGGCGTAGACTGACAATATCTTGCTGCCGCCGACTGCATCAGTGGATTTACGTATTTTTGGAAAAAGGGGGTGCTTTTTTTGACCCGAATAACGTGGTATTTGGAAAATGAATAGATAACATTCACACTAATTTTATTAAAAAAAAAACCAACAAAATCGCGAAAGCGATACCTGAAACAAAATCGATAAGAAGTGTGCAATAGAGGGTTACAAAAAAATTCATTGACAGTACAAATATGAATCGATTAACGTGGTTTGTGGAAAATGAATACCTTAAAGTTCAACCAAAAACATGTATTTTTTTTATGGCTATACGTAACCTAATTATTGCAACAAAATCATCCGAAAGCTGACATTTTATTTCTGTTTGTATTTTCGTTCCCCTTAAAGATAAAGACTTTAAATTTGGCACAAAAATAGCATTAATTTGCGAACATAACACGGAATAAAAATCATTTTTAAAATTTGAAATTGTTCAAAATATTTCCAATACAAAAGAGAGAAAAAGAAAACCTAAAAATACAATATGGGTATCAAATTGTAAAAATTAAGGGGTAGGTAGCCCCCAACGACCTTGAGTCGAGCTGTGTCGGTACAAATATCGACAGGAACTATATTAAAATAACGTTCATACCAGCGCGTACTACATTACAACGTCGCTGGGTCTCCGGATAGCGCAAAATAGGGGTTTAACATGGGCGTGATGGACGGAAAAAATTTAATAATTTAATAAATAATTTTTCTAAGCAATGTTTTCCTAGTATTTTATTGCAAGAACCATGTGAACCATGGAACCAGTGGTTTCAAAGAAATAACCAATTTTACTGAATTTTAGTGTTTAAACAGCTTCACTTTGAACAATATTTTCATGCTGTTTGTTATACGCGAGAATAATTTCCTTTAAACGATGTTGTTCATTATAATTTAACTAACAATACAAGGTGACTTTTTGATCATCGGCCAAATTCATACTGGAGGCTTGGTACGTGATCAGTATCTTGGATCAGTAACAATTTTTGTGAAATTCGTAAAATGAAATTTCGGCTTCCCATAGAAATTCAGTTCCAGTCCCGCCCGAGTGAGTCACTATGGGGAGTCGAAATTTCATTTTACGAATTTCACCAAAATTGTTATTGATCCATGATACTGATCACTTACCAAGCCACCAGTATGAATTTGGACGATGATTAAAAAGTCAACTTGTATATATTTAAGTATTATTAGAGTGCCATTACAAACTAGAAAAGATCAAATGAGAAACAAATCCAAAGACAAGAATTTGAAAAAATTCCCCGGGCCAAGATTCGAACCTGCGACCCAAGACAAGCGCGCTACCAATTGCGCCACCGAATTTTTTCCATCATACTTGTCCACTGTTATTATTATTATTTTTTTATTATTATTAAATGAGAAAATACTTTACCAATAGAGTCATTTTCGGATGACGCTGTAAAGAGGCGCCTTAAAATCAGTTATTTCTTTGAAGCCACTAATGGTATTTGTATGGTTCTTGCACTAAAATGCAAGGAATATATTGCTTAGAAAAATTATTTATATCTATACATCATTTAATATACATACTATATACAGTTTTGGTAAATGGATGCATGCTCAGCAAATCCTATCTGTAAAATGTAAAAAATTACGAACAGCGCTGGTTTTCAGCATGTACCATTACAGTTGACATATATTTCGCCGATTTTAATTAGAGAAGCGCATGCAGTATACCTACATTAAAAATATTTATTTTGTGCATTTAGAGGCGTCGTTACGCACAAACCTCCATACAAACGGTATCACCACATTGTGGGGTTTCTATGGAATATTTGTATAATATGTAAGGCTGAGTCCAGTAACATTATGTAGACCTATGTTTAAATGGAGTTAAAAATCGTGAAATTTGAGTAATATCTTAAGAAGTGTAGCCGAATGTGCATTTATTGTTTTAGATAACATCGAAAAATGAATACGGGTAAGATTAATACGGGTAAGACATCGAAAATGTTATCTAAATTAATAATTACCAAAAATAATGTCTGAAAACGTCTACAGTCGACAAAATGTGGTTTCTCCTGAAACAAGTTTTCAATTTTGCGTTATTGCCCTCGCAAGTTTCATGGAGCATGCACTTTATAGCGAAATGAAACAGCATGACATTTGGCCACGCCCACAACTGAGTTGGTCGCGTCATGACGACTATCCTTAACTATACTAATTTTGAGAAATCTTTGATAAACCACAAAAAATGTATGTCGCCCCCTTATCTCAGAAACTGGTGGACCGAAAAATGTGAAAATAATATCGATTAAAAAAAAGCGAAACACAAATGAGAAATATAAAAAAAAGGTTAAACTAATAAAATTTTTTTTTTTAATAAATACAGTATGGGCATCAATTTGTTGGTATTAAAGAGCTGATTGTAAAAATATATAGTTTGGCTATATTTACTTAAATCTATTTATAAAAATCCTCGAAAAACCACAAAAAATGTATATCCTTCATCTCCAAAACTGGTGAACCGAAAAATAAGAAAAAAAAAAAGTTAATATGTGCTTACGTAAAGATTACAGGAAAAATATAGTGGTTAAGAAATTAACGAAAACAAAATGACAAAATTAAATTATTCATCCACGATACGGAACCCTAGGTCCGCGAGTCTGCATCGCCCTTGACCGGTTTTTTAATTTCTAAATGCTTTCATAAGTATGATATGTTCAGTATGTTCATTATAAATTGTGGTTTAATTTACTGTCAGCTACAGTTATCGTCCATCACATTTACTGTCAGCTACAGTTATCGTCCATCACACTTACTGTCAGCTACAGTTATCATCCATCACATTTACTGCCAGCTACAGTTATCGTCCATCACATTTACTGCCAGCTACAGTTATCGTCCATCACATTTACTGCCAGCCACAGTTATCGTCCATCACATTTACTGCCAGCTACAGTTATCGTCCATCACATTTACTGCCAGCCACAGTTATCGTCCATCACATTTACTGCCAGCTACAGTTATCGTCCATCACATTTACTGCCAGCCACAGTTATCGTCCATCACATTTACTGTCAGCTACAGTTATCGTCCATCACATTTACTGTCAGCTACAGTTATCGTCCATCACATTTACTGCCAGCTACAGTTATCGTCCATCACATTTACTGCCAGCTACAGTTATCGTCCATCACATTTACTGCTAGCCACAGTTATCGTCCATCACATTTACTGCCAGCTACAGTTATCGTCCATCACATTTACTGCCAGCTACAGTTATCGTCCATCACATTTACTGTCAGCTACAGTTATCGTCCATCACTTGTCGTTAACGCTACGGTATTGTTTCACGACCATACTACCAGACATTCTACAGAAAGTTGGCCTTGTACCTAAAGTATGTACTTGTCCAAAATAAAAATTGCTCAACAACCTTAATGTTGCTCATCAACTTTATAAGTTGTGTACACAACATAAGTTGTGTACATAACATAAGTGCTCTTAGAGCGTTGGATGAAATGAAAATGAAAATCCTTTATTGAAAAACAAATGTGGTTCTCTGATATTACAATACAACTGTCGTCGATATTGTGAATACACTTCACCGTCCCGGTGACCGCTAACCGTACTAAAATTTTGTCAACATTCCCTTACGATATATGAAGTTTCTGAACAATTCGCAATGTGTTTGTAGAGTTGCCAAGTGGACCTCGTGGTGAACGCTAAGGGACACAAGTATTTCCTCTCCGTGCTGCAGGACCCTACCGTCGACGTGAGTATGATTTAAACGACTACCTCTACTAAAACGACTGTCCATTTTGAAAGAGTACCCCATTCGAAAGGATTACCTTTCGTTTAAACGATTATATTTCGATAATTTCAAAAGATTACCTAAATCTTTATTTACTTAACGTACCAAATCAAAACCCTGTCGACGAATTGGTCAAACGTCTTTAAATTGTGGTTTAATGATTCGAGCCACGATCTGGACTGCGATCTATTGTTTTAGACTCGATGGAAATGAGGAGGGTTAAATGAATAGTTCGTGTTGGTGTTCCAGAGCGAGCACAGAACGCTGGCGGCGTACGTGCTGGCCGGCATCGTGGACAAGTACCCCGCCGGACAGGAGGCCGCGCTGCAGGTACACACATATATACATACACCAGTAGATAGTGACGTACGTGCTGGCCGGCATCGTGGACAAGTACCCCGCCGGACAGGAGGCCGCGCTGCAGGTACACACACATATATATACATACACCAGTAGATAGTGACGTACGTGCTGGCCGGCATCGTGGACAAGTACCCCCGCCGGACAGGAGGCCGCGCTGCAGGTACACACACATATATACATACACCAGTAGATAGTGACGTACGTGCTGGCCGGCATCGTGGACAAGTACCCCGCCGGACAGGAGGCCGCGCTGCAGGTACACACATATATACATACACCAGTAGATAGTGACGTACGTGCTGGCCGGCATCGTGGACAAGTACCCCGCCGGACAGGAGGCCGCGCTGCAGGTACACACACATATATATACACCAGTAGATAGTGACGTACGTGCTGGCCGGCATTGTGGACAAGTACCCCGCCGGACAGGAGGCCGCGCTGCAGGTACACACATATATACATACACCAGTAGATAGTGACGTACGTGCTGGCCGGCATCGTGGACAAGTACCCCGCCGGACAGGAGGCCGCGCTGCAGGTACACACACATATATATACACCAGTAGATAGTGACGTACGTGCTGGCCGGCATTGTGGACAAGTACCCCGCCGGACAGGAGGCCGCGCTGCAGGTACACACATATATACATACACCAGTAGATAGTGACGTACGTGCTGGCCGGCATTGTGGACAAGTACCCCGCCGGACAGGAGGCCGCGCTGCAGGTACACACACATATATATACACCAGTAGATAGTGACGTACGTGCTGGCCGGCATTGTGGACAAGTACCCCGCCGGACAGGAGGCCGCGCTGCAGGTACACACACATATATATACACCAGTAGATAGTGACGTACGTGCTGGCCGGCATTGTGGACAAGTACCCCGCCGGACAGGAGGCCGCGCTGCAGGTACACACACATATATATACACCAGTAGATAGTGACGTACGTGCTGGCCGGCATTGTGGACAAGTACCCCGCCGGACAGGAGGCCGCGCTGCAGGTACACACACATATACAGGGTGGAAAAAATGAATGGGCCCTGGAAGAGAACTACCTTAAATTCTTTAGTTAGTTCATTTTACTGAAAGGAAACATTCCTTTATTTTTTAAAAGAAACAAAACTACATTCAAAGATTTTCTAAAATTCGCTTGTCTCACCCGGGAATCGAACCAACTAAAAATGAAAAAAATAAACCCTCACTATTTTATTATACGAATCGATAGGATTATTGTTCAGGATAAAATGTGTCTAATAAACATTTGGTCTTACACTCATGTGTTGTACGAGATACCCACGAAATTGAATATTTATTACAAGTTCTTTGTTAACAATACCTAATAAAATACTGTTCACTTGTAACAATTAAATGACACGTTTTAATTTTCTTATTTCTCTAACATCCAAATACATCGTATGAAGTACAAGCTTGCTAATGTTATTTACCTTAAGTACCTTGTTGAAGACTTCGATAAGAAAATCGTTATAAATCTATGCACAGCACAATTCCGGCTTGCACTAGGCGTACTGACGAAGAGTTTAAAAAGGGAAACTATTTTTTTTTGAAACGCGGTGCAACAAATTTAAAATTCGAATGATAACTTTCAACATTTTGAAAATCGATAAAACTGTTCGTTCGAATCTCAAATTTAGTTTTGTTTTGCTTTCATCCCGTGCTGTCATTGTGTAATAATGGCGTATCAAGAACAATTTTATTTATTAGAAGCTTGTTTTCACTTTTTTTTATTTCAAAGACCGAATATTTACTAGACAAATTTTATCCTGAACGATATTCCTACCAATTCGAATAATAAAATAGCGAGGGTTTATTTTTTAGTTTTTAGTTGGTTCGATTCCCGGGTGAGACAAGCGAATTTTAGAAGATCTTTGAATGCATTTTTGTTTATTTAAAAAAATAAAGGAATGTTTCTTTTCAGCAAAATGAGCTAACTAAAGGATTTAAGGTAGTTCCCCTCCAGGGCCCTTAAATTTTTTCCACCCTGTATATACACCAGTAGATAGTGACGTACGTGCTGGCCGGCATTGTGGACAAGTACCCCGCCGGACAGGAGGCCGCGCTGCAGGTACACACACATATATATACACCAGTAGATAGTGACGTACGTGCTGGCCGGCATTGTGGACAAGTACCCCGCCGGACAGGAGGCCGCGCTGCAGGTACACACACATATATATACACCAGTAGATAGTGACGTACGTGCTGGCCGGCATTGTGGACAAGTACCCCGCCGGACAGGAGGCCGCGCTGCAGGTACACACACATATATATACACCAGTAGATAGTGACGTACGTGCTGGCCGGCATTGTGGACAAGTACCCCGCCGGACAGGAGGCCGCGCTGCAGGTACACACATATATATACATACACCAGTAGATAGTGACGTACGTGCTGGCTGGCATTGTGGACAAGTACCCCGCCGGACAGGAGGCCGCGCTGCAGGTACACACATATATATACATACACCAGTAGATAGTGACGTACGTGCTGGCTGGCATTGTGGACAAGTACCCCGCCGGACAGGAGGCCGCGCTGCAGGTACACACATATATACATACACCAGTAGATAGTGACGTACGTGCTGGCCGGCATTGTGGACAAGTACCCCGCCGGACAGGAGGCCGCGCTGCAGGTACACACAAATATACATACACCAGTAGATAGTGACGTACGTGCTGGCCGGCATTGTGGACAAGTACCCCGCCGGACAGGAGGCCGCGCTGCAGGTACACACATATATACATACACCAGTAGATAGTGACGTACGTGCTGGCCGGCATTGTGGACAAGTACCCCGCCGGACAGGAGGCCGCGCTGCAGGTACACACATATATACATACACCAGTAGATAGTGACGTACGTGCTGGCCGGCATTGTGGACAAGTACCCCGCCGGACAGGAGGCCGCGCTGCAGGTACACACATATATATACATACACCAGTAGATAGTGACGTACGTGCTGGCCGGCATTGTGGACAAGTACCCCGCCGGACAGGAGGCCGCGCTGCAGGTACACACATATATACATACACCAGTAGATAGTGACGTACGTGCTGGCCGGCATTGTGGACAAGTACCCCGCCGGACAGGAGGCCGCGCTGCAGGTACACACATATATACATACACCAGTAGATAGTGACGTACGTGCTGGCCGGCATTGTGGACAAGTACCCCGCCGGACAGGAGGCCGCGCTGCAGGTACACACATATATACATACACCAGTAGATAGTGACGTACGTGCTGGCTGGCATTGTGGACAAGTACCCCGCCGGACAGGAGGCCGCGCTGCAGGTACACACATATATACATACACCAGTAGATAGTGACGTACGTGCTGGCTGGCATTGTGGACAAGTACCCCGCCGGACAGGAGGCCGCGCTGCAGGTACACACATATATACATACACCAGTAGATAGTGACGTACGTGCTGGCCGGCATTGTGGACAAGTACCCCGCCGGACAGGAGGCCGCGCTGCAGGTACACACATATATACATACACCAGTAGATAGTGACGTACGTGCTGGCCGGCATTGTGGACAAGTACCCCGCCGGACAGGAAGCCGTTGTAGAGCGACGTCTCTGTCACCGGACTGTTAGAGCTTCGTGCGACAGAGATGTCACTAGGATGTGCATTATTTACTGCCGCGACTTGTACATACACAACGGGGCAACAGTATCAAGCTAATGTCACTGTGAACCAATAAACCTTTACGTTTTTAGATTCGAAACTATTTATAATTTGGCGAATCTACATCATACAAGAAAGGTTACTCTACTCTTTACCGTTTCTACAAATATGATATGTGACTTGTTATTATATTCGAAAAGCACCCTGTAGTCACCAATATGACGCCACGAAATGCTGTCGCCGTCTCACAACAGAAATATTGTCACGTAAATTGTATGCCACCGGCGGCATATCGCCTATAGTTGAAATGTATCGGTTCCTGTATCGACTGCGTGAAGTACAACCCTGTTAACATACGTCTCGTCTTTAGATCGTTAGACTTTACTATCCACACGTATGGTACCGATGAACCATTTTATAATACCTATCGTACACAGGTGAAGTCACATCGTGTAATAATGCATGTGTCTAATAGGTACGACGAAATAAAAGTGGGCTTATTCACATTTTATTTGAACAGCATTTCCACACTATGACGATCGTAGCACACCTACTGTCAGTGTACATTCTGTACAGACGGTGTTGGTCCTAGCAAGACTGTCCTCACTTTGAGGCGGTGCTGTTCATACCTGATTGTTCTCCACGGTATCAAGTTGTGGGGCGGAGCTGTAACCTTTTTCCCACCCACGGTATGTAAAATAGTCAAAATAAATCAGAATATTCTGATAGTTGTGATACCAATTTTAATAATCCTGTTATATATTAGAGACAAGTTACAATAATGTGTCACCGTCAGGGGTCCATGATCTCGATCTGCTTGGAGCTGGTGCACTCGGCGGGCCCGCTACTGCTGCGCTGGCTGTGCATCGCGCTCGGTCGACTGTGGCGCGGGTACGACGAGGCGCGCTGGGCCGGCGTGCGAGACCTCGCGCACGAGAAACTGGCGCCGCTACTCACGTGCGACGACGTCGAGGTTTGTGCACCCCAATATATATTAACAACGGCCATCATCTTTCACTGAGTTGTTCCTTAAGCTAAGGAAAGAGTTAAAAGTCACACTCACAGGGGCGATCCAGTGGCGTAGCTAGGCAAACAAGGGCCCCGATGCATAAAGAAAAAATCGCCCCCCCCCCCCGCTCTCTTTCCATGTGACTTATATTAGCCGGTCTAATAATGTAGCCCTTAAACTTATAGATCGGCATACGATGAGAATACAGTGACATACACTTATGCCTAGTAGGATAATAGTCCATAAGTCACCTGTATAATAAAATGAATGAAGTATAACATCACTATCTACGTGTTTAGTAAAAGAAAATAAAAATATTTATTATGCAGACGTCTGGCTAATAAACAACAGTAAATTTCTTGAAATAGTTAACGATGAAAGGAAATACCTTTGTTACTAAAACTTGGCACTTCAGTTCAGGTTTTGCAATAGAAAACTGAACAACCTGTAATTTTTACGCCTTGTTTTTCTTGACGGTCGCGTTGTCAGATTGAGTCTGGCAGTCGCTCTAGCTCAACTGGTTTTTTATAACGGCTGTTCTGTTCCTGACAGAACAAAAAATTAAAAATTTTGAACGTCTCTCAGGTTCCTTCTAAGAATCCTCTAAAAAAAGAGGGCCCCCTCAGCTTTGGGGCCCTGCTGCACTGCACTACCTTGCCCTATGATAGCTACGCCACTGGCTAGATCCGGAGAATAGAGTGTTTAGTGGATTTCGAGCAGTTTGAAACCTGCATCTTGAATGGAATTGACATTGCAATTTCAGGTTTGTGTGCAGGTGCGTTGTATTGGTGGAACAGGAGTCGTGTTTGTGTGCAGGTGCGTTGTATTGGTGGAACAGGAGTCGTGTTTGTGTGCAGGTGCGTTGTATTGGTGGAACAGGAGTCGTGTTTGTGTGCAGGTGCGTTGTATTGGTGGAACAGGAGTCGTGTTTGTGTGCAGGTGCGTTGTATTGGTGGAACAGGAGTCGTGCTTGCACTTAAATAGTCTTCCCCAATCTTTTTATTTGGTCTGCGTAGTAAGAACACATAATAATGGCTTCCATTTTCCAGTTATTCCACCATTATAATGCCGTTAGCTTCAAAAAAAATTTAACGCCGCTGAGCACGAAACTGGTCAATGGATACATACTCGTATAATAAAACATTGAAGAAAAGTAACAAAAAATATACAGTTGGAGGGAGGATAATAAAAGAGTAACAGAACACAAATCAGCTATTTTTAGAAGTTAGAAGTTACATAGCAAATAATAGTTCTGGCGATGAAGGCGTATAGACGTCACGAACGAATGTATAAAAGAAAGAAAAATGTGGTTAGAGTTAAGTAGCGTATACAATTTTAGTACATAAAAAGATCAACAGATGGCGCTGTTCATCATTAGAACGTGTATAAATAAATATTTAATTTAAATAGCGTCGTCTATTATTTTGGTAAATACTACTCTGTCAAGAAAGTAACGGGAATAAATCAATAATATACAAAATGTTAGTTATCCATCAAAATTTATTTTATCACCTTCAAAGTATGCTCCTTCGGAAACAATACACTTACGCCAACGAATAACCCAATCATTAAAACATTTTTTTAACGCTTTTTTCGGAATAAAATTCAGTTGTTGCTGCGAATTCTTCTTTATGTCTTCTACCGAATGAAAACGGGTGCCACGAAGTGGTAATTTGAGTTTAGGAAAAAGAAAGAAGTCGGCTGGAGCCATATCTGGTGAATAAGGTGGTTGCTCGATGGTATTTGTTGAGTTTTTGATCAAAAATTCGTTCACAATGATGGCCTTGTGCGAAGGCGCATTATCGTGGTGCAAAAACCAAGAATTTGCTTTCCACAGATCCGGCCTTTTTCGTCGAATTTGTTCTCTTAAACGCCGCATCACGCTCAAATAATATTCTTTATTTACCGTTTGACCTTCCGGCAAGAATTCCGAGTGCACAACACCGCGATAGTCAAAGAAAACAGTCAACATAACTTTGACTTTTGATCGACTTTGGCGTGGTTTTTTCGGTTTCGGTTCAGTTGGAAGGCGCCACTCCGAAGCTTGTTGACTAGTTTGCATGTCAAACTCGTAAACCCACGTCTCGTTACCAGTAACAATGCGTTTCAGGAATGTTGGGTCGGAATTGACTCGTTCTAGCATGTCCTCAGCAACTCTTATGCGATTGAGTTTTTGGAGAAAATTGAGGTCTTTTGGGACTAGCCGAGCGGCAACATGTTTCATACCCAAATTATTATTTAAAATAGTACGGATCGACTCGTGAGACATAGAAAGTTCGGCGGCTATCTCTCTCAAACTTGAATGAGGATTTTCAGTCACTATTTTCTTCACTTTTGCGATATTAACTTCAGCTGCAGACGTTGATGGCCTACCAGAGCGAGGCAAATCTTCCATCACATCTCGCCCACTTTTGAACTCTTTTTACCACTCATAAGCACGTGTTTTTGACAAAGTCGATTCACCGTAAGCCTTTTGTAACATTTTCAGTGACTCCGAACACGAAATTCCATTAGCGATACAAAATTTAAGACAAACTCTTTGTTCAATGTTTTTGTCCAATATGAAATTCGCAATACACACAAGATATGATATGACTAAAAACAGCACTGTATTTAATCTAAATAACAGATGCAACTCAAACTCCGCGCCAAAATGGAAAACAGTTGTGCCAATCTTACAACAACAAAAATTAACAACATTTGAATTTGGAACCATAGACAAATCAGTCATTCCCGATACTTTCTTGACTGAATGTATAAAGTTTTAATCCGAATTTAGTTGCAGCAATTATAAAGCAGATGGATACCTTCTCTGATTAAAACGGGCATATAATAACTGAAAATTGTACAGATAAGTATATTAAATTCTATTTAAAAACTGTAAAAGAAAAGAGCTGTGTCTGTCTGTACCATAGACTTTGGATATACTAGCGTATAGACGAACTGACAGCCCAATAACGCGTGACAAATTGTTGATTTGTAATTGTGTGTGTGTTTGCATAAATCCTAGGATTTTTACGTTGGTCTGTTTTTTCCGATAATCCTGCGACATCGATATCGATAACATTTTCGATAATTTCAAGCCCTAACGTACATGTACTTTATGTTGATGAAACATATTTCCACCAAAATCATGAAAAACTTTTTTCCATATAGAATATAATAATTTACAATACGATTGATATTATTTCGAATTTTAAACAGAATATAATATAAATTAAACCAAAAAATAAACGCGTCACAGCAATGACGATGTCCTGAGAATTTACCTGTGAAATGTGCAATTATCAGGATTATTTGTTTGATTAACCCCACAGCCACTCACACAACAAGTAATCATTGTTGCACACTTGTAGTAACTAATAATAAACACAACTAAATCTAAAGAGCTCATTCCTTGCGTACCGACTTGTGATGACCTGTTACTCAAAAGCGGTTACAGCTCCACTAGATTCACTTTCCTTTTCACTCTTGCTATATTCCCATTAGGGATTTTCTTCTCCCTCGCGAGCTATGTTCGTCTATACGCCAGTATATTCTAAGTCAATGGTCTGTAATTATAAAACATGAGTTGAAATTAAATGCATAATTAGTCATGATCTGGTTCAAACATAGTTAAAACAGCATTTTAAGTTTGTTTTGATAAGGTCATGACTAATTGTACAAATACAAAAACAAATTATTTATTTGGTTTAAGAAATAATGCATTGATTATCTTACAAAAAAAAATAGCGGTATAAATAAATCTGAATTTTTGTCGTTATTTCATGCATCATGCAAAAAGTACTGAAAGAATTTTGATGCGGTTACCAGTGTACGATCCTCAGCAGTGAGACGTGGATTATAAAGAAAGAAGGAAGGTTCCCTGTTCGATAACATATATTATTATCCAACTTAAAAACTGGGATGATTCTCAAGGGCTTACATTGTGGCCGCATTATGTTGTTATGTGATGGTCATGTCTGTACGTCGCAGGTGCGCGCGGCGTGCGCGTTCGCGCTGGGCACGTTCATGTCGGCGGGGCGCGGACGCGCGCGCACCGAGCATGCCAACGCGCTCGACCAGCAGGTGGCAGTGCAGCTGCAGGCGCGCGCGCCGCTCGACGCCTCGCCCGTAGTGCGACAGGAGATACTCGCCGGTACGTACAAGTGACGAACGAACCAGATGAACTGAAATGGAAATTGTTCTTCGAATAGCTCACCTAACTAGTCACAGCTCGGTGAAACTTGCCTCCTAAGTCCAAGACATCGAAGTTCGTTGAATGATTCTGAAGTTTAAATTAAATGACCATATCCACTAACCGTGTCCTTAACTTTAATATGTATTTGTTCCGTCAGCGCTGCAGTGGATGGTGCTCAACTTCGAGCAGTACTTCATCGCGGTGGCGACACAAGAGCGGCTCTGGCGCAGTGACAAGTAACATACTGATACGTGCATTTATTGGGGAATAATCAGTCTATAATAGTCATATCTCAGTAGTGCCGCTTATTATTAAATACCACAGCGCTAACTCTAATGCATGGATTATCATATTTAGTGTTTTGTTGTGAACACTTATATGGTCTGTGATTCATTTAGTGTGTATGTTTTATATTATAGACTGTATGTTTTCCTTATTAAAAATATATAAAAAATTGAGCTCGATCAGACGAACGGATGCGGTGACGTCACGCAGGGTGCCTCGTAAACATCGTAGTTCATTTATTGTTCCAGAGAAGGGCGCAGTAGAGGCAACAGCGGCGGGCGCGTGGACCCGGGGCAGGACGCGCTGGCGTCGCCGGCGGGCGGCGGCGCGGGGCGGCGGGGCGGCGACGCCAGCATCAGGAAGGTGCCCTCTCACAGCAACATCGCTGCGCTCGCGCTGCCCACTTATGTCGGTGAGCATACGCGGGGGTTGTTCTCATACCACGTTACAGCATGGCGACTCACTGTCAGACATACCAGTACAGATCTGCCACGGATATAATGCGTATAGAAATGTTCGTATTACCGAAAATAGACGAAACATAAATTGTAAGAGCAATGACATTGGAAACTTAATTTTAGAACAATGGGAACCGATTAAGGGTGTTATTTTGGTTGTTTCGCACTATCTGTCAAAGATTGTATAGAAAGCGTTTAGAAATACGACCTTTTCGGAAAAGTGGCGAAGATAAATAATTGAAGTGTATAAGAAAGTGTAAACATGTGTATAGTGAATAAATGAGAATCTGTCGGGCAGGTCGCAACTCGGTGTACAGCAAGCTGTGGAGCACGTTCACCGCGATGAGCGCAGACCCGCACCCACACGTCGCCAACATGGCCGCTGACATCGTCAACTACATCTGTAACCAGGTCGACTCTCTCATTCTCTTACTACTCTATCGGCAGGGCCTTGGTTTTGACAAAAGTCGTTGACACGAGCTGTATTTAAAACAGGTATCGATGGACTCATGGTCTATATGACGACCCTGCCTGTCTATATTATTTACTTACAACAGGTATCGATGGACTCCTCATGGTCTATATGACGACCCTGCCTGTCTATATTATTTACTTACAACAGGTATCGATGGACTCCTCATGGTCTCTATATGACGACCCTGCCTGTCTATATTATTTACTTACAACAGGTATCGATGGACTCCTCATGGTCTCTATATGACGACCCTGCCTGTCTATATTATTTACTTACAACAGGTATCGATGGACTCCTCATGGTCTCTATATGACGACCCTGCCTGTCTATATTATTTACTTACAACAGGTATCGATGGGCTCCTCATGGTCTCTATATGACGACCCTGCCTGTCTATATTATTTACTTACAACAGGTATCGATGGACTCCTCATGGTCTATATGACGACCCTGCCTGTCTATATTATTTACTTACAACAGGTATCGATGGACTCCTCATGGTCTATATGACGACCCTGCCTGTCTATATTATTTACTTACAACAGGTATCAATGGACTCCTCATGGTCTCTATATGACGACCCTGCCTGTCTATATTATTTACTTACAACAGGTATCGATGGGCTCCTCATGGTCTCTATATGACGACCCTGCCTGTCTATATTATTTACTTACAACAGGTATCGATGGACTCCTCATGGTCTATATGACGACCCTGCCTGTCTATATTATTTACTTACAACAGGTATCGATGGACTCCTCATGGTCTATATGACGACCCTGCCTGTCTATATTATTTACTTACAACAGGTATCGATGGGCTCCTCATGGTCTCTATATGACGACCCTGCCTGTCTATATTATTTACTTACAACAGGTATCGATGGACTCCTCATGGTCTATATGACGACCCTGCCTGTCTATATTATTTACTTACAACAGGTATCGATGGACTCCTCATGGTCTATATGACGACCCTGCCTGTCTATATTATTTACTTACAACAGGTATCAATGGACTCCTCATGGTCTCTATATGACGACTCTGCCTGTCTATATTATTTACTTACAACAGGTATCGATGGACTCCTCATGGTCTATATGACGACCCTGCCTGTCTATATTATTTACTTACAACAGGTATCGATGGACTCCTCATGGTCTATATGACGACCCTGCCTGTCTATATTATTTACTTACAACAGGTATCGATGGACTCCTCATGGTCTCTATATGACGACCCTGCCTGTCTATATTATTTACTTACAACAGGTATCGATGGACTCCTCATGGTCTATATGACGACCCTGCCTGTCTATATTATTAACCACGACTTCTTTATTGTAAATTAAATCCAATTTATTGTTATTATCAAAAAGCTAGCATATTTAATGGCCTCTGTGTGCCCCTTTCTATCGAGTAAGTGTATCCCTCTAGCCCAGTGAATGTTTCGCCCGGTGAGCCGCCGATGTACTTGTAGCTCGTTGTGTCCTGGCGGACTGGAATATGTTTGATATAATGATCATAATCCTTTCGGTCAAATTCAGACTGATAGCGTTGAAACTCTGGGGAATGTTGACTTCATGGTTTTTAGTTATGCATTTTTTGTGCAGATGGACAGCGTGGGGCGCGACTTCGAGATGGTCCGCAGTTCCAGCAGCGGCAGCTCCACCTCGCTCCCCCCCTCCCCGAACACGCACCTCGCACAGCACGCCAACACGCTCGGTCAGTTTACTTCTATACACCATCTCGATAACTTCGAGATGGTCCGCAGTTCCAGCAGCGGCAGCTCCACCTCGCTCCCCCCCTCCCCGAACACGCACCTCGCACAGCACGCCAACACGCTCGGTCAGTTTACTTCTATACACCGGCTCGATAACTTCGAGATGGTCCGCAGTTCCAGCAGCGGCAGCTCCACCTCGCTCCCCCCCTCCCCGAACACGCACCTCGCACAGCACGCCAACACGCTCGGTCAGTTTACTTCTATACACCATCTCGATAACTTCGAGATGGTCCGCAGTTCCAGCAGCGGCAGCTCCACCTCGCTCCCCCCCTCCCCGAACACGCACCTCGCACAGCACGCCAACACGCTCGGTCAGTTTACTTCTATACACCGGCTCGATAACTTCGAGATGGTCCGCAGTTCCAGCAGCGGCAGCTCCACCTCGCTCCCCCCCTCCCCGAACACGCACCTCGCACAGCACGCCAACACGCTCGGTCAGTTTACTTCTATACACCGGCTCGATAACTTCGAGATGGTCCGCAGTTCTAAAACAGCGGCAGATCAACTTCGCCCTCCCCGAAGAGAGTACAAAAGCAAATATGGCGCCCCTAGAGCAAGCCCCTTATTCACACATAATTTTTAGCCACTCACGATACATTTCAAAGCAACAAATGTTGAAGTTAGGCAATAAGTCCCGGGGGTTTTTATTTTCCTGGTCAGTGTTGACGTTGTAATGTGTGTTCAGGTCATCGACGCGGTCGCTCCATGCTACCCAACACTATCACGGAGGACTCGCCGCCCGCGCGCGACCGTGACCACAAGGACTCCGCCGCGTCTTGTAGCTGTGAGTACATGCCACTTAATTGGGCACACGTATGGACGGTCATGCATCTTAATGTCATCATGTCAAGGTATCTTATCATACTAGTGTCATAGCTGTTAAACTTGTCAAATTTTCCATTCATTGAAATCTAGAATGAACAGATGAAGCTGCAATTAATGCATACACAGTGAACTCATTAATAATATCAATATAACACGACGAGTCGCCTGGCGGCGTGGTTTGGTCGTGAGGGTGGTGACAAGCTTCGACCTAATCACAAACAATAACAGTAACGGGTAAAATTGCCCCGATGTAAATAATATGTTTCAAATAAGGAGCTATAAACAAAAATATATGGTTTTGTCATGTTATAGTAGCGAAGTGATTGGATTTTGTATAGTCGTGAGTTTATTATGCTTTACAAATTTAGCGTTAAGTAAAAAAACCGGCCAAGTGAGAGTCAGACTCGCGCACGAAGGATTCCGTACCATTATGTATAAAAACGGCAAAAACACATGTCTGTTGTGTGGGAGCCCCCTTAAATATTTATTTTATTCTGTTTTTTAGTATTTGTTGTTGTAGTGGCAACAGAAATACATCATCTGTAAAAATTTCAACTGTCTAACTATCACGGTTCATGAGATACAGCCTGGTGACCACAGAACTATTAATAGGAATAGAAATGCCATGAAGCTGTGTCTGCGACGCACCGATATGATCAATACGTCAAGACATAACCCGCGGGCCTCTCATTTCTCAATCGAACGCGTTAGAACAAACATATTGTAAAAATGGTGTATTGCAGCGTGGCAAATTGTTCTAACTGTTCAAAAGGAATTTCATTTCACTCGTAAGTAATTTAAACATTTACTGTGATATTTACAGAATGAACCTTGCGGTAAATAAAATTTCAACCTTACCATGAAATATTTAGCATTGTAGCGGGTAGCGTTGAAATTATTGTCCATTGCAGGTTATAAAGAGTGTCACACATTGAGTTAAAATATTAACGCCGCAATGTATATTTTTTCAAACATTATCAACACGGACCTAATTGTGTCATAGTGCGGCCGCTGGTCATGGCTCTTTACACACATTGGCACAGTGCCATGACATGTTTGGTATTTTACATCTAAGCTTCATAGAAATACGGTGTTATTTTGGCTGTATGAAGACGGGTGAATCTATGTGTGCGCCGCTTATGTTTACTATCTAGGTAATACCAGGGGGGTCTCACTTGACCACGTGAACCGCGATAAATACCTACCGCGACGCAACCCGTCGTCGGCACTAGAGTCAGTCGAGTGTTACCCATACTCACGCTCTGTGATACACGTTCTCACTTGTACCTACGCGTCTCGACTTTTCTTGTTCTGTT
This sequence comes from Ypsolopha sequella, assembly GCA_934047225.1. Classification (NCBI taxonomy): domain Eukaryota; kingdom Metazoa; phylum Arthropoda; class Insecta; order Lepidoptera; family Ypsolophidae; genus Ypsolopha; species Ypsolopha sequella. The sequence continues at coordinate 30,260,426 of OW203989.1, forward strand.
CTGGCTATGGATAGTCAAAGAAAGCTCACATACATACTTGATACTACTTTTATTAGGTCCTCAAAATATAAATATATAAATAATTTACTCTCAGTCAAGATGCATGTCAGGTCTATTTCTCAATATACAATACAGTTGTCGTATATAATGTATGAGCAATAAAACAAAATATTACATCATTCATTTATAAATAATTTTACAAACTAAAATATATGGTGACATTAATATATGCAGCCAAATTCATACTGAAGACACGATAAGATGTCGATATCAAGGTTCGATGACCTTTTTTGGGAAATTCGAAAATTATTTCGTATTTTAAGAAACCCTGTTCCCTACAAACGCAAGCCTAGCGCCGAGTCAATTACTACGGTAGGTAGGTCAACATATTATTTTGTGAAATTTACAAAACTTGTTATCGATCCGTGATACTGATCATTTACCAAGCATCCAGTATGAATTGGGCTGCATAAACACCTTATCAAATACCTCTTTCACGCGTGCAACATTTTAAACAACCCTACCGAGTGAACAGTGATTTATGACCTTGAGACCGTCACAGTAAATGAAGCTCTATCGCGTAGTAATTCCATACATTCTCGCTTGCACGCACGTGTGGTACCTGACTGTAGGCAATTATAAAAAGTTGCCGACGGGCGGGTGCGAGCTAATTTGTACTTTATTGCTGCTTAGCGAGAGTAGCTATTTATTTCAATGTTTTTGCAAGGTGATTCTTCTGTACGTAGTATTTTATTCTGTGGTAATACTACGTTATTCCAAAAAGTGGCGACAGAGGTTCTCGAATAAAATTTGTGTCACGCCATCCCCGTGCTGGTGACAGATAGACAGCGCGGAGTCTTAGTAATAGGGTCCCGTTGGTTACCCTCTGGGTACGGAACCCTAAAAACTAATTATTTTGTTGTTAATAATTAATCTTTTTTTAAATATATACATATTGTTCAACGAGATTTACTCTTCGAATTAAGGAACTATAGGCTTCAAATGAAACGGGGGTGTGAGCCCTTATTAATTCGTAATAATCTAATTAATAATTATTAAAAACAATCTCAGCTATATTTGAGGCCATATAGTCATACACTAGCACGCGATAGTACGCTCTATAATTATTTCCCCAACAGCGGACACGATAAAGAAGCCGATCGTGCGCACCGAGTTCGTGGCATGGTGTTCGGCGATGTTCGCGCGGGGCGAGGGCGTGGGCGCGCCGGGTGGGGGCGTGGGCGTGCCGGACGGTGGCGAGGGGGAGCGGCGCCGTGACGACGAGAGTCGCGCGCACCACGAGCGAGTGTGGCGCTATTCAAGGAACAAGGCGCTGCGCAGACAGGCTAAAGGTACACTATTTGTATTATAAGTTTATAACAAAGATTCTGAAACAAGGAATAAAACTTTTTTAACGCACCTAAACGTAAAGAGTAATCTTGAGAGGAAAAAACCTTTTTTCTACTACCTTTATGAATAAGTTCCATTTAATACTAGAAATTAGTTTTGAAAATCGAACTTTCCGGGCCCCGTTACGGAATGACTATCAGGTCAATTTGAAATATCGTATTGAAATTTCATTTATTGCAAAATTAGACAGTTGTCTTCATTTCATGCTAAATTAAGTTCTTTTTGACGTCTTTAGTTTGTCTTTAAAATAGCAATTCCCTGCGTTCCGATTCACGACATAATCGATTATATCGCGTCTGACACTCTTTTTTCGCAAAATGATACTGGCCACAAATAAAAGTCGCCGGCTGAAGCCTGAAAAAAAAAAAGGTGAAAACCGCGCCGTGCTTTGCAAAGTCATAAAATACATTAAATTTGAAAGGAAAAATTAAATATTTAAATACATAAATCAAGTAGTAGAAAAAGTATTGTACGCAACGAGTAAAAAATGGGGTTTCTTACCCTCGGAATGTAAGGCTTACCTTCGGCTCACGTCGAAACTAGCTTCATTCCTCGGGTAAGAAAATCCGCCACTTTATACACGTCACGAAATATACTATTATCCACAATATCCGACCTCGAGGAGCTGAACTTTCATCCTGCACCGACGCCCTTTGTTTTGTGAATTGTCTATCCTACTTTAATCAACTGCCACGCATGCAAAACATCAGTCATTTTTAATTTGCGGCTACATTAGGACATCTAATTAAAAATCCTTCTACAAATATCTTAAATAATGTATGCAGAAAATTGTAGCGAATGTTCAGATTTATAGTTTCAATAATACATGTCATTAACGCCGTTTTAACAATCTTTTAGACGTGACTGCGATTTTTGTGTATCGAGCGAAGTTGATGAAATTACGTTTTCAGATCTACAGATGTGTTAAGTGTATCCTCTTTTCATAACATATATTTCTGCCAATGGTATATAAATAAAATGTGCATTTAACCTTGGTAATCCGCCAAACACGCTTTCTCGTTTGGAAATTTAGCATTTATAATCTATCATCACGGAAAACGAAATTTGGCGTGGCAACGAGAAAAAAGTTTTCTTTTGTTATTGTTAATGTTATTCAAAAGGATGTTAATTTGCTTTTGCAGGGGTCCAATCTGGAGTTAGTTAACGAAACTAAGTTTTTAGGCATTACGATAGACTCTCGTCTTCAGTGGGGTACCCACATAGAAGCCCTATGCGGCTGAACTAAGTCTACCACAATGTGGTAGACTTAGTTCAGCCGCATACGCTGTAAGATACATAAGGCAAATTACTGACGTGGATACTGCTAGATAAGTCTATTTTAGTAACTATTACAGCATCATGTCATACGGTATGCTGTTGTGGGGTAGAGCCGCGGTTATAGACGCAGTCTTTGTTTTACAAAAGAGAGCAATTCGGGCAATTGATGGTGAAGCATGGTGTTACAGTGATAATGATAGTAAGTTATAATTTAATTAAATAGTATAATTTCTTAACTTATGATTCCTCTAAGGTGTAAACCTTAATTTATTACAGACTGTAAAAGGAAAAGGACTATATGAGACAGGTAGACAAAGATATATATGTTGTTCTTTTTTTTCATTAACCTGAATTCCTGCTGTC